>JAMALD010000039.1:0-215813 GCA_023628235.1 Rhodotorula sp. S30-09 | reverse complement strand
GAGCGTTTCGGCGCGCGTACAACTCGTCGAATCTCTTCCTCGTCTTCCTTGAACCGGGAGTGTTCACTGCTCTCGCTTGATTGCACGCTTTGACTGGCTTGGTGCGACCGTTGACCCCTCTTCTGCTTGCCGGAACGGTTCACGAGGTGCGCACGCTCTCCCACGCCGAGTACGAACGAAGCCTGCGTCCCACCCGTCGACACCGTCTTATCTCCTCTAGCCGTCGGTCAGCAGCGCCATGTCCCGCCTTTCCCTCGCCCAGATGCTCCCAGCCGACCTCCTCACACGCATCTTCGGCTGGCTTGTCAAGGGTTACCCTCGCAGTCGTGTCGCACGCCGAGGCGAGACGCCGGGTTTTCTCGAGTCGCCGTACACCTCGCGGATCGTCGACTTATGCGCCGTAGCCATTGTCTGTCATGGTTGGCAGGGCCCGGCGCAACGGTTGCTGTTCCGTTCCATCCCAGTTAGCGGCCTCACCTTGGAGACACTCAAAAAGACCCTGTCGACCTGTCCTCGCCTAACCGAAGCGGTTCAATTCGTCGACATCGACTTTCCCACCAGATCCCTCGTGATGAGGTCGGGGGACCTCGCCGGCCTATGCGAAGTTCGTCTCGCCATCCAGACCATTTCTCCTACGGTGCATCACCTCGTCACCAATTCGATCACGCGCATTTACAGCGAGCGCTCCTTCGTAATCCTCGACTCGTGCGACCTCGGATACTTCATTCACAAGGCGGAGATTTGGCAGAAGGATTGGATGGAAGGGACTGCGGTCCTTTCGCCTCTGTATCTATGCAGATTGGCGCAGACACAGCTTACGCAACCTGGAGCTTCGATTGGGTCCTCGCATGCTCGACTTCGCGTCTCCGCTTTCGCTCTCTTCGAATCGAGCAGCATCGATCACTTTGCGTCTACGTCGAGGAACACTCGCGGGCGCCGACCTCACGTGCATCAACAGTGTCCTTGTGGTATCGGCATCGACATTGAAGCGCTTGGACATCGTCGCGGAGGTCTCATTGGCCTCGAACGGCTATCGCGCCGCACTCGCACAATTGCAGGACCGCGAGGAGCTGCGAGTCCACATCGTTCCGATGTCGCAGGATGAGCTGGCGCACGATGTCCGCGTGGTTTCAAGGAGATTTTGCCGCGCCATGACGACGCTGCAAAGGCTGGCGGTCGATGACTGACTCCGTCCATGCGACCATCGTGACACTTGCACCGCCAAGTCTGCGTAGCCTCGAGGTCAACTCAGTTCACGAAGAGCCGGAGGACCTGCTGCTGTACTGCTGCCGCGTCTTCAGTGACGACGAAGCACGCGTACGTTACATCTTCTTCGACCTCGACTTCGAAAACCAGTAGTACTACCTATGTGGAGGATCACAAAGAGCGCATTGTCGCCCTTGGCGAGATCTGCCGGCGGAGGGGGATATTGAGCTCGACGTTCACGAGGTCCGCTATGTCCGATCACACTACGAGCCGGACCGATTCTCCTTCTTCTAGTGCGTCGCTGCGTTCAAGGGCCACGCTGGACACGCGCTGACTCGGGGACATGCAGACGCCGCCCGCACGCTTCGCTTCGTAGCTTCCCGGCCTCTCCGCCTGTAAGCTGTCCTCACCATTCCGCTCAGCCCGTTTTCGTGCGAGGAGGAGAGCGCAAGCGTTTGTCTATTCCAACCTCACGCTCGTCCCCACGATCGCACAAACCCTCGCCTTCTCCCCGCTCCGCCTTACAACGACCCCATTCTCGCTCGCGCCCACGAACGAATCCAACACGATCACTCTGCCGTTCGCTGGGGTATCGGAGGAGGAAACGTGCGGAGGGATGTCTGAGTGAGGGACGGAAAGGAAGGTGAGTGTGTCGCGAGGGAGGGAGGAGGGCAGAGGGGAGGGTTCGGAGGGGTGATGGAGGAACTGTTTCGCGGGCGAGAGTGATTGTTTAGTCCTGCGGTGCAAGATGGGGGAACGGAGGGACGCACGACGACGTAGTAGCCCTTCTTCACGTCCTCCTCCGTCTCAACCGACATCGCCCCGCGCGAAGGGTCGCCCGCCGTGATCCTCGAGACGTGTCTCGCCTTGCCGAGATCGAGCGGGAGCTGTTTTCGAACACCGCAATCAGTTCCCTCACCTCCTCGAACCACTGACTGGCCGAACCGAACGCACCTCCGGCCTCTGCTCGTAAACCGCGGCAAAGAACTCCTTCTCCTTCTCCTGGTCGCGCTGGGCTGCGGAGAGGTTCGAAGCGGATGTCCCGAAGAGGTCGTTCACTGCGCTGAGGAGGAGACGGGCGGCGTTCTGAGAGGCGAGGGAGAGGACGATGTTCCCTTGCGAGCTGTGTGGCGGGTCGTCAGCGCGCGCCGAGAGTCGGGAAGAGGGGGGCCGGGGCGGGAGGGGAAGCGTTACCTCGTCACTTCATACGGCATGCCAAGCGGCTGCAACCCTCCGTAGTCCAGTCGCGGCTGCCTCGTTTCGCCAGTCGACTCCCGCACGATCGCGACCCCGACCGCACCGGTCGAACGCTCTTCCGAGCCGTAGAAGAGGGAGAAAGGAGTGTGAGAGCGGGAGTGGAACGGAGTCGAGGTGCCAAGCATGCCGACCTTTTCGTCAAACGAGCTCGGTCAGCGTCATGCGCATGACAAGAAAGGAGGTGGGAGGACGTAAAAAAAAGCGTACGGTCGCGGCCGCTGAATAGGTCGAGAGCGAGTTGAGGAACGGCTGTATCCGGTCGGCGGTGAAGACGACGAGTTCCTTGACGTCCGCCGGGCTGTTGCGTACCGCACGCAAGGACCACCATCGAAAGAAAGAAAAAGTCCAACATGAGCGGCACACATCGTGCATCGAAGAGGACAGGACAGGAGAAGAATAGCCCGCAACGCACTCGACACCCCTCAACTCCTCCACGGCGGCGTTCTCCCCTCCCGGTCCGGCCTCGCTCTCCCCAAAGCCCCAGTTCTCTCCCCGCAGGAACCTCTCGAACCCGACATCCACTCCGTCGTGCTCGTTCTCGGAAGGCCGAATTTCCCTGCCCAGGGCGACGGGTGGTCGACCTCGGAGGGTTGAACGGAAGGGGATCGCGCGTGAGGACGAGGGCGGGGAGTAGGTCGCGAGCGAGAGGTGGAACGGTTCGTCTTCGGAGGGGAGCGGAGGCGCGAGTCGTGAGAGCAGCGACGGAGGGACGACTTCCGCCAGGGTGCCGAGATTCGTCCGCCCCTCGCTGCCCAACACCTCCCTCACGCGGGCTACGAGCTCCTGCGGCGTGTTCTTCGACAACGCGAAGAGCGTCACGGAGTCCCGCGCCGGTCGGGGGAGCGCCTCGATGTGCGAGAGGAGGGAGGAAGGCGAGCGGGAGATCAGGGTCGAGCAGTGCCAGTGTGTGCGGCGCTGAGCCCGCACGACCGGCTTCGACGACCCGGATAGCTTCGCTGCCTGTGTACGTAGCATCGCAGGGGCTGGAACGACGCGTGCGAGAGCGAGGAGGGGCGACTCCCCGTCGTGAGCGCGGCGGAAGGTCAACTTGCGCGCGCGCGCAAGTTCGGCTTCGTGTCAACCGGGGCCAGTGTTGAGCGCGCGGGAGGGTCCTGACTGTGTCATTGCAACAGGGGACGAATCGAGGTTACGCGAGGGGACTCGGAGGGGAATAGTGGACAGCGGCTAGTCGTGCGACAACGGGGAGGGAAGGGAATCTAGACTCGAGGGGCGATGGGAGATACTGCGGCTGTGCGAGGGCTCAAGTCAGCGACCTAGACGAGCGCGAAGAGGGAGAGGGGACGCACCGCACGGCTCAGATACTGACAAACTGCATCTCGGGTATGTTGGCAACATCGAACGCGACCCTGAACTTGACGCCGAGCTTCTCGAACGCGTCGGTCAGGTCGTCAACCGAATCCGGATCGACCGTGTCGGCGAAGGCCTCGTCGTCCACGGTGAGGACAAACTCGTCCAAGCCGAGTCTGTACGGGTCGCCTTGTTCTTCGAGGACGTCGACGAGCGAGTCGACGATCGTGTCCGGTCGGCGGTCCCAGTAGATGTACTCGACGAGCTTGAGTGAGGGAGGGAGCGAGCGGATGAAGCACGGCGGTGCGGCCTGTTCGGAGACCGACAGGCGTTCGAGACGCGTGAGGGCGGGGACGACATCCGCGAACCATCGGTTGTGTTTGACGACAGGCGCGGGCACGTTGGACTCGAACCGGAGTTGGCGGAGGCGTGTCAAGGCGGAGAAGTGCGCGAAGACGCCTTGTGCGTCGAAGGGATGTTCGGTGTAGACGCTGAAGGAGGTGAGGGTCTTGTCGACCATTCGGAGGATGCGCTCGAAGGCCGGGGGAGAGTTGACGGTGATCGAGAGGCGCTGGATGCGGGTCGAGAGGTCCGGGGGGAGGGCGTAGTCCGTCCTCGAGGGATCCCAGTGCGGCCGCCAGTTGAGCTCGAACGCGTACGTCGGGAGAGCGACGGCGCGGTAGATCTCGGCGGGGGTGAACACGAGCGCCCGGCCGTCGAGTTCGTCGGTCGCGTCGTACAGCTTGAGGAGGAAGCTCGCGAGCGGGAGTCGCTCGAGGGTGAGCATGAGGCGGTCGTGGCTGTCGCGCATGAGGGTGCGGAGGACGAGGTTCCTGAGGCTCGGGACGAGTTCGAGCGCGTCGACGAACCGGTCCGACAGCTCCTGCTGGGACTGCTCGGACGCATGCCACTCGGGCGTGCCGCGAGCGAGCCCGACGCGCGCGGACTGGCACCTGTGCGCGAGGTCGGGCCTGGCTGTCGCGGCGGCGATGAAGCCGGAGACCTGGTACAGGCGAGCGAGGTCGATGGAGCGGAAGAGGATGGACTGGGCGGCGTCGCGCCAGCTGCGGCAGACGAGGGACATCTCGCGGAGGCCGGGGCAGCTCGACGTGATTGTCCACGCGACGAGGTCCTCCTTGACCTCCTCGGCGTACTGGATCGGCATCCACTCGAGGATGCGGAGGAGGAGCTCTGTCGGGAGCCGGCTGGCGGGCGACGGTCGCGACGGTCGCGCGGTCATCGCGGCGGGGAGCGGGTGGTGCGTGGACGGGCGCCGCTCACGTGTGCATGGTCGGACTGGGAGAGGGCGGAGCGGGAGGATCGCGTGCAAAGCGAGCGCAGTCAGCCTCACCCGCCGGCCCGCTGACCCGCTGGATCAGGACGGGCGTCGCGGGGCGGGCGCTGTGGTCCGCGTGGGCTGGCCGGCGTGTGTGCACTCGTCGATGCGCACACTCGTCGATGCGTGTCGTGGGCGAGTGCGAGTGCGAGTGCGAGTGAGAGCGGCGGCGGATCGACTGCCCGCATCCGCCTCGCTCTGACCCGACCCATGCTGTCCGCACCCGCGCTCGTCCTTGCCCTCGTCCTGCTCGCACTGCTCTCCCCGCGGGCGTGGCGCACCGTCCTCCAGCCGACCGGCCGCCGCGAGGTCTACGCGGACGACGCCGACGCGCTCCTCCTCAACCTCGCACAGCCCGACACGCGATGGTTCAACATGGGCTGCTGGGTCCCGCCCACCCGCTCCTTCCCCGACGCGTGCGCACAGCTGTGCCGCACCGTCGCCCACGCCGCACGCCTCGGACCCCACCGGCGCATCTGTGTGCGTCCGTCCCACCCGAGTCTCGTCGCAACGTGCGTGTACACGCCCGCGACGTCCGCTCATCCTCCTCCGCGCCGTCCTAGGAGGTCGGGTACGGATCGGGCGACTCGACGCTCTTGCTCGCGCGCGAGTTTGCCCCACAGTCGTACGTCGGCTTGACGTCGCTCCAGTCGCAGTGCGAGACAGCCAGTGCGTTCAACGCTCCCTCGCCGTCTCGCCATCTCGACGATGCTGACGATCGCTGTGGGCGTGCGTGCGCAGAACGACGAGCCGCAGAAGCAGGCCTCCCCGCCGACCAGTTCCGCCTCTTGCGAGGCGACGCCGCGACCGACCTGGCCCAACTCCCCTCCTCCTTCTCCGACGTCGACGCTGTCCTCGCAGTCGACTGCGCCTACCAGTCTGTGGTCCTCCCCCTCGTCCTTTCCCTGTCCTCGCCAACTGACCGCACTCGGTCCTCGATACCCGAAACAGCTTCAACACCCGGTCCTCGTTCCTCTCCTCCGCGCACGCCCTCCTCTCACCCGGCGGCTACCTGGCCCTGACCGACCTGCTCCTCCCCTCCGCTCCGCTCCCGCTCTCCTCCCGCCTGCTCCTCCGCCTCCTCTTCCACCTCGCCCGCGCTCCCTGGTCCAACTTCCTCACTCCCGCAGCCTACCAGGCGCAGCTCGAAGCGCACGGTTTCGAGCACGTCGAGATCGAGGACATCAGCGACCGTGTCTGGCCCGGGTTCTGTGCGTTCGTTCGCGACAGGCACGAACGGATGGCCGCCGCGTCGGGGTCGTTCGGTCCGAGGTGGACCGCGTTGAGGACGTACGCGAACGTCGTCGTCGAGTGGTACAGCGGCGTCAGGACCGGGCGCCCAAAGCTGAGGTTCTGTTTGGTGAGCGCGAGGAAACCGAGATCGAAGGTCGAGTGAAACAAAACGCCATTGCGGACTTTGTCGAACCTCTTTTCGCTCGCGCGAGTCCCCCCCCTCCAAAAAAAAAAAAAAAAAAACGACGACGACACTTCTTTCTTTGTGGATGCTTTGATGATGCGAAAGGGGTTCTACTGCTTGTCCTCGGGTCTTCTCCCGCTCAGTCGGCCGCCAGCTCCCTCGCTCTCTCCCCGACCCACCCACTCCGTCGCCTAACCTCGTCGACTCCCTCCTTCTGCTCGGCCCACTCGACCACCTCCCTGACGACGCGCACACCGGGCTCGACCCGCCCGAGGCCCGTCAACTCGGCCTGGGTGTGCATGACGCGCATCAGGCCGTCGACCGCGTCGACCTGGTCGACGAGTTGGACGAGCGCCCGGAGGACCGTGTCGAGTGTGGATCGCTCGGTGATCAGCGACGTGCGGGCTCGAGCCGGTGCGGGGAGAACGGCGGAGGGAGAGGACGACGAGGACGAAGCGACGTGTGCTCGTCGGTCTGATTCGGCACGCAGGACAGGCGCCACCGCGCGATCGACCACCTGCATCAACGCCGACCTGATCGACTCGCGCGTCTCGTCGGTCGTCCCGCGCGCGTCAGCGACCACGAGCGTCTCGACCGTCAACCTGAGTACCTCGTCCGAACACACCGCGAACGTCCCGCTGCCGGAGACGCGCGAGGTCTCGGACGCAGTGAGGAAGACGAGGTGTGCGGCGTGCCAGTCGTTCACGGCGCGTGCTTTTCGCAACAGCCGCAGGACCGACCGAGGGTCGGTTTCGCGGTGTGAGGCCGTGGCGGTCGGTGCGAGAGAACGACGCCGGACTGTCTCGTTGTGCGGCATCCGGCGGAGAGCCGTTCGCTGGGAGAGGAGGAAGTTGTCGCCGTAGTTGACCAGTCGGCGCACCTCCGTCTCCCGCAAGCCGACCGTCTCCGCAACCTCGCACACCCTCGAGACGTGGTCTCTCACTTGCTCGACCAGCGGACGAGAGTCTTCCCGGCGCCCGTGTGTCGGGCGCGGCGGCTGCGGCGGCTGCGTCTTGCGCCGCGCGTGGTCGCGCGCGACGAGCACGGCCAAACTTGACTTGAGCAACGCCTCGAAGACCTCGTACGAGAGTCCGAGACCGATCGTCGCAGCCTGCGAGACCTGCTCGAGCGCGCCCTCGAGCGATCGCAGCGGCGCACCCTCGAAGATGACCTCGACGTCCTTCGAGTCCGGCAGGACGCGCTGGTCCAACACGCGCCGGTACACCTCCGCAACCGAGTCGTGATCGCCGACGAGCGTCCACGCCTGCGCGAGTGTCGTCAAGTCGAAGTGCTCGATCCGTCCCGTCGGCGAGGCGTAAGGCGAGCGCGAGTTCGCGAGGCAGGTAAAGTGGTGGCCGATCGCGGTCCGGGTAAAGTTGCGGTTCCTGCCGTAGGGAGGGAGGGAGGTGCGGACGAGTGAGAGCAGCGCGCTCGCGCGCAGGAGGAAGGGCGAAGGCGTGCCGAGCGGGTAGCGCTTCTGCCAATCGAGCACGACGCGGCGGGCGATGCTCCTCGTCGACGCCGTCGCACCCCGCGACCCGCACAGCAACTCGACCCACCTGCTGCGCTCCTCGTTCGTCCAGTCTCGACCGACCTGGCCGAGCCTGAGCTGCTCGTCCGTTGCGCCGACGAAGCGGCTGAACAGCTGCGGGTGGACGGACCGAGCCGGACCGTCGTAACTGCGGTTCGTCGCCTCGTACGAGCTGAAGGGCGCATTGCCGGCGAGCCACTGCGCCAGCGGATAGTGATACCGGAGGAGCTTCCAGCCGCGAGGCGACCACGCCTGCCACGTGTCGGCCAGGAGATCCCACCTCCTTCGCTTCCCTGCCTCGGTCGCGAACGACGAGAGCAGCTCGGCCGTCCCGGACGTGAGGACGGGCTTGTCGAATTCGGAGAGGTTGACTGCCATCCAGCGCAGCAAGAGGCGGAAGAGCGACGCGGCTTGCTGGATCGACGACGACGGCGACCAGGCTTCGTCGCGGAGGGTAGGGAGGTAACCGAGGTGACGCTCGTCGTGCATGCGACGAAGGAGGATACGAACGAGTGTGCGAGCAGTGTCGAGGTCTGCGCCGGACTCGGGGGAAGAGGTGAGGGACGGGTGCGCCGCGCGAACGGCGTCGACCGAGTGAAGCGAGAGGACGGCCAGATCGACGTAGTCCTCCGACATGGCGATGTTGACGACTGTGCGCAGCAGTACCGTCTGCAACAGCGTCTCTGCAGACACGCCGTCGGCATCGGTCGGCTGAGGCGCGACAATGTCGTCTGGAAAGACCTGGAGCAAGGAGTCGACGACGCGGAGAGCGATGGCGAGTTCGGCGGAGGATGGCGTCGGCGCGCTGGATGTCGGAGCGACGAGGCGATGCAGGAAGACGGTCGCGAGGCGGAGGTGGTCGGGATGGTCGTCGAAGTTGGCGCCGGCAACGAACGCATCCCACGCCTTTCGCACGTCTGTACTCCCATCAGATTCGACATCCTCCGTCGCCGCCGACTCTTCCTGCTGCGGTACTGTGCCCGTTGCCACAAATCCCTTCAGTAGCTCGGCGGCCTTGTCAAACTCCGCATCGGGTGTCGTTGCCGTGCGACCCCCTGAATCCGTCGCCGCAGGTCCCGAGCCGTTCACTCGTCGCCGCCGCGTCGCCTTCGGCTCTTCGAGCTCGACCGCCACAGGCAGATCGTCCGCGTGCGCAAAGGATGGGCTGAAGCCCGCTTCGCTCGCTTCGCCTGTCGTCTCCTGCTCCATCTCCGCCTCGGCCTTTGAATCGCGCGCTGCTCTTGCTCGGTCCGACAAGACTATGGCCCTGACGAGTGGCAGGTTGCTCTGCTCGGCGAGTCTGAGCATCTCGTCGAAGTGCTCGGGCTGACCGGCAGGCGATCCCGACCCGCGCGCCGAAAAGTATGTCGTCAGACGCTCGAGCAGCTCATCTGCCGGGTCTTTTGCTCCCGGAGATGGCGATGCCGGTGGAGAGGGAGGCGGAGGCGAAGGCCTTGGCGGTCGAGGCGAGGCATTCCGCAACCATCCTGTCCAGCCCGTAATCCGCGGGTCAAACCACTTGACCTTGGGGTTCGTTGAGAAGAGTGGAGCGGTGTAATCGAGCTGGCGGACGGTTCTGGCGGGTCGGGCGGGGGAGGAAGGGGGTTGCGAGTACTGTCGGACGCTGAAGATGGCGTGTCGACAGGGTTTGGCGCGGGATGTCGATGCGCAGGAGCACGCTGAAGGTCTTGCTAAGCGTAGCATGGCTCTGCGCGCGAGCAGACGCTGTTGGTGAGCCGATCGGGACCCTCTCGAGCGAGGGAAGACCAGACGACGTACCTCGACACGACAGCTTTGGGGAGACCAGCGAGTTGCCTCTGCGCCTTCACAGAGTTATCAAAGCCGCAGACACCGCGAGTCTGAGCCCAGCAAGCGAGAGCAGCTAGATGTCACCTCTCGAGCTGCTCCTCGCTCATCTTGGAAGAAGTCACTACGACCCGCAACGATGGGCAAGTCCGCCAAGATGTACAAGCGGCCGTCCAAGTCCGGTGTGTTGGATCCGTTTGCCGCAGAAGCGTCCTCAAGTCCTGCTAACGGCTCGACAACTTCCATCGCTCGCAGAGAAGGGTGGGTGTTGCTTGAGATGCACCGTTCCTGTTGGGCTAGACTGACCGCCATCGTCTCTCTTTGCAGTCGCACGACAGATTCATAAGCAGTCTGTGCCCGGCCCCCGCCGCGAACGTTCCCTCACACCCGAAGGTCCTCGCACCGCCATCCCTCTCTTCAACGAATCCCGCCGTACCTTTGTCCCTTCCAAGCCTGATCCCCGACTCGCCCAGCTCTCCGACTACGACCCCATGTCGCAAGATTCGAGTCTTGTTGGGCCGCCTGCTACAGCGTCGGACAAGCTGATCGAGGACGAGGGCGGCGAGGAGCCTGATTTGACGATGGACAAGGACGAGGAGGCACCTACGGCGGCGGGCAAGAAGCGGAAGAGCTTGAAGGACAAGGTTAGGGCTGCGAAAGAGGCTATCAAGGAGGACGAGCTCAAGAGTCGAGGCAAGCTCGCGGGTAAGAAGGGCAGGAAGGGTAATGTGCTCGGCAACGTCGACTATGTCAAGCTGCTCGAGAAGCGGCCGGGCAAGAAGCAGTTCCGGTAAACCCGGGGAAACGAGTTTCAAGCCTTTCTCTCTTGTTGTGTGCGTCCTTTCCCTGGAGTTCTTCCGCATTCACACGAGCTGACAGTCACTCTCTCGACAGCTGTATGATATCTCTGCAAGCCATGCATGTCTCTACGCCTACCTCTATCGCTCCTCCGGGTGGCTCCGCCGTCCTCGTCCCGCCGCCTCAGGACCGCCACGATTGATCGCTCCAGCGCCCTCCTCCTCCGCGGGATGTCCACATCACAAGCCACGCCCCCCGGCGCCAAACCTCCGGGTCGCATGGGCCGAGTGACAGACGGGCGAAGCGGAGCAAGGTCGTGCGCTTGCGCTCTTGAGGCGAGGGTGTGCCACTTGCGCAGGGTGAGAAGGCATCTCCTGCGCTGCGTGTGCAACCCTCAGCAATCTTCGTAGCGCGAAGGAACGCGACTGCTTGCAGACCCGGAGTTGTGGGTCGCTGGCTTGCAAACCGCGGTTGGGTTTCCAGCTTCCCTCGACGAAAGAAGACAGTTCCGCTCGATTTCTGTGTAACGTCCGCTGTTTGTCGGAGTAATGCAAGCGCCAAGCAGCCGTCCACACCGGATCAAGCTGAAGTCGGGAAGTGTGATCGACGCTTGTGTGAGCGAGCACTCGGCGCACCTCGAGTAAAGGGTCTGAAGGAGCAGCTGAAGAGCACTTGGATACGTCTGGCGTGTTATCGCGACTTGGTGCAGCGAGTGACCGCGCAAGGTTAGTATCCGGAGAGGAGCAGGGAACGGAGAAGGATTGGGGAGAGTAGGGGGGACCTACAGGCACTGGCAGTCGACGAGGTGGAGAGTCGGCGACGGCGGGGGTGAGTCGAGTCGAGAGAGAGGGAACGACAGCAATGACCAGAAGGAGCGCGGGCGGGCGCTGTGAGAGCACGAGACGGAGCAATGTTGCGGTACAGTGATCGGAAGAGAGACGAGGGGAAGAGAGAGAGAGAGAAAGCACGGAGCGGTCCTCAGGCTACTCGGGGTACAGGAGTCGTGGCGGACAAAGAGCTGTCGAGCGGAGAAAGCGAAGGAGCGCCTGAGTGTGCGGGAACGAGACGAGGAAGAAAGGGACGAGGGTCGAGAGACGGCGGCGACGGGCTGCACGCGCACACTTCGCTCGCCTCGTCGACCTTGGCTGCACACTCACCCGGCTCGGTTGAGCTAGCACGCGCGCTCTGACCAGTGTGAAGCCCGTCACGGTCGCCAGCGAAACCCTGCGCCCTCCCGCCGCCGTCTTTCCATCTTCCCCGACTCGCCTGCAAATCCGCCCCGCCCGCATGCAACCAACACCTCCCGCGTCGACGCCCGCGAGCTCGACGACCAGCCTCGACATCCTGCCGCAGGAGGCGCTCGCGAAGCTGCCGCGCTGCGTCTTGTTGGGTCACTGGAGCGCGAGTGCGTCCTTGCGTCTCCCTCGACTTGGCGCAGGCTGACCTTGCCACGACTCGCAGGAACGAAGGCACTGTCTGAAGAGCTCAACAGGGGCGGGAAGGTGTACCTGTTCGCAGCGGTAACGGACTTGCGGGATGCGCTGGTCGTCCTGGAGGCCGCGATTCCTCCGGCCGACATCTTTGTGCGCATGCTGTCCGTCTTGTTCTCCTGAGAGAGCGCTGACCGTCTCTATCGCAGCTCGTCTCCTCCCTCTTTGACCCCGACGACGTTCGCCAAGCCCTAATCGAGTACGAACGCCCCATCGACATCATCTTCGCGCCGAAAGACTACATGAACATCCACGGCATCTTCCAGAGCGCGCGGTGGGTCGAGGAGCAGGTCGAAAACAAGGCGTATGCGCCACGACATGCGGTCTCGACCGGCGCGTTCCTGCAGGGCGGGAGTCGGTCGCCTATTCTCGACGCGGGCTCACTCGACCCGAATCTGGATCCGACGATTGCGGCGCCATAGAGCGCCTTCTCTCCTTCAAACCTTGCATCTGCATCACCGCATATCAGCATTGTCTTCCTCCCTGTCCTTCCTTCGGCTGTTGTAACGATGTTTTCGCGCGGATCTCTTGCTGAGAACGCGAGCCTTCTGTGCGCGAGAGGCGAAGGCGGAAGCGCGACAAAGAAGCCTTGCAAGAATACGTACAACAAAAAACTGAAAGCAGCGCACGACACTGTACCTCTCCTCTCCCAGTATCTACTTTTCACCCTCTCCGTTCTTCAACCTCGCCCTCGCCTTTTTCGTGGCCCTCGCCTTCCTCGCACGACTCTCCACCTCACCTACCATCGCTCGTCCTCTCCCTTTCTCAGCTGCTCCAGCGAGTCGCGAGGAGGAGACGACTTTCTTGCCGGTTGATGCGGAGGCGGACTTCTTCGCGGGGGATGAGAGCGGAAGGACGGGGCATTTGGTGATGGCTGGGGGTTGCCAGGATGAGGAGGAAGCGGGAGTGGCCGAGGTCGAAGGGAAGGAAGGCGTCGGCACGAGGTTGATGAGCGGGGCGAAAGGTGTGGCAGACGAACACTGGGCCACAGAGGGCGAGGGGAGCACATCCATGGCGATGGGTCCTGCTGCGGCGGTGCTCGAAGCCTCGCCCGGACCCGCAGGCGCCTTGACATGCCCCAGCATCGACGGATTTGCCACCCTCGCCGAAACCTGCTTACTCACGCACGCTCCTCCTCTCGCAACAGCCGGCGACGACCCGACCTGACCCGTCTTCCAAGCCATCGGCCTCCTCAGACTCTCCTGCAAGTCAAACTTTTTCCAGCCAGGCTGCTTCTTCGGGCTGGGAGCGCCGGCGGCGGGCTTGGCGGTGGGGGAGAGGGCGCGAGCGGACGTTGAGGCCGTAGGCGCGGCGAAGCGAGGGGTGCGAGCGGGAGAGGGGAGGGGCTTGGTCGGTCTGTCGACTGGGAGGCGGCGAATGGACGACGAGGGCAGAAGAGGACGCGATGCGGCAGTCGGAGGCGCAGGGTGAGGTGCAGGAGTCGAGGCGAGCTTGCGGAAAGTTTTCTTCAGGAGCCCGCCCGCAGAGAAAGAAAGCGGTTTGGCTGTGAGGAGACCGTCAATTCGCGTGACTGAAACCAGGAAGGACGAAAAGGCACGAACGTCCAACGCCCAAGCTAGGCCTCCTGCGCGCGAGACCGATACCGGTACCGGCCTGACTCTTCCGCCTCGCCTTAGCCAGTTCAAGCTGCCTGCGCCGGTGCTCACGCTCCTTCTCCGCGATCGGCTTCAAATCCTCCCGCATCTCTTTGACTCGAGGCCTGACTGACGCGGATCCACTGCGCACGGATGCCGAGAGCGAGACGGAGGTGGATGCAGCGGGAGCGGCGGACCACCCTTCGTCGCGAAGGGCGTTGACGAGGTTTCGGTTTGAGGTGGACGACGGCATGTGGTTGGGGGTCGAAGAGATAGAGCTTGACGCCTTGAGACGCTTCTTGGGCCGCTCAGTCGAGGTGGAGGCGATCAGAGTGCGAGAAGAGGTCGAGGGGGCTATGCCAGCGATGTTGCCGGATGAAATGGACGTCGAAGGGTGCGGTCGCTTCGCAGCCCAATGGTTTCTGATCGAGTCCATCTTGGCAAAATTTCGCTTGTGGTGGACGTCAAAAGCCTGTTTGCTGCCCTTCTCCGGGCTCGCGGCAGTCCCCTTCGACTTGCGAGTCCCGAGCAGGGTAGAGCCCAACCTTATCAGCCCGTCAGCCTCCGCTACTGCGCGAGCTTCCGCCGCTCGTCGATTCATCTCCTCCATAATCTGCTTGGCGGCGGACTCGCCCGCGTCTGTCGAGTCGGGCGCCGCTGCGGCTGTCGCCTCTGAGCTGGTCGAGCTGGTCGAAGCGGAGAGAGCGCCCGGCATGGAAAAGGTGAAGGTAGATGTTGGCGCGGATGGAACGGAGGCTGGGGGAGGCGAACCGAAGACGAAGGCAGGCGGAGACATGGGGAGATTGGGGACAGGAGGAGCGGGGTCGTCGCCCGCTTCTGATGGCGCCTCATGAAGGGTCGACCGGGAGGAGACCATGCCGCTGCAGTCTTCTCCGTCCATGTTGGCATCCATCGAAAAGTCCTGGTCGGCGTAAGTGTCGGGGATGGGGAGAGACGGGTCAACGAGCATGGCGAAGTCGTTCCCTTCGGCTAAGCTCTTCGCTCGCAGGGTAGACGTGGTCCATCTGAGCGAGTCGGAAGCGTAAGACGAGCCTGTATTGCTGGTCGAGGAAGTCGAGGGGACGCCTGCACCACCTTGAGGAGGTCAGCGAGGTGCAGCAGGTGGAAACGAGCGAAGGGCGCACTTAGTACCGGTTCCTCTGAGCCAATAGATGCCCTGTAGTCCTTCACGATCGCCCAAGAAGCCGTCGAAGCGTTTCCCTCCTCCAGCGTGTCCTCATCGGTTCCCGCGTGTTGAGTGATCCAGCGGCCGTGCTCCTGCAAGCGGGCGATGATCTCGACGCTCTGTGGACAGCCTTGAGTTAGGCAGCATACGTATGAGCCAGTGGGCAGCGCACCTTGCCGGATGCCTTGACACCGGAAACCTTGGCGAGCGAGACGAGTTGATGTCGTTTCAGCGCGTGAAGAGCCGCTTCGTTGGACAAGATGGCCACCTCAGGCGACGCATCCTCCGTTGTCTGAGCCATAGCAAGCAGCAGTGCGTGAACAACGGTCGTGTGGTATGTGCTAAGAGGGAGAAGAGGGACCGACCGCTCGAAGAAGCGAAGGTCGACTCATACAGCTTTTTTCGCTGTAGTGCTTGATTGACCGTTAGAGCACCACAAAAATGCGACACGGCTTTGGAGAGAGGCCCCGCTGGAGGAGGAGCGAGGGTGCAGCGATTTTCGAGCAGGAGGACCAGACAAAGATACGGAAGGCGTTCCTTTTGCTGGTTTCGGAGACCTTATAAGCCACGAGTGCAAAGCATTCCGCCGCAGCCAAGACTAGGTTGTCCTTCACCAAGGCGCAACCGAGCCGTTGACGTCGATAACTTGCCGTTGTCTGCCGTCGTGACCTTGTGAATAACGTTTTCGACCCTGTTGCCTGTGGTTACCGCATTGTCAGCTTCTTTGAATAGCCGCAAGCAGAAGGGAGGCAAGTGAACCCGAGCTTGACTGCCTCTTCGACGTCCATGTCGCCGGATCCTCCCGTCCTGTCTCGCAAAGCCAGGTCAGCGCCGGCGCTCTCGACTGCGAGAGCTGAGTGCGACACCCACAGGTTGGTCTTGACGAAACGGGACTGTACATCACGACCATGAAGCCGTTCTGCGAGCGATGGCAAAGGTCAATCCGGCGAGCGGAAGCGAAACAGGCAGCGGGAATAACTTACGCCCTTGGGCTCGTCCGAGAGCTTGCGCATGTACATGTTGAGAGTCGCCTTGCTCATGTAGTACTATCCGCGGGCCGCGAGAAAGGACGAAGGCGCCCGAACGTCAGCATTCGAGCAGATAGATGAGGGCAGACCAATGCCTAACTCACCGCCGTCTACAGCGAAATCTCGCTAAAGACTCTTCCAAGCGAGCCGACCGTCGAGGAGTCGGCAAAGATCTGCTTGCCCTGCCCCTCGCGAAGGAGGAGGAGAAAAGCGGAGACTAGGTTCATCACGCCGTAGCGGTGGGCGCTCAGGTTCGTCTGCACGAGCTCGGGTGTGCTGACCGCCAGCAACATCTGCCAGGTGAATGAAAGAAGTGGCGGGACAGATGGACGCACACCTCGGAAGGCGGAGGGAGAGCGTTCGAGATGCCGGCGTTGGCGATGAGCGTCGAGGCTGTAATTGCACAGGGACCCACTCGACTCGAGCTCCGCAACTACGACCTGCGGAGTAGACGGTCAACGTCCTGCTAAGCGGGCGAATGGAGAGTCCGGAAAGTCACCTTCACCTCGACCGCGTTCTCGACGTCGATCTTGAGGAGGTAAAGCCGCTGGTCGCCAAAGTCGTCGACAAGCGAGTGAAGCTGCTACAGGGAGACAAGAGGTAGCGGGCGAGGCCCAGTCCGAGGCCGCGGCTGGTGTGCAAGATAAGGCAGGTGTGAGGCATGGTGCATAGTGGAGGGTGTGACGAAAGAGCGTAGGAGATGATAAAGGAAAGCAGCGAAGCCTGGGGATAAAGGGAAGAGGAGGAGGAGGATGTGGAAGCTTGTACATCCTGTTTACTTTGCCGTCCGGCCTTCGGACGCGTGGCCGCTCAACGAAGGGTTCAGCCCGCAGCCTGACGATGGGCACCGGGCAGCGCGAGAGAGGAGGAGGGAGCGAAGTTTAGGAAGGTCAAGGAGAGAGCGCGGAGGAGCGTTCTGATGCTCCACCGCCAGTTATTCTTTGTGAAGTGACCTTACAGCTCGTCAACTCGCAGAAACGGCCAGCTGAACTTCGAGACTTTTTGCGTGCGCGATTCACTATGTCGACTTCTACCACGGCACGATCTTGCCGTTGTAGTCGTAGAACTTGCCGTTGTCGTCTTTGCTGACCTTGAGGATGACGTTGTCGACCCTGGCGAGGCAGAGAAGTCAGGCGCATGCACAATGATGATTGGCGGAGTGAGAAGAGCCCTGCGCACGCAAGTTTGACGGCTTCTTCGGTTGTGAGTTCGCCCTGACCCTTGTTCCTGCAAGGATGAGAAGAGCGTCAGATGGAGATGAAGGTACTCGGACTTGACGGTGGACTTGCATGTCCCTGCGAAAGAGAAATTGTGTCAGCTGCCGTTATCGACACACGAGCCCCAATGTAAAGGACCCACGTCTTGACGTAGCCAGGGTGATAAGGCACAACGGTGAAGCCGTCCTGCAGGTGAAGCGTTCCCACTTCAGCAGGAAGAAAGGAAAAGGCAAGGAAAGCGAAGCGCACCGACCCGAGCTCGCGCGAGAGTTTGCGGAGGTACATGTTGAGCGCCGCTTTGCTGATGCAGTACTTCGCACGCGGATCCAGGTCATCAGCGAGGGGAAAAGGGAGAAAAAGGGACCGAGGAAAGCGGGAGCAACCCGAAACTCGACGAAAGCGGGATCCACCCAAGACTCACGGCGGTTGCAAGAGAGTTATCGCTGAAGTACCCGCCGAGGGAGCCGCAGATGGACGAGACGCCAAAGATCTGCTTCCCCTTGCCCTTCTTCAGGAGCGGGAGGCAGGCGGACGTGAGATTCATGACTCCGAAGAGATTCGCCGTGAGGTTCTGCATGACGAGTTCAGGCTTGCTGTAGCGTGGACATGTTTCAGCTGACCTTCAGGCAGCGAGAGGAGGGAGGAATGGCAGCTCACGTCGCGGAGGGAGCGTCAGGGGCAACTGCGACGCCGGCGTTGTTGATGAGCACATCGAGGCCGCCCTCCTGGAGAAAACCGCTCGACTCGAGCTCCTTGATCGCGCTCTGCACCAGGAAAAGATCGGTCAGCGGATGTCGATGATAAGGCATCGAGGGACACCTCAACGCACCTGAACGGCGGAAGCATCCTCGACATCCAGCTTCAGGATGTAAAGCCTCTCCTTTCCGACCTCCTTCTGCAACGCCTGGAGCTGATCCGCCGAGGAAGGGTTGCGTGCGCCTGCGATGACCTTGACGTTATTGGAAGAGGCGAGGAGGGCGCGGGAGTAGCCGAGACCGAGTGAGCGGGATGCGCCAGAAATCAAGTACGTGAACGACGACATTTTAGTGAGTAGCGAGTCTAGCAGCGCGGTGAAGGAGGGAGACCAGCGGGGACGAGTTCGGCTCCACCTCCACCTCGACCATCGAGCCGGTGCCGAACGCCGACTGTGAGGTAAGCATCGTGGCAGGGCAGCTCGGAGGTTTCTCTGTGCATTGACAGCGACGAAGGAAAGCCGAGTGAGCCGCGCGAAGCGGGAAACGGGTTACAACGGGAGGGCAAGCGGAAAGAGCGACGAGGGTATGAGACTCCGTTTGGGTGTTTGGATATCTACAGTGGTTTGGTTGACGAGTCCAGCTCGAGGGCGGCGCTGGGAAATGCGGTCGAAAGGTAAAAAGGTGGCAGGAGAAGGTGTATGCGTGTCGTGAGCGAGCAAGCGAGCGAGGGAACAAAGGAATGAGTCGGATGAAGGGGCGGAAGGGGCGGAGAGGAGTGGAAAGGAAAGTTGAGTCGCGTCGGAAATCATCGTCGCGAGGAGTCGAGGTCGGCGCCTTCCCTCCTCAACTCCTCCAACTCGATGTTTTCCTCGTCCTCTCCGCCCAACTCGAACACCACCTCGTCCCTCGACCGTCTCCGCCAATCGTACCGCTGCTCATCAGTCGACACGCGTCCCACAACTCCCGCCGCCTCATCCTAGGGCCTATCGTCGTCCGTCTCCTGCCTGACCGCCTGGTAATCCCTAATCCTCGGCGTCGTCGGCCTACTCCCGCCTCGACTGCTTCCGCCCTGACTACCGCTCCACCACCCACGAACAGCCTCGACGCCGTCGCTCCCCCGGCCGGGCAAGCTCGCGCCGCTGAGCGTCCGCTTGTGGTTGCGGGGGTAGGGCGGCTCCACCTCGTCGACGTGTGAGTGAGGGCGGCCGTGGCGGAATGTGGGAATGGAGTGCGAGCGGCGGAGCGGGGCATGCTCGCCTTCTTCGTCGGTAGTCGGGAGAAGCGGTCGTCTCGGTTGATCGCCGAAGAGTTCGTCTGCGCAGAAATAGTCGTCAATGTGTGTGTTCCGAGCTTCACAGTGACACTGCACGCACCCATCTCCTCGAGCGGAGTGCCCATCGTCTCAGGATACGCGAAATAAACGAGAATGAACGAAAAGACGCAGAAGCCAGCGTGCATCGGGTACAGTCGCCACTCTATCTTCTCCTGCAGGATGGGCGTCGCTGCGCCGACGACGTAGTTGCTGAGCCAGTTGGCGGCGGTCGAGAGCGAGACGCCCTTGACGCGGAAAGCGTTCGGGAGGATCTCTGCGCGCAGGATGCCAGTGCGAGTCGTCAGCTACTTGCGCTTCTTCCTGGTGAGATAGGAGCACGAACCCGCTGGATAAAGCCAAGGGATGGCTGCAGTCACGCACGACGGGGGGGCGACAGGAGGAGAAGAGGCGCAAGTTCGGGTCAGCAGGCGGCCTAGCGCGAATGAAGCGTGAAAGGCGAACGTACGGCCCCAGCTGAATCCAAACGCAGCATTGTAAATAATGACGCAACCGACGACAGCGTTGGGCGTGTAAGGCGCGTCGAGATAGAGGAAGAATCCGACGAGGGTGAGCGCGATGGCCATCGTCTGCGGGGGATTTCCCGGTCAGTCGAGCTGACGAGTATGCACTTGCGAGTATAAATGTCGAATCCGCACCGCTGCACCGCTTAGGAGGATCGGTCGCCGTCCGAGGGTGTCGACAAGGTACCAAGTCGGGACCGTGCTAGCGACGTAAACTGCGCGTAGAATATGCACTCTCTATCAGCGCTGTTTCACGGTCGAAATCCCCTGCGTATATGCAAGCTGAACGACGGGGAAACAACCGACGCACCGATACTGTTGATGCCGGTCATGAGGATCGCATCGCGCCCGATCCAGCCAGCTTGTTCGAAGACCAGCGGCGCATAGTACGAGATGACATTGATACCGTTCTGCATCGGGTTGGGAAGTCAGCCAATTGCGAGTTAGGGAGGGAGAAGCGGACGCACAAGTTGAGCGCAGAACTGCGCCGACATCGCAATAAGCACGCGGTACTTGTAGCGCCGCCACATCGCCTTGTACGTGCGGTCGCCGAACTCGCGCTGCGTGCGGAGGGGAAGGGCGATTAGTTCGAGGAGGCCGCGAGGCGAGAGGAGAGACAGAACGTACCTCGGCGAGGACGCCCTCCTTGATCTCGCGGAATTCCTCCTTGGCCTGCGCACACGGACGACCGAACGAAGTCAGTGCGACTGATGGCCCGACGACCTGACGATCTCGCGCGGGCCGCAACTCACCCTCTCATCCTCCGGATCCCCATCCCCATGCAAATCCGCCAACACGCCCATCCCTTCTTCATCTTGCTCCGTATCGATCAACCACCTCGGGGACTCGGGGAGGAAGAGCGTGCCAATCGCGAGGATGACGCCGATTACGGATTGCATGAGGAGAGGGAAGCGCCAGGAGAGGTCGGAGGTGATGTAGGAGGCGAAGTAGTCAATCCACTGGTTGATGCAAGAGCATCAGTACAGTGCAAGGGAGGTATGTGAGGATGCGAGTAGGGAAGGAACGCACGACACTCGAGGCATAGCCGAAGATGTTGCCCTGTGAGCGCACCGAACGAATTCGACCATAAACAATGAGCCGAACGAAACAGCCGATCGGCCAAAAGAACACGCCGACTCACCGTAAACTCGATGCACCCAAGCCTGCCGCGGTTCTCAGCCGGACTGATCTCGCTCTGGTACACCGGGACACACATGCTGAGGAACCCGACTCCAAAGCCCGAGAGGATGCGACCGAAGACCATCATGCGGAAGCCGGTCGTGAAGGCTTGGAAGAGCCCGCCGAGGGAGAAGATGCACGCGCCGACGAAGATGGTCGCGCGTCGGCCGAAGATGTCGCCTACTCGGCCGGCAAGGAGTGAGGTGACTGGGGAGGATGACGCATAGGTATATAGGATGATAGACAAGCAGGGAAAGTGACGAGCGAGAGAGCGGGAAGGCAAGGAAGGTCAGCCTCCCTTCGCGAGGTCGTTAGCGGATTCGGACGCACTGAGAGCTCCAATCTCAAGGATAGCGACTGTAGGAGCGTTGTCAGCACCTACTCGACGTCGAAACGCGTTGATCTTGAGCCAAGAAAGACGAGGAGCGTACCCATGGTCGCCAACTCGACACGGCTCGGCTGATGGAAATACGACCTGAAGAACGGGTTCGTGATGAGCCCCGACATGACGCCCTGGTCATAGCCCTGTTTGCCGTTACGCGAGCAGGTTAGCGAACCCTCTTTCTCAACGGAACTCGGCCAAGGACGGGCGAACGCACGAAGAGGAAGACCCCGAGCGACGCAAAGCAGCTGATGGCGAGGACGAGCCTCCGCGAGCTGCCCTCCTTGACAGTTGACTCCATCGCTGGCTGGTTCTTCTTGGTTCCTCGGTGTCCTCGAGGTCGGCTGGACGGTGAAAGTGGGGGAAACGAGGTCGGCGCGCGAGATGGCGGTCGGAGGGAGAGCAGCGAGTGTGTGAGAGCGAGTGTCGGATCAAGCTAGACCGTCTCGGCCAGTTCAGAGCGTGTCCTGATCCAGCGAGGCGGCGTCGAGTGCTGAAGGAGCCGGAGAAGGTGACGGCGAGAGTTGGCAGCGGCAACACGCTGGCAAGTGCTGCTTGGGCTGGATAGACTGCTAGGGAGACTGCCACACCAGCTAGAATGGCCACACTCGCACTGCAACAATCGCAGCAGCCTGTCGAGCCCACCCTCACCGTCCTCCTCTCGGTCGCGATCGCAGTCCTCGCATACCGCACCGTCGCAGCGCTCGTGCCGTTCCTCGCCAATGATCTCGTCAGCAAGGGCCTGCGAGGGAGGGATATGCTCAAGCAGGGGTTCAAGCGGGACGACGAGACTCCGGCTGCGGACGACGGAGCTGGAGGAGGAGGAATGGACGAGCCAGGTACTCAATGGCTGTAAGCGGAAGACACCTGCGCGAGGGGAACGAGTTCGCTGACCCAGAGACGCCCGTGCAGACCCGAAGCGACAGGCGTTATCGGCGCATCCGTCTACATCCTCCTCCTCTCGCTCTTCGCCCCTCTCCCCTACATCACCTCTCTCCTGCCCGACTCCCTTCTCCCTCCCTCCGCCAAGTCCGCCCTCCCCATACTGAACACGACTAATCCGCTCATCCTCCCCGCCGACGACCCCTGCTCCGCCATTCTCCTCGATGGGAGCCTCTCATTCCCGCACCACTCGTTCGCGACGTACCTCGCTAGCTTGCTCAGTCTCCTCATCGCGACGTTCCTCGGATTTTGCGACGACGTGTTCGATATCCGATGGCGGTTCAAGTTGCCCATCCCTCGTGAGTTTTCGCTCCTTTGGCCCTCTCAGTTCGCGCAAACTGATTACTTCTTCGCACAGTCATCGCCTCTGTTCCGCTACTCGTCACCTACGCCGCGGGCCACGGTGTGACGGACGTCGTCCTTCCCAAGCTGTTCGGCTTGCGCGAGCTGCTCGGCGGAGTCGCGACGAACGGGGTTGTGCACCTGGGTGAGTAGACCGTGCTCGCTTACTCCAAACGGCCTGCAGATGGCTGAGGGAGTTTTTCGTGGCGGTTTGACCATCTCCAGGCCCCCTCTATTACCTCTACATGTCGATGCTCTCGACATTCTGCACCAACAGCATCAATATCCTAGCCGGCGTCAACGGAGTCGAGGCGGGTTCCCTCTCCTTATTGAATTGCTCTTGTACTGACTCGTCCCGCCGCAGGTTGCCCAAGCGCTCCTTATCGCCCTCTCGATCATCGCCAACGACCTCCTCTACCTTACTTTCTCGCTCTCCCCGCTCGTCCCGCTCCTTCGATTCCTCCCCTCGTCGATTCGGTCACACCTTCCTCCGGCCGAGGCGATCACCTTGCAGACTTGGTCGTTCGGCTTCGCGCACGGCAGTCAAGAATTGGCGGACCGACATCTCTTCAGCCTGTACTTCATGCTGCCGCTCGTCGGCGTCTGCCTCGGCCTGTTCAAGCATAATCGGTACGTAATATGTTCGGACACACGAGCAACTGCTCACTTGCGGACCCGCGCAGGTACCCGGCCCGCGCGTTCGTCGGCGACACGTTCTGCTATTTCACGGGCATGTCTTTCGCAGTCGTCGGCATACTCGGCCACTTCAGCAAGACACTCCTTCTCTTCTTCCTCCCCCAGATCTTCAACTTCCTCTACTCGGTCCCGCAACTGTTTGGCCTCGTCCCATGCCCACGACACCGCCTGCCGCGCCTCGACAAGCAGACAGGCAAACTCGTCAACTCGTGGGCTGTGCTTCCGCCTTCTTCGCAACGATCGAGTCGGCACAAGATCGGCGTGGCGCTCTTGCGCCTTATCGAGCCTCTCGGACTCGTCCGGTTGCAGCGGGACCCCTCGACGTGCGAAATCACCGCCTGCACCAACCTCACTATCCTCAACCTCCTCCTTCTTCGCCTGGGGTCGGTCAGGGAGGACAGGGTGACTGAGAGATTGATGTGGTGTCAGGTTGCGGGCAGTGTGGTCGCGTTCGCTGTAAGGTATGGCGCGGGTCGGCTCGTGTACCCGGACGGCTCGAGGCAGTAGCGCTTTTCTCGTGCTCAATAGACGTCTGTGGTTTACTCACTAGACGAATTGAGGGGTTTGAGCGAAGACTTCACTTTGCGACGTCGAGCCGGACTTGGTCTTGCACGGCGAAGTTTGGCTTCGACCTCATCGTCTCACTCTCTCGCCGCTGCCATGCTTCTCACTCGCACGCTGCGTAGTTTGCCACGCTCTCAGGCATACAATGCGATCCGCACGCTGTCCACCGGCGCGCCCGATATCCAGCGTTTGACCGTCTTCGGCGGGGGGTTGATGGGAGCCGGCATCGCGCAGGTCGCGGCGCAGGCGGGCCTCAAAGTCGCAATTGCAGACCTGTCGGACCAGGCGCTCGAGAACAGGTGTGTCCAGCGGATCCTCGAGGCGCACGGGCGAGGTGGGGTCGGCTACTTCGAGTCCCGAGGGGAAGTGGTCTTTTCTCGACGGGCATTGACTGGATCGACGAGTACACAGTCGCAACATCATCAACAAGTCCGTGACCCGCATCGCGCGCAAAAAGAGCCCCGACGACTCGGCTGCCCAGAAGCAGTTTGTCGACGGCGTCTTTGCCAACCTCACGACGACCACCTCTGCGCAAGAAGCTATCGCCGGGTCGGATCTCGTCATTGAGGCGATTGTCGAGAACTTGGCGACCAAGCAAGAGCTGTTCCGCAGGTTGGACGACATGGCGGACCCGAAAACCATCTTCGCCTCCAACACGAGCTCTCTCAGCATCCGCAAGATCGCCGAGGTCTGCTCAGACGACAGGCGAAAACGTTTCGGTGGCGTGCATGCCTTCAACCCAGGTTCGTCGTATTCATCCCATCTTACGAGGAGCGGAAGCTTCGGAGAAACTCCCGCGTCGAACTCGGCGGCAGGCGTCCCCCACACCCCCTCTCGCACCTGAAGTATTCGAGCATTCGTGACTGACTGTCCTTTCATGCTACAGTACCGCAGATGAAGCTCGTGAGTCCCCGACCGTGAACCGAAGACAGGACGAGCGACGAGGAGACGTTGCGCGCCCGTTCTGCCAGCTCCTGTTCGAGGTCCGTAGGCACAGTCTTGACTGACTTCTTCTGGACAGATCGAGATCATCTCGACGAGCGAGACTCAGCCAGAGATCACGGAGGCACTCCTCAACCTCTGCAAGCGCATGGGCAAGACTCCGGTTCAATGTGCAGACACCCCTGGGTGCGTCGGGCGGACCTCCCGATGCTGCAAACAGCATGTTTGGACAGTTTGCGTAGTGGCTGATCAAGCGCGGCATTGCTTGCAGATTCATCGTCAACCGCCTCCTGGTCCCCTATCTCCTCGAAGCGATCCGCATGGTTGAACGCGGCGACGCGACGGCGGCCGACATCGACACAGCGATGAAGCTTGGTGCTGGTGTACCTATGGGTGCGTACCGTGCAGTCTACGAAGGTTGCGACGGTCCGGCGGAGGAGAGCTGACGGTCCTGCTTGATGCCACGTCTCGCCATCGAAACAGGTCCTCTTGAGCTCTCTGATGTGCGTCTTGTTTCGATCTCCACCACCGAACCTACGCGCAATGCTGCTCAGACCGCTGACACCTCTCCTCCTGCTTCCATCTTCTCGCAGTTCGTCGGCCTCGACACCCTCTCGCACATCGCCCGCGGCTGGCGCGAAGAGCGCGTCCAGACGGGCGAGATCGATGCTAAGCAGGTTGAGGAGATTAAGACCCTTGACAAGCTTGTCGCGGAGGGCAAGAAGGGCAGGAAGAGCGGAGAGGGATTCTTCAACTGTGCGTTCAGCTTTCTGACGTTGCTGCTCAGCCATCGACGGTCACATCAAACTTCTCGATGCCTGTCTTCGAACATCCCTAAGATTGCTGATGAAATCTCACGCGCAGACTCGTCGTAAAGAACTTCGCCTCGAATGTCGGCAGTCCTTCACTCTCCCTCTCAGACTTTCCTCCCTCCTCCTCGTCGTCTTGCACCTACAGTACAGATGATTCACGCAATACAGCTGTCCTTTGGCCCGTTGTCGCGACTCGCTGGACTTGCTCGCTTCTTGTCCCCAGCGAGTGTTTCCGCAACTCCCGTTAGTCCTCCCCAAGTGTGCTCTTCGACAGCGCGCGCGAGAGTGTCGATTCGGCAGCTAGCGCCGGTGGAATCGAGTCGACTTGACCTCGTCTCCCTCGTCGAGCCAACCCTTGCCTCCTGGCTCTTCGCACTTTTTACCAGCTGACTATGGCTACCGGCCCATTCACTGCTTCATTGGCTCAGCTGGCTGGTCTGGGTATGTCCTACACGCCTTGTGCAGCCGCCGCACCGCTCACCCTCCTCATTCTCCCCGCAGACAACGAGACGGCGCAAACGCAACTTCTGCCGCATCTGAACTCGTTGAAGTCGCAGGCAGAGATTAGGAACTACCTAGACGTGCATACGAGTTCTGCGTGACCCGCTGTACGCTGTGCTGACCCTCCAACCTCCTGGTCAACTCGGACTCGATGTCGCTCCCGCCGGTCTTTACAGTCGCTCCTCGCACCTGGACCCGCCGCGCAGAGCTTCACAAACTCTTATATCGCCCACCGCTTCCCCTCCGCCCCCTCTCGACCCTCCTCCTCATCCCGTCAGGGTTGGACAACTCCCTCATCCTCTCGCCCCTCTCCCAACTCTTCGCGCGCACCCTCCGAAGACCGCCAGCGATCGCCGAACCTTGAGCGAGTGCTGGCTGCTGCGCCGAAAGGCGGAAAGGTATATATCAAGACGAAGGAGGAGGATTTGGATGGTTGGGGAGGGGTGAAGAGCGGGTATCGAAGCCGGGATAGTAGTCGCGCGGGTAGTCAGACAAGGAGTGCGGGAGGAACGTCGGGTAGCCCCCTTGCGGCACCCGTCTCTTCGCCGCTTCATCCAGCACCGCCTGCCGTCCTGTCTCCACCTGCAATGGCGCCTCGACCTGCCCAGCAATCGCAACAGAAGGGCAAGGGAAAGGCGCAGGAGCCGGAACTGGAGTTGTCCGAAGAAGCGGCGAAGGCGTTGTTGCGGATCGAGCGGGAGCTCAGGAGCTTTGAATCCGAGAAGGCGGGCGCGAAGTCGAGGGTTTGCTTCTGTCAAGGTGCGCACCCAACTTCACCTTTACATCGCCTCAGCATGGTTGTTGCTCGCGAACTGATGGCGAGAATTTGTGTCCGTACAGCCCGCCAACACCCTCTGTCGACGTACACCCCCCTCTGCCCCCGCTGCTCCCTCGTCCTCTGCTCGCTCAATCTCCCTTCCGCGCCCTGCCCGTCCTGCTCACATGGCCCACTTCTCTCTTCCGCCCTCACCGCCTCTCACATCGCGGCCCTCCAATCCTCGCGCGAGACCCTCCTCGCGCGCGAAAAGCGCCGTGCCCAAGCCGAGCGCGAACAAGCAGAACGCGAACGAGCTGCGATCCGATTTCCCGAGCTTGGGATGGATGTCCAGCGTGCGCCTCTGACGGGTGTGGGCCCGAGGAGTTATGCGGGACATGCGGGAGGCGGAATGATCATGTCGGATAGGATCGATCGCGCTTACGAGGCGCGACACGCAGCTCATATGGAGCATGTCTCGACCGGCGGAGGCGGTGGAAAGGTTTTAAGGTTGGATGGCAAGACGGGCAAAGTCAAGGTGCAGAAAAAGATTGCGAAGCCTTCGACAGCTCGAGGCGGCAAGACGACCTTGACAGAGGAGACGGTTGCCGTGGTGGACGCGGATGGCGAAGACGGGCTCATCGCCTGGATCGACGAAGACGACGACGGCGTACGCGGCGAGCGGTCGTTGCGATCTCTTCGCGCGGAGGGGATTGCACGGCGTACGGTACCCGACGACCGACCCTTTCTCAACATCACGCTGGACGAAGATGAACGACCTGTGTGGACCCCGCCAACCGAGGTCGATGAGGAAGACGCTGCGGAGGCGGCAGGCGAGGCGGGAACGGCTGATGCGGCGGCTTCGGCGGCAACGTCGGTTGCCAAGCCCGCAGTGCCCGGTGCAGCGGTCGTGAAGGGCGATCCGAAGGGCAAGAAGAGGCGAGGGAGGGGCGGCAAGGGGAAGGACAAGGCGGAAGGAGCGGGAGCGGAATAGAGGGCGATTGCAATCTTCGACGCCTCTCGCGGCGGTTCTCTCCCGCACACCCGACATCTTGCGAGTCTGCTCGATGTGTCCTGTGAAAGTGAATGCGAACGAGCGGTTGCAAGCTGTTTCGATCTCTTCCATCGGTTCTTCTCCTTCGCATAATTCTTTCCGCTCATCATGGCCTTCCGCGCTTCTTCCCGCCTGCTAGCCGCGTCAATTCAAGGTCTCAGCCCCTCTCAGACGTCCGAACTCGCCAAAGAGCTACTCCCCCCGCTCATCTTGTACCGCCGGCTGCTGAGGGTTCATCGCAAGGTGCTCCCGCCAGAACTGCGCATCATGGGCGACGACTACGTCAAGGCAAGTCCCACGATCTCCCTCACTACCTGTACGCCCCGCTGACCTGCCTAATTGCGTTGTCGCCGCTCCATCCGCTACTTCCTCCCGATTCCTCCCTCTCACCTCGCCCACTCACCCACAGTCCGAGTTCCGCAGAACACGATCCACCGACAACCCTCTACACATTGTCGGGTTCCTGAGCGAGTGGAAGAAATACCTCGATCACTATGAGGCACTGGCGAGTGGAGCGGAGAGCGAAGAGCTGGAGAAGAAGGTCGGGCAGAAGTTGGATCCGAGTATACTGGAGACGGTGAGCACCGTCTCAGTTGTACGGAAGAGGCTGGAGGAACGGGCGACCGATTCGGACGAGCTGACCCTTGCGTTCTTCCCTCGTTCCCTTCTTGCCTTGCTTCTTGTTCTCTTCACTCGATCCTCCCCTTCTTCCGCTCATTCACTCACTCCTTTGACGACCCTCCCACGCTCTTTTCCGACCCCGGCTCTTGCCCGCAGCTCTCCGCCGACCAAATCGGCCAACTCTACGAACTCCTCAAAGCCTCGCGAGATGTCTGGCTCTCTCCCGAGGAACTCGAGGCGAAACTTGCAGCGGAGGGGAAGACGGATGAGGGTATCCCAGCGGGACAAGTGCTGCCGGATCTGGGGAAGAGTCGGTTGGGAGGAGGGGAGGGGGAGGGGCGGTAGTTCGAGGGAGACGAATGGTGAGCGGGATAGGGCGACTATCGCAACGCATTTTACAAAATGAGCGTCATCAGCAGTGAATTCAGCGGGCTGGTACTATAAGCGAGTCGCGAGAAAGTAAGTTGCGGCGAGTAGACTTCCTCCAACTTCTGCGGACCGGAGAGAGCCAACGCCTCGAAGCGGGTAGCGCACGAGTGCAGGACCGTGCGGAAGCGTAGGCGGCCCAAAGAGGGAGACGAGCCATCGAAAGAGACCGAGGAACTCCGCCGTACAGCCGCTGCGCACGAGAATAGCAAGTCCCGCACGCAGCCCGACCTCGTCAGAAGCGCAACGCAGCCTCGTCGCAGCGTCTGTCCATGTCGTACACACACCACTCGGATTCGCAGGCCCTCGTCCGCTGGAAAGACTACGAACCGCTCCTGCTCCTCCACACCACTTGCTCCGAACCATCCTATCAAGCGCCACGCTTAGTACTTGATGAGGTGGGGGAACTGGCCGCGCGAGAGGCCGAAGGTGGCGTTGAGGTACTGGGCGAGGTGGGGAGTCTGCTTGACGGCCGCGAGGACGGCCTTGTCGACCGACTTCTGGTCGGCGGCCTTGTCGGCCGGGAACTCCTTCTTCTCCTTGTTCTCGGCGAAGAACTCCTTCTCGGTCGCCTTGGTCGACGACTTCTTGTCCTTCGAGAAGTAGGCGTCGTTGAACTTCGCGTCAACCTGGAGGTGGGGTGGACGACCGAATATCGGTAGGGACATGTCACGGGTGGTTCGAGCGTGATGGGCGGGTCGATTGTGAAGATATGTTGTAAACGTGCCGGGCAGAACGTCAGTACGGGTCCGAAAATAGTGGGAAAAGGCGGAAAGACTCGCCTCGAAGTTGGAAAGGTCAACCTTGGTGGAAGTGGCGATGCAGTAGGCCTGGTTGACGCGGCGGAGAGGCACGCCGTTGATCTTCATGGGACCAGTGACAAGGAGGAGGCCGGAAGGAAGGCTTCCAAGGCAGACGACACGCTTGCCTGTGAGGAAGAGGGTTAGTATTAAAGGGTCCGCGCGCCCGCCTCGGCTGTCATTACTTACCACGGAAGCGACCGGCGAGGAGGATGAGGACGGTGCCCTTGGTGATCGACTCGCGGATCTTGGTGGGCTGGACCGACTTGCGCGAGGCCTTGGCCTTGCGGACGTCGTCGGCGGGGTAGTAGCCCTGCTCCTTCTGCTCCTCGGTGGCCTGAGCAGCAGGCGCGGACTTGCGCTCGCGCTTGTAGAGGCCCTTCTTAGAGAAGAGCTTACTGCGCGAGAGCTTTCCGATGTAGGGGGCGACGTCCGAGTTGCGGGCCATCTGAGCGGGCGGGGGCGGGTGGTTTCGCAGAGGCGTCGAGGGAGTACGTAGAGTCGAATGACGTTGACAGGACGGATGCGCGAGACGAGCGAGAGTCAGCACTGCCGTCCTCGACAGCGAAAGCGCACCTGAGTCCTCCAGCCGACGCCAGCCCCTGCCCAGTCCGGCTTGTGCGCCCGCTCGTTCGTTCCAGCACCATTCAATCTGTCCGTTTCACGTTCATTCGTCCCACCGCGTGCGGTCACCCCGTTGAGCGAGCTGGCGGGGTCAAAATCCGACGGGGGCTAGGGCGGTCGTCTCGCGGCGCGACCAGTCGGCGGTGGATGGTGTGGGTGTGTCGTACGGTGTGTTCTGGCGTGGAGACAGCCGCAGCAGACGAAAGCTCACTGTGAGATAGACGACGGGCGGGGGCGCAAGGGAAGAGAGGCGAGCGCGAAGCTCGACCCCGACGACCTTTACCACTCTCGCTTCACGCCACTCCAACGGCGCCAAGTACACGCTCATTGCTCTCAATAGCTCACTATCACCTACTGCGTCTTTCTCCCGCGCCTGCAGGTCCAGTTGACGCTCGACGGCGACCCCCTCCCCCCATCACGACCACCCCGGCTCGTTCTTCTCACACGGCCGATGAAGCTTTGCAGATGGGCTGGATAGGGCTGGCAGGAAGGGTTGATTCGCTGTATCGACGGACGATGCGCCCAAACATGGTGCATCTTGTCGCGGTTGCCTTCGACTCGCTTGCCACACCTCCGCCAGCTCGCTCGGTCTGGCGCAACCTCAATCAGCCTACTCGTGCTGCCCTGCGGAGCTATCCCTGCTCCTGCTACGGGGGGCGGTTCAGAGGCGGCTCAAGCCGCTCAATGGGCTGCTTCTGTCGCTTTTGCCGCTTCTCGACGTCCTTGACAACCGAGACCTTGCACAAACCGAGAATCAACTCGTACAGAAACCTACCGAACCGACACAAACGGGACTAATCAGCCGCTCAGAAGAGCATGTAGCTCTGCGCGAGCGGGACCTTCGTCGCAGGCGGGACGGTGCAGTGCACTCCGTCCGCCGTGACCTGCGCACACCCCAATCAGCTCACTTCTGGCAGAAGAGGGGTGCGGTAGCGCACCTTGTACGACTCGGGATCGACCTCGATCTTGGGCAAGGCAGAGTTGTTCTTCATGTCCTCCTTGCGGACATTCCTGCAGCCCTTGACGGCGACAGGACGTTTCTTCAGTCCGTAACTCGCAATCGTTCCTACGCATGCCTTGTGGGTTAGTGCCGTCAAAGACGAAGTGAAGGAGAGAAGGAGGACGTACCGGATGAGAGCGAGAGGGACGAGACGAAAAGGAGCGAGGTCAGGGCTGCAGCGGAGGGTTGGCTACCCCACATAGGACGGCCAATGACGGGCTGGACGGTCGGAATACTCTGAGGGGACGGGAAGGACCAGTCAGTTGGGGAGACGGACAGAGGGGTGGGGGGAGACCTCGGACGTACGGCATTGGCGTCGCCCATCTGCAACACAAAATTGCCTCATCAACACAACCTTCATCAGTGGCGCGAGAAGTTACGCACGTTCGCCCAAGCGATCACACCACCCTTGACAACCATGTTCGGCCTGACGCCAAAGTACGCCGGTTGCCACAAAACCAAGTCCGCGAGTTTGCCGACGCTCACGTCGCCAATGACGTGCGACATGCCGTGTACGATGGCAGGGTTGATCGTGTACTTGGCGATGTAGCGCTGCGAGCAACGACCTGATCAACATCGGAATCTGTGGCGGACGAGGGTTGGAGCCGCACCTTGGCCCTCTCGTTGTCCGCCCCATCCCTCGTCTCCTCCTTCAACGGACCCATCACATCCTTCATCTTACTCGCGGTTCTCCAAGTCCGACTAACGACCTCTCCAATCCGTCCCATCGCCTGCGAGTCGGACGAGATGATCGAGATGGCGCCCGAGTCGTGGAGGACGTCTTCGGCTGCGATCGTCTCGGCGCGGATGCGTGATTCGGCAAAGGCGATGTCTTCGGCTGCACACGGGGAGGGGAACCGAGAAGGTCAGGCGAAAGAACTTGGATGAGGGAGGTAGGAGAGGGAGACAAACGGATCGAGCGGTCGAGGTGGTGGCAAACCATGAGCATCTACGGACAGCGGAAGCACTCAGCTTCACTAGAAGAAAGCGACGAAGGGAGAAGGACCTACATCGAGATGCTCATCCAGGGTATTCGGGGCGAACGGTCGAGTCGGGTTCGTTGACGACGGGATGACGTTCGAGAGGCTGATCATCCGACAACAGTCTGGTGCGTGGCCGCCTCTGTTGACGTTGCAAGCGACTCGTCAGTCGGGGGCTTCTAGAGAAGGAGGAAGAGCGAAAGGGCGAGGGGCTCGCGAGGATGTGATCATTTCGAGCCGAAGAACGCACCCGGCTCCTTCGCTGCCGCGGAGGAGATGATCAGCGACATTACGCCGCGTAGAAATGGAAAAAAAGAGAGACGCACATGTGGTAAGCGTGAATCGTCCGCCCCTTGAAGGCATCGATCGTGTCTTGCACAAAGCCCGACTCGTTTAGCGTGTCGCTATGAATGTTGACTTGAACGTCGTACTTCTCCGCGAGCGAGAGAGCCGAGTCAATAGCTGCGGGAGTCGAGCCCCAGTCCTGCGGACGAGGAAGGTAGAGGAGAAGCAAGGGGGCGGAAGTTGACGACAGCGTCAGCGTCTCCACAGCGACCTCTGGCCGCAAGACAGGCGAGAGAGATGGAAGGGAAAGCGGGAACGAGCCGGAGATGCACCTCGTGCAACTTCAAGCCAACCGCGCCATTCCGGACCTGATCTTCCAGTCCCGCCTCTCCCGAATCATTCGCCTTGCCCGTAAACGCAAAGTTGAGTGGAATGCCGTCAGTCGCCGCCATCATCGTGTGCATGTAGGCCCGCGACGGCGTGCAGGTCGTCGCGTTCGAGCCGGCTGAGGGTCCGGTGCCTCCGCCGAGGAGAGTGGTCTGCGGACATTCGTCCTGCGTGAGCGCTCGTGGTACTGTAAAGGACGGGAGGGAGGACAGGTCGCACAATGCCGCTCGCGAGTGCCTCGTTGCAGAGTTGAGGGCAGATGTAGTGAACTGCGAGGCGCCATTCGAGTCAGCCTGTTTCCTTACCCGCTGCATCGCTGCCTTGACATGTTCGAGCGTTGTGTTCACCATGCGCATCGATCGCACCGGCCGTGACGATCAGCTTTTCGCCCGCGATCACATCTGTATTGACGCCAACGACCATTCCGGGCGTGATGTTGTTCATAACATCGGGGTTGCCGCCCTTGCCGATGCCGACGATGTGGCCATTCTTGACGCCGATGTCGGCCTGTGGGAGGTAGTGGGTCAGCGGAGATGTGAGGCTTTCTCTCGAGCGACCTGCTCGGCACGAGCCAGTCGACGAGGCGTCTTCCGCTCGTACTGCCCTTGTAGATGCCGTCCCAGTTGATGATCAGTGCGTTCGTGATGATGAGATCGAGCGTCTCGACGTCGGGAAGACCGGTTGCCTGACCCATGCCTTCGCGGATGACCTTGCCTGCGTGCGCATGGAAGTCAGCATGCCGTCCAAGAATTTGTCGTTCGAGAGCAGAGCGCTGCAGCAGTCTGCAACCGAAGAAGTCCAAGTGACATGTCGGTCGCACCTCCGCCGAATTTGCACTCATCGCCATAGTGCGTTTCGTCCCTTTCCACCTCGACCCAAAGCGACGTGTCTCCCAGTCTAACTTTGTCACCCGTCGTCGGTCCGAACATGCTCGCGTACGTCTCGCGGCTGACCTCGAAAGGCGCGATGACGGAGGTGTCCGACGTGAGAACAGCTGAGAGGTCCTCAACGTGCGAGAAGCCGTTCGAAAGAATGCGCTGCATGGTGGAGTCGGCGAGGGACGGATCGGCGAGATGCCGTGCAAGGGAGGAGTTGAGGAGGAGGTTGCCGCCTGACGAGAGGAGGACAGTCAGGACGAGGAGGCCGAGCCCCTGTGGCGATACGGTGCGCACCGGTGACGACCTGCTCCCCGCCAATCTGGACGAGCGTGACGGTCTTCGTGTCACCCGGCTCGAAGCGGACGGCGGTTCCCGCAGCAATGTCGAGGCGCTTGAAGAAGGTCTTTCGGCGGTCGAACGAGAGGGCACGGTTGACTTCGGTAAAGTGGTAGTGCGAACCAACCTGTACGGCAGATCAGCTCGAGTACACGGACCCATTAGCGAAAGCCAGGACGTACCTGGATCGGACGGTCGCCAGTGTTTGTCACCTTGAGCCGCACTCGCTCTCGTCCTTCGTTGATCCGGATCGGCTCCTTGCGCAACACCAACGCTCCCGGAATTTCCTCATCAGCAGGTCCATCAGGCTCGTCCGCGCTCTTCGGGAAGACGCCTTCCTTTGGCAGCGGGAGGAAGGAGCCGTAGAGAGCGAGGGAAAGATCGTCGTTGACCGAAGCGGAGGATATGGGATCGTGGACGGTAACAAGGAAGACGCCGTCGGGGAAAGCGCCCTCGACTTGAATCTCGTGCAGGAGAGACGGAACGGTCTGCGGGTAAAGGATGGTCGGCTGGAGCGGACGAAAGTTACAGCTTCGCGCTCACAGGCTGGACGTGCACCCTCCCGAGGATCTTCTTGCCTGTACAAGAAGAGACGCAGATCAGCCCGCCGTCTGCTCGCGACAATCAAGCAACTGATTGAGCAGGTCGAGGAGGCTTATCCCGACGGCGACCACTATCAGCGGGCGTGGCGAAAGTGGAAGCTCCTCGCGAGCCTTCATCCGTTCCGTTGCACACGCCCGAATAGCCTCAACGAGCGCCCTCGCCAAGTACACTCTCCACTCGGCTTCGTCCGTGATAAGAGTCTCCCGCCGTTCACATGGCACATCTGGGGATTGAGCCACGCACCGATGCTCATGAGCTCCGCCACACTGTGATCTCCATCTCTGATAAGTTCCTGGAGGACGTGGGCGATGAGGGCCGTCGCCTCCGTGACATTCAGTCGACAACCTCGCGCAAGGCGCTTCTGAGCGAGTTGTCCGGCAAGCGAGATGAGCTGGAGCTTGTCAATCTCCCTCGGTAGCAGGTCAAAACCCATCCTGGACGTCTAGCGGGTGACAGCGGGCGTGGTCAGCTTGCGAGAGGTGAGTTCGCTCCTTTGACGACAACGCCTCGCTTTCCTTCGCTAATACCCGGAAGTGCCTCAGTCAAGCCACAGATTTAGCTTTGCCCGCTCGATCACCCGCTCGAAGCGCCATTCTGCTACTCGTGCACCCTCCCCCTCCTCTCCGTCTCCTCATCTCCGACAAGCGACAAGCGCGCATCAGAGCCCTTCTGGGCCGCCTGACCCACTTCTAATCCCTGCGACGACCAGCAAATTCTCCCGGCATGCCTGCTGCTGCTGTTTCGAGCCCTCTCGCCGACTCGCCAGCTCAAGACCTCCCCGAGACTATATTCCCCGGCGATAACCTCGTTCGACGAGGATGGTGCACGGTTGCCAACGACAGGGCGAGGGCTCTGGCGCCTCACAAGCTCTACTATGGTCCGTCTCGCTTCACCTTGAAGCAATGGCCTGGCTGACCTGACTGTCTATACGCAGAACTGCATGGGCAAGACGAGCCTACGAGCCATCGCATGGTGTTCACGATGGGCTTAAATAACTCGTCGTTCGTGAGTACACCCGTACACACCTCAATGTGACCTCGCCCTAACGCCTCACCCGCTCGCAGGCCTGGCACAACCAAATCTCGCACTTTGCCCGACTGTCCGGCTACTCTTGCCTGGTCTTCGACAATCGTGGCGTAGGCTGGAGCGATACGCCGCCTGGGACATACTCGACGAGCGAGATGGCGAAGGATGTTGAGGAGCTGCTCGACTTTATCGGCTGGAAGGAGGAGCGAAGTATCAACTTGGTCGGCGTGAGCATGGGCGGCATGATTGCGCAGGAGTTGGTGCGTCCCTACACGCTTCGGGTCTCGAACGTTTCGGCTGACCCTCGAACTGGCAGGCTCTTCTCATTCCGACCCGCATCCGCTCCCTCCTCCTCACCTCCACCCGCTCCGGCTCTCGCTTTGATCCGCCTTCTCTGAAGGCCATCAACATGTTCTTCAGACTCACGACTGGCCTCGCCAAGACGCCCGAAGAGCAGATTCGACTCGTCGCCGACACCCTGTTTCCGGAGGAGTGGTTGAACGGCATCGTCGAAGAGGAGAACGATTGGAAGGGCAAGACACGCAGAGAAATGGTCGAGGCGGTGGGTTGATATACCCGCGTTGTCGCTCCGCTTTAGCCTCACTCAGCAACTTGCGCAGGACTTCCTCCACCGGTACCACGTTGGCCGACAACAAACGCTCGGCGGACGACTCGGACAACTCGCTGCGGTCTTGTATGTCATTCTCAAAAGCTTTCAGTAGGCGAGCGCTGACATCTGTTTTGCTTAACGCACGCAGCAAGCACCGCGTCTCGCCTGAACGCCTCGCCCTCATCGCCGAGCAGATCCCTCGAGTCGCCATCATACACGGTACCGAAGACAAGTTGATCCGAGTACAACGTGCTCACGAACTGCACAAAGACCTGCCGGTGCGCCTGCTCTGCTAGCTTCATCTCGTTGAGGACACAGCTGAGTGACTCTTCGCCTCACAGGGCTCGCATCTCAAGATCGTAGAAGGCGGGGGACACGCTTTGCCGAGTCAGATCAAGGAGGAGTACAACGCGTGGCTGAGCGAGCATGTCGAGTGGGAAGAGGCGAAGTAAAGGAGGCTGGAGGTGCGTCCGAACCTTTTCCCCTGCCGCGCTTTCGAGTGCATTCGTCTCATCCCGCTGACCGGAGGACGCTCCGACAGATCTTTTGTCTATACAATTGTTCTAACGCTGGATGAGCCGTCCAAGCAAGTCTCGCTAAGGTTCTCCTCCTTCTCCCTTTGTCCAATCTTGTCAGTCTTCGCGCGCCGGCCTCCTTTCCTCGACCTTGTAACGGCAGAGGACCTCGCTCTCCGTCTCGTCTACCGAAAGAAGCTCGATCAGCCCTCTTGCGTCGACCGCACACTCGCAGACACCTCTTTCCCTATCCCTCGTTGCCACTCCCGCTCGCGTCACGGTTGACCACTCGGCATGGTCTTTCAGCTCTCGGACCAGCAGAAACAGCAGGTGTGCTAACGCCCCCATCCTCTCCTCGCGCTGCTTGTTCCTCATCACCTCGGACACCCCACAAGGCGCATACTCACTCACGTCGTTCTTGTACAGTTCGAGGCAGATGGGTTCGTGGTTCTGAAGGGTTTCTTTAGCCAGACCGATGCCGACAAGCTGCTGGGGAAGTCGAGGCAGCTCTTGCGGGACTTCGACCTCGACTCGCACCCAATGACCCAATTCGTCGGCACTGCGCACGCCGGTATGAACAAGCACATCGGCGACGACTACTTCCTCTCGTCTGGCGACAAGATCCGCTTCTTTTTCGAGCCAACGGCATTTGACGAGGATGGGAAGCTGAATCGGCCGAAGGAGCTGGCAGTCAACAAGGTGCGTTCCGTGTGCTCGCGACGACAAAGCAGCTGATAGAACTCATCCCCACGCGCAGATCGGCCACGCCCTCGCCATGCTCGACCCAGACTTCCGCCGTTTCTCCTTCTCCGACGATGTCAAAGCGCTCGTTCGCGATCTCGGCTTCCACTGCGACCCTCGACTGATCCAGAGCATGGTCATCTGCAAGAACAAGGAGGTGGGCGGCCGAGTCGGCGTACACGACGACCAGACCTTCCTTACTTCCGATCCTTCGACGGCCATGGGTTTGTGGTTCGCGCTTGAACCGGCGACCCCTGAGAACGGATGTCTGTCCTTCGTACCAGGGAGTCACAAGATCAACAAGCTGACGAAGAGGTTGGTGCGGGCGACCGGCGGAGGGACGGAAATGGTGCCGGTACCAGGAATGGAGGATGAGCCGGCGGTCGACTGGACGGCGGACGGAGTGGAGTGGGTGGCAGCGCCTTGCGAGGCAGGAGGTAAGCGATTGGCTTGCGATGCTTGTTGTGCGTATCGCTTCTCAGCGTTATCTGACGCTTGCACGTCTCGCCCGCAGATCTCGTCCTCATACACGGCGCCGTGATCCACCGAAGCGAGCACAACACGTCGCAACACAGCCGGTTCATCTACACCTTCCACTGCATCGAGAGTTCGGCACGGTGGTTGGAGGACAACTGGCGAGTACTCCGGTTCTTGCACTTCGCTCGTCTCCCTGACTCTCTCGTTGAACAGGCTGCAACCTACACCCGAGATGCCCTTCCCTTCGCTCTACGACACATCGCCAGAGATGTAACGCCCCTACAGCATCGGCTTTCTTCCTCTCGGGCGCGACGGACTTTCGAAGGGCGTTCCAAGCGCGGCCAGCAGACACGGTGTGCTGGAATTCCCTCGGAACACTTGAGCGGTTCGGCGCAGAGGAGTGTGCGCATTTGCAACTCCGCCCCTCGCCAAGGCTGCGCCACAGCCGGCAGCCCCTCCAACTCCCACGTCCGGCCCCCGTTGTACAGGCTCAGACGATCTTGGCCCTGTATTATCCAGCGCAATCAGTTCGAACAATCAAAGCCGGTTCTGCGCCCGCGAAGAACCCTAATGCTCCGAGCCTGTTCCGGAAGGTTCCCGTCGCCGCCTCTTCCGCATCTCCCGCTCTCTCTCGGCGACTCTCACCCTGCTTTCCTTCAGACCCCAGCTGACATCGTTGTGGTCTGTTGGGCCGCGATCACTGCGGTGCCAATCCAATGCGCGCTCGACCGGCTGCGGCGTATCCTTCCACGGCCCCACCTCGCTGTGCATCGGATCGCATCCTACCACGAGTCTGCCCGTCGTGCCAGCCGCGCAGAACTGTTCGACGTCTACCGAGCCGCGATAGAGGCTTCGGCGAGGTCGACCCCGACCGATGGCTTCGTCGCGCGACTGGTCGTCCTGCTCGTGCTGGGCGGACTGTACGTTCGTCTGCTTGCTCGCGGAGCTCACAATTGACTCTCTGCATGTCTAGGCTCGCGGTTCTCTCGATCGTATACTGGCTTCTGCTGTATCGAGATTGGAACAGGACGGGACGAGGGAATCCAACCTGGTTTTTCCGCATTGTCGAGCGGCCTTCTGGACGATAGATTGTCACGAAGTGTGTCACGACCATACTTCATTTGGCCTCAGACGGCTGACGAGTGATCCAACAGCCTCAAACTCGCCCTTACGCTCGTGAGCGTCGTTGCCATCGCCCCCTAGCTCTCGAGCGAGTCTTGTGAAAGGGTTGGTGCAGACGCGGTCTGGCCGATCGTCGGACACTTGCGCCTGCCATACCTCCGCCTGCTCGCGTCCAGCCGCTCGACGAAATGTTTGACGCGGTCTGCGCAGTTGCCCTGCGAACGAACGCGCGTCGAGAGGACTTGCACCTGTTCGGCAAGACAAGGCGGACTGTTGAGCTGCAGCAAGCGGCGAGCCAGGCGTGCGACATGCTGACCGGCAAGCGCATGGTTCCCGAATTGGAGCTCAAGCGAAGGCGGACGGTCGCGTACCTCGGCGAGGACGTCGGCTCAGACCGAGGCGAGAAGTAGCACGGGCCCGACGAGCGCGGAAGGTTCGTCCGCCTCCTCGATATCGAGTTGAGGCGTCGACCGGGCCAAAGCTTGAGCGCCTGCACATCCGAGTTCGAGACGTCGCAGCGGTGCTCGAATATGTGATGCAGAAACGTGGACGGCACGCGCTCGAGGTGCGCTCTCTTCTAGCCCGGTCGCCTGCGTACCTCTCCTCTTCGTGCTGACGACATATGATCCCCCAGGATGCACGTCGCACAGCTCTCGGACGGCTCGCCCGACTAAGGCGAAGCTGTAGGCTGATTGCTCACCTGGTCGACGCTGCAAGCCTCGATCCTCGCCACCGAGTACAGCGAGAAGACTGTCCTCACAGCCCGCCTTGCCAACTCGCTCTTCGTCGGTCTCAGCATTCTCATCTCATGCGCTGTTTTCTGCGCCGCAGTCTATACGAACGTGGTCGACGCCGCCGAGGCCTTGGGTCGCCTCGAGCAGAGCTGGACTCCCTCGAGTGACACCTTCGGTCCGCTGCTCGAACTCGGACCAGAGCTTTAGAGGCTCGCGGGAAAGTGGGACTACTTCCGACGGTGCGTCCTACCATGTCGCCCGCACTGGCTAAAGCTGACCGCTCTTCGCTCGCAGGGTTCAGCTCGCCATTCTTTGCGTGCCGCTAATCGTACCGCTCATTTTCCTCGGCGTCAACATCGCTTCGCTTCGCCTAGCGGGCATCATGTCGACGCATCTGAGTTTCAATATGAACACGTGCGTCTCCCTTCTACCAAATCATACCGAGACCGATTTCGTTGTCCACAGCTCAAACGGAGGGCTGGCGCAGGCGTTTGCTTCGACGCTACCCCGAGGTTCGACTCGACTCAGGCGTCGGGCTGCGCGAACTTTTCGGTTCCGAGGCATCTGTCTCGGCGGCAGCTGGTCGAACTGCCACACAGCACGCATGATTCGGCGGACAAGCAGCGAGTTCAGCATATCCAACGACTTCAGAAGGTGCAGAAGAAACTGTTGGTAGTGCGTACAGCGCGCTTGCCAGGCTTCCATCCTTCTCCTGACTTTGCGCTCGCACAGACATCCTGCCTCACGCTCGTCATGAATCTCCGCGGCATCGCAATTTCGCTTGTAATCTCTTCATGTGCTTGCTACTGAACATGCACAAACGCTCTAGTGGGCGACAGTAAGGATCATCTCTTTTCTACTGCGGTTTGCCGGCTGACCTTTGCCTTCCAGAACGAAGCGGAGTTCCTCTTGTTGCCGTGGATCTACCCGTTTCAGTCAACGCAGTGCTCATCTCCCTCCTCTATATCCGCTGAGACGGTCGGTCACGTCAAGTCGAGGAGCGCGACGCGAGCTGACTTCGCCGCACACCCACTGACATGCGGTTCCGGAGTGGAGGACCTGTGCTGTCTGGGGCGGAGATGAGCATAGCTGGACGACACTGCACAACGGTCGTCGAGCTGATTGGAGACGGACCTGGAGAGCGGATGGCGCCGGTCGACAAGGAGACGGACGGCGTGGTGGACGAGGGGAAGGAGGTCGAGTCGTCGCATCTCCGGTTCGCCTCGTCTTCAACGTCCTCCACCCGGCCCTAGGTTATGTCGCAGCACTGTCGCATGCCATACATGTTGTCGTAGACTGTCCGCCCTTCTCGTCGACCTTCTCAAGCAGTCCTCGCTCCCTCGCTCTGCGCTTGTCGTGCTCGTCAGGGTCATCACTGACCTGTCGAACGGTCCCTCTACCGTACTGGCCACTTATGCCTTCGTTGTGGCTCCGGCAGGACCTCGCTTGCCCCGCTTGGGCCGCTCGACTCCTCTTTCCTCGTCTCCTCACTCATTCCCCGCTCGTCAGCCTATCCCCGGACGCTTGACACACTCGCTTGGATTCGTCCGCCTACGCCAAGCCGCCGGCGCGCCCCGGCGCCGTCCCTGCACGCCGCAGACCTACATTCGTTCCGTTCCCGCATCTTCTTCTCCATCGCCTGTCCAGCCATGCTCTTGCCGAGCGTACCAGCGGGAACGAACCCTTTTACAGTCTACAAGTCCGCACTCCAAGCCCGCACGCGTGCGACACCCTCGAGCGGGTTTGTCGTCCGTCTCGCAGTTCTGATCGGGTTATGCACCCTGTGAATTTCCTCCATTCCGCTCGTGTTACTTCTACCGCTGATCTTTGAGCACCTATAGCCTCATAGTCCTCTCCGCCGGGTACTGGGTCGCGCTGAACTGCCAGTCGAGGGCGAACGGCCAGCCAAGCGCGATATGGCTGTTCCGCAGGATCCACCGTCGTCGCGGGAGCTATATCATCACAAAGTGGGTTGTTGGTCTATTTCGGTCTGACAGCTGGCTGACCGTCCTCCCCTCATACGTTTCTGCAGCGGCAAGCCCGTCTTGGTCTCCCTTTCCATCGTCTCGGGCGTTCCTTTTTTGTGTCGCTCCTTCTCGAGCTGACCGGGGAGCTTTGCACACCAATGCAGAAGCGCGATTCTGCTTGCATACCTTGTCGGGACCTACAAGCTGTACGTCCTGCACGGCCCGGAACGCGGCATCTCGACGCTTTGGGCTAGTCTGCCATTTTTCACGCAGAGTACGCCTTCTTTCCGCACGCTCTCGCGATTGAAGACGTCGCTAACGAATAAATGCTCTCCGCGCAGGCTGGCTCATCACCTGGTCCGCCCTTCAAGCATCCCTTCTCGCCAGCGATGCCGCAACAACCAAGCCCGTCTTTTCCGCTCGTACCGCCAACATTCTCTTCGTCGGTCTCGGTACCTTCGGTGGCGCAGCAGTACTCGCTTGCGTCATACTGGCGGAAATCATCGAGCGCGAAATTCTGCGCGAGGTCGGGAACGTCGTCGCCAAACTGACGACTTTCGAAGACGCTTGGACGCCCGGCAGCGACGTTATCGGCCCTCTGCTCGCATTGAAGCCGGCGTTCGACGAGCTTGCACGCGATTCCGATAGTGCGCACCGGTACGTTTGCCTCCGAGCACCTCGAGCGCGACTCAGTTGACCTTCCCCCATCCCAGCATCCAGCTCGACATCTACGCCCTCTTCCTCACGGTCTCCGTCGTGATCATCGCCGTCAACGTCGCTGCGCTTCGTCTCGCGATGGTCATCAAGGCGCAGGTCAAATACAACTTGCAGGTGCGTTGCGACGCTTCGGCCTATCTCGTACCGCATTGACGCCTTCTTATCGTTGCAGCTCATCCGCTCCAGTACCGCATTCTCGAATCGCCCGCCGCAAGCAAATCGCATCTCGGGCTTCATTCGCGAGATCCGCTTTGCGCCGATCAAGCGCAGTGACCTCGTCGAGTTGGGAGAACAATCGCGCGGTACTGGCGAGTGGGAACGTCTCAATAATATCTTGATGCTCCGCAAGGCGCAGAAGGAGCTGGTAATCGTATGACTGACACTTCGCTGTTCCTCACCACGCAAGTACCGACCTTCCCTGCTCCGTGCAGACTTCCTCGATCCTCATCGTCATGCTCAGTAGTGCTCTCGCCTTCATCATCTACGCTATCTACCTTCTCGTGAACCGCCAGCTTGTGCCTTCGAATTGGGCGGCCGTGAGTTTGCCTTCACCGGCATTTGCCATCCCTCGCGCTTACCCTGCGTCCCTGGCAGACCGAGACCGTCCTTCTCTTTATCCCCTGGGTCTACAGCGTCCCGATGAACCTTATCCTCATCGCTCTCCTGTATCTCCTCTGGGACAGTCGTTCGCTCCGCCCTCGTATCGCCAAACGCAACTTGACTCGCCACTCTCCGCCCAACGACGGCGTCCAGGTCACGATTGACAGGATCGTCCGCGTCGAAAGCGACTTGTCGGTCCATATCAACCTTCAGATCGCGGACAAGGCTGCGAATGTTGACGAGGAGAAAGGCGTCCCGTTCCCGCCCTCCGTCCACCTCTCCCCTCGTTCGCCCGGTTCCGTCTACGGCACGGTCGTCTGACTAGTTGACGCATCAGCCAACGCGGCGCCCGTCTTATGCGTGTCTTTTTGGCTTCTTCCGACTCTTCCGTTCGCCGTCGCTCCTTCCACTCGTTCGCGATCCATTTCTTCGGGGCCCGAGCGCCATATTCTCACGTCGTAGTTTACGGTTATCTAATCCTGCCGCTCTCTTGTTGTGCCGTCCTCCCCTCTCCCCGTTTTTGCAGCCTTCTCAGCCCGTTCTCCCGCGTCTTGCAAGGCTTCTTCGCGAGATTCGAGCTTGTTCGCAGTGGAGAAAGGTTTGCATCGACTGCTCTACCTCATACGGCGCTGCTTGACCATTGACGTCGCTTCACCTCCTCCAGGACTCTTTCGCTTCGACTCCTCACCGCCTGATTACTCCCGGCGCTTTCTGAGCTCATACACGCATTACATCCATCGGTCTGCTCGGCTTGACCATGTCCACCAGCGTCCCCGCCATCCTCATCCGCTTTCGTGACGACATCAACACTCCCTGCGACGCCTCGACTTTCCGCGCCTACTTCAGCTCGTCGACCGCGCCATGCTGCTGGGAGCACGGTCCAAAGGGTCAGGAGAAGCTGCCTTTCCTCGGCGATAAGTTCGAGGGGGAGGAGCGGGTGCTCGAGTACTGGAGGCTGATCGGGTCCGTCTTGAGGGGCAAAGGGTCGAACTTCGATGAGCGGGATCTGCTAGTACGGGAAGAGGACGGGCAGGGGAAGGCAAGAGCGATATGGACGGGCGACGCGGTATGGAGTGTTGCGGAGACAGGGAAGGAGTGGGAGGAGGCGGTCGTCTGGAAGTTTGACCTGGTTAAGGAGGGCGAAGGGTGGAAGATCCTGACGTGGGAAGTATGGGCAGGTGCGTCCTGGGGGAGACCTCACCGGTGAGGAGAGGAACGCGCGACTGACCATCGTTCTGTCGCAGATACTCTCTCCGCCTGTCTCGCATCGCAATCGTGACACACTATCTGTCGCACCTCGTCGTGCCTGAGCGACCAGCAGATTGTACACCCGAGAAGCGAGCGCGAAGAGAAGCGGGAGCTTGCGGAAGAAGCGCGAGACTCTGGCTTTCCGCTCTGCATCCGCCAAAACCGCCATGCCATCGCTGCTCTAGGTGACGCGAGTTGCAAGAGAGAGACTGACTTCATACAGCTGCCCGCTAACCCAGCTTGCGACTGCGAACGTTCGTCCTCGAGATACCCGTTCGCTCGCCCTCGTATCCCGTCCGCGCCTCGCCGCCCTTGTACGTCGCCTGCATACTCCGCAACTTCTTCTGCTTCTGGTCGTACTGATGACGCTTCTTGACACGCGCGTTGCGGTTCAGCTTGTTGCGCTTCGGCGTCAGGCCGCGGTTCGAGAGGATCTTGCGGCTGGCGGCGCGCGGTCCATCGACGGAAGCATCAGCCATGGCTTGCAGTTCCTCCCTGCAGAGTAGCGCGGTCAGTGGCTGATACCCGACAAGATGAAGCGAACTCGGACGCACTTCTCGGCCGCGCGGGCACCGTCGTATCGCGCCTTCTTTGCCTTTCTGCCCTCTGCTTTCTCCGCCATAACAAGGTCGTAGTAGTCATCGTCGCTGCCGTCGTCTCCCCCGTCGTCATCGCGGTCTTCCCTGACAGCTTTGGCTGCCCGCCGGTCGTCCTCGTCAAAGTCGCCTTCGTCAAGACCGACGCCCTTCTCCGCGTCCTTCGCCGCACCGTGCTGCTGCTTCTTGAGCACCTCCCTCCTCGCCTGCTCCTTGCTCCGGCGCGGAACGTCATCGTCGCCCTCAAGACCGCGTCGCCGAGCCTCGCGCCTCTGCGCTTTCTGCTCGACCTGCGAAGCGTGGAAGCGGAGCGTGTGGCGCTTCGAGGCTTTGTCTGCCCGGTCGGCGTGCGAGAGCGAGAGGGGGTCAAGGAAGTCGGAGTCGGCGGTTGCGCGGACGGTCTGGCGGGAGAGGGAGGAGGAGGCGGAGGAGGCGGAGAGAGGCGCGAGTTCAGGGATTGCGGGGACAGCCTTCTTCGACGGACCCTTGCCTTTCGCCTCCTTCGCCTCCCGGGCTAGCTCCCGCTTGAGTTCTTCCTCATCCTCCTCGTCGACGTCCATACCCTCCTCCTCGCCATACCCATCGCCGAACTTCTCGCGTTGCTTCGCCCTGACCCGCTCCATGAGCTCTTCGGCACCCTGTCCTGGCACCATCTCGCCCATTAGCTCCTCGAGCTCGGCATCCGTCAAGCCAGCGAGCATGCTATCCGTGACCTCCTCGTCCGAGTCCTCGTCTTCCTCTTCGTCCGCCGCAAGCGCATCGGCGAAGTCGAGCGCCTCGGATGCGAGCATCGAGCGCGACCTCGCGTTGCGCCTGCCGAGCCCGACATCCTCCTCTTGCTCGCCTTCGTCAAGCTCCTCCTCGTCGTCCTCCTCGTCTATGCCAGCACCGTACGTCGCGCTCGTCAGGTCGAGCTCCTCCATCGTCGCGAGGCTGCCGCGTAAGCTGGACAGACGTGCAATGACCTTTTCGATGAGCGATTGCGGAGCGGGAGTTGGCGAGAGGAGGAGGGAGAAGTAGAATGCGAGAGTGGGGAGGTAGGTTGTGAGGGCCTCTGGGAGCGTACGAGCGTCAGAAAGGACGGCAAAGGAGGAAGCGCACCGGCAACTCACGGTGTTCGAGCTCCATGATCGCCAAAGCCGGGTGCTCGCCGCCCTGTCCATCGCCCTTGCGCACCTCCGCCAAGTCCGCCTCGACCTCCTTGATCTTGCTGGCGATAAGAACGAAGTCATCGACGAGAGCGAGAGTCTCAGGCGACGTCTTGAGGAGGTGAGCGATTGCTTCGGGCTCGGACATGTCGGCTGTCGAAGGCGCATCCTGAACGGTCTTGTCCGCACCGGCGGCAACGGCCTCCTCGACCTCCTCCTCGATCCGCCGGCGCTTACCCTCCTTCTCACCCTCAGCAACATCTGCAACACCGTCGACACCGAAGTCAAGACCGAAATCGTCGCCCTCCATCTTCTCCCTCATCTTCTTCTGCAACCTCCGCACCTCTTCCTCCTCAAGCGCGAGCGCCTCCTCGTCTTCCGAGTCGGCTTCGCCCGGGTCGCGACGAGTGACGTGATACTGGTCTGCGCGCCAGTGCGGGTCCTCGTCCTCGTCGTCCTCATCCGCAGCACCTTTTCGTCGCTTCGAACCCTCATTCTCGTCCTCGTCGTCTGCACCCGCGAGTTGGCGCTCATCCACAGCTTCCGCACCCTCGTCCTCGTCCGACTCGTCTTCGTCCGAACTCGGGAAGACGACATCCTGCTTCAGGTCATACTCGTGCCCGAATCGTCCTTTCTTCGTCAAGTCCTCGTCCCTGCCGCGTCTGAATTGGCGGGGAAGGCGAGGAGTGTCGTTTGCCTCCTCGTCCTCGTCTTCGGATGGAGAGGGCGAGCCGGATGCGGAGGAGGGAAGGTCGAGGTCGTAGATCGTGTCGGGGGCGTCCACGCCGTCGTCTGATGCACAGTGGTGATATGGGACGAAAGGGTGGAGGAAAGAGAGCGGGGAAGTGGGCGAAAGAGGGAAGGGAAGGATAAGTCCGAAGTCAGCGATTCTTGTTTGGGATCCGTAAGAGCGACGCAAGACGGACCGTCGTAGCCGTTGCCTCGCCCATCGTCCTCAAGCAGCATCTTGTCGCGGTTCAGGTGGACTGAGAGAGATGAGGAGGGGCGGCGCATTAGAAGGTCAGCTCAACGGCTCCGGAGACCGCATGTGAGCGTGTGGAACGGCGGACGCACACTCGTCCTCGTCTCCACCCATCATTGCGTCGTCGTACGTCTCGATGCGCCTGCTCGTCCTGCTCTGTGCCCGGTCGAACTCCCGCTCGCGCTCGATGGGTTTCGCGCGGTACTGGGTCGCCTTGCGGGTGCCCGACTGTTTGGGGCGGGCCATTGTAGCTGTTTCGCAGCACTCGTAGCCTCAGACAAGTCAAGCAAGCGAGAGAGCGTGAGTGGCGGACTTCGAGAGATGAAGCGAGCTCGAAGTCGCTGGTCGTCCCTCAACTTGGCCACCTTGACCTCGCTGGTGCTCTGCTTGGACTCGCTGCGACTCGCTAGACTGCATAGCTACCCCACCATGCCAGTCACGCGCTCCGCCATGGCCAAGCTCGTGCTCACAGATCCCGCCCAGGTCGACACGAGCGGGACAGAGTCGCTCACCTCGACACTCGTCTCGGGAAGCCCGCCGAACAGTGCTGCGATCGAGTCGGACACAGGAGACCGTGGTGCAACGGACAAGGCGCGGAAGGACGATGACAGCGACGCATCTGCGACTTCATCAGCTTCCGACGACGACACCTCTTCATCCGACGACAGCAACTCTGAGACGGACAGCGACGACGATGAGGACGTTGGGCCATCAGTACAATTGCAGTCGCTTCTTCAAAAAGCGAAAGAGGCGGCGCGGGAAAGGGCTCGGAACGCTAAGGAATTGAAGGGCTGCGGTGTGGATGACGGCTTGGCAGGGAACGAGGAGATGGTACTGTTCGGCGACGAAGACGACGATGACGACGAGAACGAGAGCGACGAGGAGGACAAGTGCGCCCGCTTTCGTTCTTTTCGCCGTCCTGGTCTGCCCGGCTGATGTCCCACTCTCTCCAGCTCGACACCCAAAGCCTCTACCTCCCGTCTCGGCTCTACGTCTACCGTTCTCCGTCTCGCTCCGCTCCCCCCCTCCCTCGCCCGCCCTCTCTCCGTCTCTCACCCTCTCCTCACCACCTCTTCTTCCGCCAAGCGTTTGCCATCCGGCATCTCTCTCGCACAAGATCTCGACGGCGGCGTGATGGTTGAAGGAGGAGCGGCTGCGACTGGACGCGGCGAGGCAGGCGGGAAGGGCGAGAAGGGCGAGAAGGGAAAGGGGAAGGCTGTAATTGTGGGAGACCGGTGGGGAATGGCTCCTCAGCCCAAGCTGAGTAAGAAGCAGCTCAAGGCTGTGCGTTTCCTTCCGCATTCCTTCGCACGCTGCTTGTCGACGTTCATTCCCGCCGCGCAGAACCAGCCCCGAACAGCCGGAAAGCAATGGTTCGACCTCCCCGCGACGCCCATGACGCCCGAACTCAAGCGTGAGCTCGACGCGTTGCGATTGAGCAACAGCCTCGATCCAAAGAAATTTTTGAGGCAGGGAGCGAAGAAGGACAAGGTTGGAGAGTTCTTCCAGGTGCGTGCAGCGTTCGCGCGCTTCTTGTCGTGGCTGTTGTCTCTCGGATGCATCGCTGACGTCAAAGACGTGATGGTCGTCTCGCAGATCGGTCATCTCATCGCCCCCTCGACTCGCGCAACCACCCTCTCCACTCCGGCAATCCCGCATAAGCGCTCATTCGTCGAGGACCTCATGGCGGACGAAGAATCGCGCGCGTACGCCAAGCGCAAGACGAAGGAGGTCATGTCGAAGACGATGAGCGGACGGAAGAGGCAGCGCAAGGGTGCGAAGGGGAGTTATGCGATGGGCGCGAGCGGGAACGGGCGGGAGAAGAAGAAGCGGGCGCTATGAGCGGGCCTTGGGAGCTGTGTTACGCATTATTACGGCGAGCGCATACGCGGATGAGCGGGTGCGAGCAGAAGCTGTCCGAGGACTGCGAGAAGCAGTAGCAAGTCATCTCTGCGGCGCGAAGCTCGTAAAGCGCAAGCAAAATAGGCTGGCATAGCACCGCAACCTGCATCACCACTTCATGCAAACAGCTCGTACGGCCTCGACCATCCCTCCGTGGCGAGCAGGTCCGTCCCGTTCCCGTCACACGTCGAGACGGGACAAGTCGTCCACAATTCCTCGACGCCCGTCTCGTCCGCGCGCGACTTGCCCTTGCCCTTGAGCTTGCTCGACGACGCTGCGGCTGTGGCTTTCCCCTTGCCCTTGTCCTTCTTCGACGACCGCTTCGAGGAAGACTTGCTGGAGCGGGCGGGCGGCACTTCGTCGGCAAGGTGGAAATCGTCGTCATCGGCGTCGCCGTACAGGTCGTCATCGTCGTCGTCGGAGAGGAGGAGCGGTTCCCTCGCCTTCCCCTTGCCCTTCCCGGGCCCGCCATCACTTTCGTCGATGTCCATCACCCATCCACCCTTCTCCCGCTCCCTAATTTCCAAACACCGCGTCTTGGCTCCGCCAAAACACTTGGCGCAGAGGACGTGCCCACACCGGAGCGCTAAGACCTTCTTGTCGCCTTCGCCGCCGAGCAACAACGGGTCGAAGCAGGATGCGCACACGGGCTGCATCTCCGTCGGTTGCGCCGTTGCCTTTGCCTTTCCCTTGCCCTTGACTCGCTTCGCAGGCGGCTCGGCCGTGTCCGGATCGCGAGGTTCGATAATGTCGCGCGAGAAGCCTTTCTCGACGGGTCGAGGGTGGCTCATCCGCACGCCGTACTTCTTGCTCGCCGCGCGTACCTTGGCCGCGCCTCCCCATCCGCCGTTGATATGAGGAGCAGGCGGCTGACCGAACAGGCCAGCTCCGAAATGACCGAATTGGCCGCCGCCCCAAAATCCGCCGAATTCGCCTCCGAGCAGCGCGATCAGCCCCTGCCTGTCCATGATGCCGGCGAAGGGGTCGTGTCTCGCACCTCCTCCTCCTCCGCCGCCGCCAAGCGCAGGCGAGAAGATCCCCCCAAACCCTCGTCTGGCAAGACCGGGCGCAGGTCCCGCTCGAGCCTGGTCCATCGCTCGCTCTTGCGCAGCGAGGTAGTCGCCTGGTACGCCTCCTTCTGTCGCATACTCTGCCGCTAGTCGTCGTGCCGCACTCGCGTCTGCATCGTCTGCGTCCGCATGGTTGGCAGGCTGAGCGACCCGAGTCGAGCGTCGTAGCTGCGGACCTCTGCCTCGCCCTGCGATGGAAGTTGTAGCAGTCGCGTTGGGCGGGACGATGTAAGGCGGGGGCGAATGGATGCGCGGGATCGGATGAGCAGCTCGTTCGCTGACAATTTCGATGTCCGAATCGTCGTCGGGGTCCTCAGCAGTCCGTTGCGGTAGGTCGCGAGGTCGATGATAGGTGTCGTCCGTGTCGTCGCCATCGCTGACGTAAACGACTGACCGCCGGGCACGTCGAAGCGGACGAAGAGCATTCGATGGTCCCGCAGCCGCTCCTGCCGCACTCGTGCTCGCACCGGCGTTGCTGGGATCTGGAACGCCTGGAAAAGCGAGACCGGACGCTCGGATGGCTGAGACGAGGTGACGGTGTCGACGAGGAGGGGACGAAGTGGTCAAGTCGATCACGTCGTGGTCGCTCCCTGCCGTGCCCACCGCGCGAAGCCCTGACGCGGCTCGTGTTGAGGCAGCTGCACCGTTCGCTGCGGTCGAATTTGAAGATTCGTCGCGGGAAGTCGAGGCGGCTGCATTGGCGGAAGTCGAGGCGTTCGGAGAGCCTGCCGCAGGTTGGCCCACAGCAGGCGGGGGTGACGGCATGTAACTTGATGACGAGGTTCGTCTCCGCAATAAGGGGGCAATGTAGTTGCCGAAAGATGCGAGATAGGACGGAGCCGGGTTCGCTGGGTCGGCGGCGGGAGGGGGAGGGTCGGTTGGACCGGCTGGAGAGGCGGAGGGGAAGCGTCGGGTAGTCGAAGGGGAAGGCTTGGGACGAGAACCGGAAGTCGAAGAGCTTGCTGATAGGGCGAGAACAGGCATAGTGCGGTGAGAAGGAGGCGAAGGTGGAGAGGCGGCTGTTTGCAAGGTGCCAGTACAGTGAGCTCGAGTGCCGCCTCTAGCAGCTCACTAGCGAGCATCTCGTCGTCCCGTACGCACCCCAGCGGCAGCCAGTCAGACTGTACCCGCAAGCCCCTCACTCGCCGAACAATCGCCTCGCGAGACGTCGACAGGCGGTCAGGGAGCAGTCGAGCGAGTCTGTGTGGGGGACAGCAGACGATGGGGTTAGTGACGCCGTCCTGGCATGTCCAGACACGCCCCTAAACCTCTACCGCCGACTTCGCCACCCCTCGCCTCGTCGCTTTGATGAGGGTCTCGCGCATGGCGCACCGGTCCACGTCTCCAAAGCCGGAGGGGGAGGTGCACCGACGCACCTGGCAGACGTCTAGTTACGGTCCGAGCCCAGTCAACAGGTCGAGAGAGAGGCGAGAAGAAAAAGCGAGGTGTGGTCAGGTTGTCGAGGGTTGTCACTGGGCGGAGAGGGAGAGGTGAACTTCGTCCGACATTTTTCGTTCGCCTTGTGGCTTCGTCGGCGGGAACAAACGTACTTGCGGAACCCGACAAGAGCTTGCAGAAAGCCCCTGCTGTCCTCCCTGATTCCCATTAGCCCTTCTCGACCTCCTTCTTCGCGACGCTAAGCTACGATATCACCCGTTCATGCAATGCAAAGACGAAACAATCCGTCTACCATGACGGCCCAATCGAGACGCAAAGAGGAAGAGAGCGAAGGCGGGTATGTGCGGCAAAAGCGCGAAGGAGGGAAGAGAGCGAGGGACAGAAGGAGGAGGGGAAGAGGGGTATAACCGCGTGTGCTTGCGAGCGCGTCGTGAGAGAGTCGGTAATGGCGAAGAGGGGTTACAGGGAGGGGATGATTCGAAGAGGATGAGGCAGAGAGAGAAGGGACGACGGCGGGGCCCCTTACTTGCCCGCAAGGATCATGCTCGACGCCATCTCCGCAATCGCGTACGCGACCGTCTGCGTGTGACTTGAGACGTGGAGCGGCGCGACGGAGAGGTCGACGACGCGGACGTTCGAGGTGCCGTAGACTTTGAGGTCGGGCGCAACGACGCCGCCCGAAGATTGGGGCTGGAGGGAGGCCGTACCGATTGGGTGGTACCTGTGCAGTCAAGGTAAACCTCCATCAGCGAACAAAACTCTGGCGAGGCGAAAGATGAAGCCGAAGGAAGACCCGCTCGACGTACTCAGTCCTGACAACACTCTTGACCCACTCCATCCATTCCGCATCGCCCTGGACCGCCGTTCCTGGCTCAGCCTCCGAGTCAAGATACTGCGCCAATGGGCCCTTGGCAGCCGTGTTGCGGAGGAACTGGCCTGCACGGGCGAGGAGGAAGCCGTCGAGGGGGGACTGAAGGTAGCGCGGGTTGATGGTGGGCTTGGCGAGAGGGTCCGAGGTCGAGATGTGCTGCGCGTTGACGTCAAGAGTCTGTATCAGAAATGGAGGGGGAGAAGGCCGACGCACGATGTCACCGCGCGAAAGCGGGTTCTGCAGACACGCCGCAAGCGAGATATAGTTCGTGTCGGGCTGGGCGCTCGAGTTCCCAAAGTACGTGTTGATAGCGAGCAACTCCATGATCGGGACGTTGGCATTGTAAAGCGCCGTCACAGCCTGGTATTGGGCGTCGGTGAGCTGAGGGTTGTTTGCGCGACTGCCGAGGTTCGGAAGCTGGTTCTTGATGTCGTGAGTCGAGAGGAAGTCTTGCTTCTGAAGGTAGGCGAGAGGATACAGAGCTTGGGTCAGGATCCCCTGGCCGTTGGAGAAGTCGGCTAGGGCGGCATTGAGGGCGGTCTGATTCGACGAGAACTCGTCGAGACTGTGGACGCCCTGCTTGAGCTTGAAGACGTCGACGATGCAGGCGTGGTCTCTGTGTGCGCCGAAGACCGCGTTTAGTCTCTCGCTCGCTTCGAGAGAAGCGGGCCGGAACGTACTGGAGGTTCGTTCCAACGGCAGGAAGGTTAACAACCGACGAAACGCCAGCGCCGCCTAGGACCGAGGAGTCCCCAACGCCCGACAACTCGAGGAGTTGAGGCGTCTGGACCGTTCCAGCCGAGAGGATGACCTCCTTGTTGGCGTTCTGCTCAATCGCATTTCTCAGCTCGGCTTTCGGATTCAGGGCCGTTGGGGAATGAAACGCACGACAGAGCTCGAGGAACCACCGCCGACGGGCACGAACGACACACCCTGGGCGACGACGTTTCCGTTCGCGTCCTTGCTGCCGGTCCAGTTGATCTTGGTCGCCTGCGCGCTGGTGATGACCGTCAACCTGCTCGTCGCGAGCTTGACTGCCGGACGTTTGCGCGAGGAACGTCAGGACGCTTCGGAACAAGGAGGGAGAGAAGGAGCGCACGGTAGTCGACCGAGTACGCGCGAGTCCTGTCCGTCCCGGTGTCGTGTTCCGTCGAAGGCGAAAGGTTAACGCCGTGCTTCGATCCCGTGTGCAAGTCCTGCGCAACCGGGACGCCCATCTGCTGCACAGCCTGGTAGAAGCCGTTGTTCTGCTTGCCGAGGTAAGGCGGATACGAGATAGCCATCGGTCCGGAGTACCCATGGACGTGAGATATGTACGTCGGCTTCACGCCCTCGGGCTTTGTCGCGCACGGAGTGTAGAACCGCTCGATCTTCTTGAAGTAGTGGAAGAGAGAGGACCAGGACCAGCTCGTGCTGCCGGAGAGGGAGGACCATTGGTCGAGTTCCGCCTTGTTCGGGCGCGTCGAGACGAGGAAATTCAGCCCCGAAGAGCCGCCGAGCATCTTCCCCCGCGGCCAATAGACGGAGCGACCGTCGGCGTTAGTCTGAGGGACGGTCGAGAAACCCCAGTCGATGGCCGAGCCGAGGGGGCTGCCTGCGGGCGTGGACGTCGAATGGGTCAGCGGTGTTCATGGGACACTGGACGAAGGCGGAGGGGAGAATGGCGAGTGCGAGGAGAAGTGGAGGAGGGAACGCAAGACGCTAAAACTCACCCGCAAGGCCAGGGACAGTGACTCCCGCATTCCCCGACTGGTCAGTTCCCGCCTCGAGGACAAGGACGTTGTACGAGCTCGACAAGCGCGAGGCGACCGCCAAACCGGCTGTTCCGCACCCCGGTCAAATGCCAGGGTCAGCTCGCGTCCCAGCTCGTCCTACAAGCTGCAAAGGGGGGTAAACGCACCGTTACCGCCACCGACGACAACGTAGTCGAACTGAGTCGAGTTGAGCGTGCTCGCGACGGCAGTCGAGTTGGCGACGAGGTCGAGTGTGAGGCCATTTGCGGCAGGTGCGGCGACGAGTGCGACGAATGCGGCGAGTGCGAGTGCGGTTGTGGAAGTGGATGTGCGCGACTGGCGCGGTCGAGGAGGCATGGCAGGCTGTGAGCGAGGTGTGGAAGTGGGGGGACGAAAAGGAGAGCGAGAAGCGGAACGAGCGACGCGGGAGGAAACGAGCGCGTGGGTTGGGGTGGGCAAGCGAGGGTTGCTGAGCACGTTTGAAGTGCGGATAGAGTTGGTCGGTGAGCGGGTGAGGAGCGAATGAGAAGACGAAGACGGAGAAGAAGGAAGAACCGCAGCGTGAGAAGGTCACAACGGTCCCTCGCTTCACACGACGACTTTTTTGTCCTGAGCACGGGCAGCCACGCCGACACTTGCTTCACTAGACTCCTGTCCGCCGTTTGCAGCGAGAGCGAGGGTGTGAGCATGCGGCGACGAGGAGAGGGGTGGTCTCCCGCCTGTCCGTTGCCAGAAAGTTTCTCGCTTCTTGAGACACTCTTCTTCCCGCAGAGCAACTGACTGCGGGTGTCGAGACCTTCCAGCGCACGCGACCGGCGGGCGGGCTCCCTCGTCGACAGAAGCGAGTGAGCAGAGCGGACAGCGGAGTGGAAACGGAGGGTGCGGGCGAGGTGGGCTTCTCCCGGTGTCCGAGGGCTCGCACTGATGTCTGTCGGACGCTAAAAATCTCGGTCAGCGAGAATATGCGCGGACTTTGCACGAGGGAGAGCAGCGACCTGCGGACTCGAGGAGAAGAAAGGAGAGGTGTAGCATTGCAACGTCTCCCGTGCAGGTTAGATAGGCTGGCATATGACTGTGCGTTGCCAATCGTCGTCCACGCGTTTGTAGCAGTCCCTGCGCGCGAGCCATGGTCCCAGGCCCGTCTCGAGGTCGTGCGAGCGACAGGTCCGAGTCCGACAGTCGCGCAGGACCTCGGACGAATCCTGCATCTCCGTCGGCAATCGCATCTGTCCTCTGTCACGCATCCCGCCTGCCTCCAACCCCTGCGAATTCGAGCCGTCGTTCCGAGATGACGAGGGTCGAGGAGGAGAAGGGGGCGTCGAGTTGAGCGAGTCGGACAGGCGCAGAGTAGGTCGCAGTTCAGTGTTGATGCGCGTCAACACCGTTCAATCTCGTTACTGCGCCAGTCGAAGCTGCCACCGCCAACCTCTTCACCTCCTCATTGCTCGCAAGTTTGAACTCGGTCCACGCGCTCGCCTGCCTCGCTCACACCGGCTGGGCCGTCCTGCTTGCCTCTCGATTGTACTAAACTGCTTGCTGCACCGTCTGCACGTCTTCAGCCGCGTCGAACGCGCCCTGATCACCGAAAAAAGGTGAGCTCGAATCTCCCACTCGACTCGTCGCAGTCTCCGAGCTGACGCCATTCGCCTGGCTCGCTTAGAGTCGATCGTACAGCGCATAGACGGAAAAGGAGATGGCTGCAGTGCACCAGGACGCGACGGTGACTGTTGTTGACGACTCTTCGGCCGGTCCTTTCGAAGGTTCGTCGCTCGTGGCGTTCTCGCCTACGTTCCCCAGCTGACCTGATCACTTTCACAGGCCCGGAGAAGCTGCTGGAGATCTGGTTCGCGCCGTCAGAAGAGGACGTCCTGCGGCGCAATCTCCCCCTCAAAGGCGGCCGCGCAGCAGCAGCTTCCGCCTCCTCCGCGGCAGCCGCAGCGCACAGGGACCGATGGGTTGGTTTGAGGCAGGTCGAGAAGAGCGTGTGGGACGGAATGCTCGATGAGGTCTGCTGCAAGGTGTTGAGTGTGATCGAGGGCGAGGAGGTGGACGCTTATTTGCTCAGGTACGTTCCGTTCACGGCCTTAGAAGGGCTGAACTGACGGATTGAACACGCAGCGAGTCATCCATGTTCGTCTGGCCGCACAAGATCATTCTCAAGACGTGCGGGACGACGACTCTCCTCCTCGGAATCCCCACCCTTCTCCGCATCGCGTCCGAGACGTGCGGCTTCCAAGGTGTCTGGCGCTGCTTCTACTCTCGCAAGACGTTCATGTTCCCCGAGCGCCAGAAGGGTCCGCACAAGGACTGGTCGGACGAGATGAGTTTCCTCGACAAGCTGTTCGAGAACAGCTCGGCCTACACCGTCGGCCGCATGAACGGCGACCACTGGCTGTTGTATGTCACTCCGCCGCGCGACGACGTCCTCCTCCCTCATGCAATGGAGTCGTCCGCCGCTCTCGCACCCGCAAACCCTCACACCGACCTCTCGACTCTCTCCGCCTCGCTCTCGACAACCCCGTCGGCATTCCCGACTCCCCGGCGGCAGCACTCGTCGGCCGCTATCGTTCCCTCCTCCACGGGCCCGCGCTCTCCTTCCCGCCCGGACCAAACCCTCGAGATCCTCATGACCGGTCTCTCCCCCCGCGCCTGCCAGAAATTCTACCACCCCTCGTCGACCCCCTCCGCCCCCATTCCTTATACCTCCCCCCTCTACCCAACCAACCCACTCGTGATCGACGGCGATGCACACCACCTCGGTTCCAAACTCTCGGACGACTTGGGCTTGACCGCCCTTCTCCCTGGCGCGACGATCGACTCGTTCCTCTTTGCGCCGTGCGGGTTCTCGCAGAATGCGGTGCGAGGGGACAGGTATGCGACGGTCCATGTCACGCCGGAAGAAGCGTACTCGTACGCTTCGTTCGAGTGCAATTTTGATTTCGGCGGACTCGCGTCGTCCGTCGATGCGAAGGACCAAGACGAGGGCGTTGCGGGGCTCGACACGATCGAAGGTGTGAGACGCACGACAGAGTCGTTGCAGGAGCTTGTCGAGCGCGTACTCGAGATCTTCGAGCCCGCGAAAATGACCATCACCTTGTTCGTTTCGGAGGAGGACGACGACGCGGACTCGATCAACGAGGGTGGGTCGGACAAGAGGGCTCGCACGCACGAGGGGATGAAACAGCTTCTCAGCCCTGAGTTGGCGGAGAAGTACGAGCGCGTCGACAGGATTCTTTACGTCCTCGAAGGTTACTCGCTCGTCTACCAGGTCTTCCAGACTAGGCAGCAGCGATGACATCGCCAATTCCTCCTTCGTCACACACTCATTCCGCGCATTCCATTCCTTCCATCGCCACCTTGTCGCCCTGTTTTGCCTTCCTCTCTCTTTCTCGCTGTGTATCAGCTGTACTTGTCTCGCTTACACTGGCGGTATTTGCATTGCGACAACTTGCCAACCATCCCTCTCCGACCATTCGCGCTTGAGAGATTTTTACTTGATTGCAAGGCACGCTTGTAACTACTACGCCAAGAAGGTCGGTATATCTGCCGGTCCTCATCGTCATCGCTAAGAGTACCCGCGCTCACGCCCGTGCAGCCCGCCGGGGACCGCCCTCGCGATCTCTCGCCGCTCCTTCTCCTTCAGAGCGAGCGTCTCGCGCTTTCCTCGCCTCGATTGCATCCCAGAAACGGATCCGCTCACTTCAAGCTGCTCCTGCTCCGCCAGCTCAACGATTTCGATGAGTACCTCCGGCGCGAGAGAGGCGTGTACGAGAGGACGGCTGCCGAACGAAGTTGACAAGCTGAGAGCGCGAAGTCTGACGCTCTTTTCTGCCCCCTGAGGATCTGGAAGAGGTGTCGAGACGTGAGGGATTCGTTGGCCTCGAGTTCGAGGTTCGTGAGATGCGGTAGCTCGTGTGCGAGGAGAGGGACGATTGCCGCGCAGTCGAAGATGCTGTCCTGAGGCAAGACTCGGATCTGCCGAAGGTTCGGCAGAACTGCACCGAGGTCTGCGAGCCGAGGTAAATTCTGACGGAGTTGGAGGCACCAGGCGCTCCGAGGCAGACGCTGAAGGCGAGCAGACAAGGGCGCGTCGTCTTCTTCCCTACCGTCGAAGCACAACACTCCAGGGCAGGATGCGTGTACAAGGACGTCTGCATTTGGTGTCCTCTTAGCTATGCCTCCCAGCGTGAGCCAGCCAAAGGATGCAGGCATCGCAATTCGCTCAGTTTGCGGCATTCGACTGCTGCGACGCACAGTCGCGCTCCGAAGGATGTGTGGTCCAAGGCATGCAGTCCACGGTAGTAGCGGAGAGTGTGGTAGTGCCGTGGCGAGTAGGGAGAGATCCAGCCTTTCAGGCCACAGCTGATTGACAGCTGAGTGAGCGCAGGATGGGTTCGGGGGGAAGTCGGGGATAAAAACATCTTGGAGAGCTCGCATGCACCTGTAATGCAGATCTGACGAACGTTGCGGAGATGCAAAATCGCCGTACAGAACACGGATGCAGCGGCTTCGGAAGAGAAGTCGGTTTAGGGGAGACGGAACGTGAGGTAGCTGACGTGCGATGCTGCGCCAGGATTGGCCGCGAGACCCTCGGCGAGTCTATTAGTAGCAGGCTCTTTGCAGACGTAGACATTCCAGAAAGCGCGTTCGCGCGCTGAGGGGAGGAAAGCCTTCGAGATGCTGCCGAGGTACTGTTGTAGTCAGTCGAGGACGACGAGCTGGCAAAAACGTAGTCGGAGAGCTCAGCGGGAAGGCTGGTCAAGTAGTCCTGCGGCATTGCGGGTGCGGATAGTGGGCGGGGTCGAAGTTGGGACTGATGAGGTTTGCGAGGGCCACAACGCGTGCGCACCTGCTTGGCGGATCCGGTGAACACAAAGCGCAATCCGAGACGTGCTCTGAAACAGTAGCAAGCAGCAGCGTGGCTCTCAGCGAGTGGGCGTGCGACAGCAGTGAGCGGGAGGAGGAGAAGAAACGACTTGGCCTTGTCACCTTTGCTCACCTCGCTGAATTGACTTGCGAGGGGTTCTGACCGCTTGATATGCCACCTAAACGCCCCACGGACGGCGCTCCTAGCGGCGCGGACCTCAAACGGCAGCGGATGCGGGCTCAGCGAACAATCGCGGTCGAGGGACAGAAGGGGCGGGCTGGCGGTTCTGCTGGCACCGGTGAGCGTCAATGTCTTTCTTTCGGAGTGTCTCGTTGACAACCCTGGATCGCAGGCAACGCTGGCTTGCCCGCCGTCCTTGAAGTCGAGAAGTTCGCCCAGGTGAGTTCGCTCGTTTTTACCGTCGACAATGTACGGTTGATGCTTATCCCGACTTCCTTAGGCCCGAGTATTCGAGATCACCGCCATGCAGCGGGCTATGAAGTCCGCCAAGTGCGTCCCCTCTTCGACAGCCGCCGGTTCTTTCGCTTATCTTTGTCCGTATTTGTAGAGAAGCGGGCACACAACGCGCTTTTCAATCGCTCACTCGACATCTGCGGCGGCGAGCTGCGAGCCACAACATCCGCCGACTGCCTTCAAGATTGCGCGAACGGGCAAAGGCAGAAGTGCGTTTTATTCTCTCCTTCGCCTAGTCACGCGCGCTCACCTGGCTCACTTGCAGGTACCGAAGGACGCTGCAAAGCCGAAGCGCGTCTCGCGTAGCATGCTCGGACGACACAGGCAGAAGCCAGGCATCAAGGCGGAGCTCTTCCGACAGCGGCAGCGTGCGTTCGCTATACTCCTCACGCTTGAGGGCACGCTGACACCGGGCTTATAGAGAATAAGCTGTGGCTGGAAACGCATGTTTGGCACGCCAAGAGGATGCACATGGCCGACATATGGGGCCATCGTCTCGCACGTCCCTTCACTTTCTTCCTTTATGCACCTTCGCTCACACACTATCCGATAGGCTGAGACGCCGACGGCGAAAGCGTTCCGGTCCTCTTATCGCGCATCCCGTCAGGGTGCACTCGTGCACGATGCAAGCTACTACCAATACTTTCAGCTCGACGGCCCTTGCGCCGCCCTTGAGCAGATCCTGCGAGCTGTTTGCGACCCTGCTGCAGTCTCGCCGGCGTCAAAGCGGTGGGCGCCGGTCTGCATCGTCATTCTCAGCTTTCCTCTAGACTGACTAGAGTTCCTGCAGCTTCTCGTCCGGATCGCGCGAATGTACGGTCGACGTGTACGACACTACGCAGGCGTATCCCAACGGTCTGCTCGGCCCGGCTACCTTCATCTGGCGACCCGGATCCGCAGACTCTGCGCCCAGCACCTCCACCGCCTCTCCATCCCGCACCCTTCTCGTCCGCGTCCACCCGGCGGTGGCTCGCCACGCTGCTTCGTCTGTCCAGCACGCGATCGAGCACCTCAAGCTTGGGTTGAGCGTCGGATTGAGGCGGTACGAGAAGGAGTTCTTGACTTTCGAGGTGACGGGACGGAGGGCAACGGAGGTGGTCAAGGCGGTATTGAAGCCCGTCAAGGGTACGGACGGTGCAACGAAGGCGGTGAGTTGCCTGCTCAGTCCTTCGCGAGCTTAAATTTCGGCTGACACGGACAGAACGCAGGCTTGGCGTAAGCTTGAACCAGCGGCAGGTCCTGGCGGAGCACCTGAGGGCATGGTGATCGGGCTGGAGGTCTACGACCCCCGACTTTCGTGCGTCTAGCTGGTAATCAATACTGGTCCGCTCGCAAACTGACACTTTGGGGCTCACGCGCAGCTTCCCGCCTCAGCTCGAGAAGGCTTTGGTCGACACCGTCGACCACGAGCCGCTCGTACCTTCGCCTCGGATCGCTTGCGCCCCGACTTTCTGGGACATCAAGCACCGCGCCTCTATCCACACGCCGCGGTTCAAAAAGCGCGACCTCGATGCGCGGCGAGCGGAAGAGCTAATTCCCGGCACTCGCCTCGCTCCGCTCGCGCAGGACGACCGCATCCCCGTCCTCCTTTCCCAAAACATGATCGGCGCGCAATCGACTTCCCCTCCCGGCTCTCGCCCTACTCCCATCTACGGCTGGACTCTCACTGTCCCGGCGGGCTGGGGCATGCCCTTCTGGTCCTCGCTCGTCCACTCGACTCCACGAGTCGCCGGCCTGCGCGAGCGGTCTCACCGCTTCTACGAAGCCGGCGCTCCCCGGTTCCCCGAAGACTACGTCGGCTCGCCTGGTTTCGACGAGCACGAGAAGAGGCGCGAGGCGGACGAGCGAGGCTACTGGGAGCGGAGGCCGCCTGCAAAGAGGCCGAACTACGGAAAGTTTGGCACGCGCTCGCCGTGGAAGGTCGAAATGGGTGTGGTTCTCAAGACGGCGTGGTCGAGGTGCGGCTCCTCAGTCGAGCAGGAGGGTGCATCCACAGCTGGCCGACCTTTCCTCGTCCCAGGATCGATCGCTCGGCCTGTCTTGCGCCAGGTCGACGGCAGCGACGCTCAGAGTGGCATGTTGCAGCAGGACCCGCCCGCCGGCCGGCCAACACTTGGGCAGCGATTGCAGCAGCTCGAGGTAGACCTGCTCTCCGAGTGGGCAGCGGCCTCAACTTTGGCGAATCCGTCCTGCTCCTACCTCCCTAGCGCCATGGTCCGCGTCCGCCTCACACCCTGCACGCGCGGCGTCCCGGAGGACCTCGGCTTAGTCTACGAGCTAGACGAAAAACAGGCCTCGATCGTGCGGGAGAAGATGGACACGGCGCTCAAGAGGAAGAAGGTGCTTGCAACGGGAGAAGTGGAGGGTGCCGAGGATGTGCGTCCTGCGTGCTCTCTTCTTCGACTCACGGTGCTAAAGAGTCATCATCTGGCAGCTCTGCGACCCACCCACGCCCGACCAGGTCATCGGCCGCATCACGACCGGCCACTTTTCCCTCTCGCAAGGTCACGGCGACGCCATCGCCGTCGTTTCGCTCTATCGCTTGCTGGCCATGTCGAAGCGGAGGTGCGTCTCCCCCGTCCTTTCATTCGTCACGAACTCGCACGCTAACGTCCCGCTTGCGCTCGTAGTCCTGGCCTTCAGCGCCTGGTCCTGTTCCGCAACCGCGACAGCGAGACGTTCCGTGCCGCGACCGTCGAGCTTCTTTAACCGGCCCTTCTCTCCCGACCCGCAACGCGTTTTCGCCCAGCCTACCCGGACTCGGTAGGGAAGTGAGAGAGGCGGCTCAAGCAAATGTATTGCGAGCAGGCCTTGTGGACCAGATTAAATGAGCGTGCGAGCAGTCGCGGAGACCGAGACCAGGAAGCAGAATATTACCCCCAGAAATGCGCAGACGAGAGCTAGGGGGACCGAGACAGAAGAAAGGAAGAGCATGCGAGGGGGATAGGCAATGCGATACGATAGAGACGGTACGGCGACTAGCGCGGATGGGGAGGTTATGACACAGCACGACAAGCACGAGAGAACGAGAGTTATTGTGAGCCTAGTGGGCGGACCACGGGCTCGGGGTGGCGGCGTTCGACAAGCCCGTCGAGGTGCCGTGGTGAGGAGAGGCCTGGCGGGGAGGGTTGGTGTCGGCCGGCTCGGGGTGGGTCGTGTACGAGAGGGCGAACGGGTGCGGGCTCGTCTGTGCTCGAGAGTACGGGGTGAGCGCATGATCCCTAAGTTAACGAGGAAGTAGACTCACGGCAGCACCCTTCTCGAGGTCGCCTTCGAGAACTGACTCGTGGTCATCAACGCGAGTCTCGACCTCCCTGTGAGATGGAACCAACGCGCAATCAGTGTTTGAGCTGTCGGACAAAGACTGATATGAAGCGGTATGGGCTCAAACGCACCTAAACGTCGTGATCTGGATCCCCTCCCGATTGCTTCTCCTCATAGCATGCGATCCATGCTGCCCCACGCTCTTCGCCAACTCATCAAGACGGATCTGTTCGCCGTTGTCGAGGGTCGCGGTGTACTTGGGTGCGGGAGAGCTGACGACACCCGGGGAGTAGGAAGTACCGCCCAGACCGCCAGAGACGTTGATATCGCAGGCGCCGATCGACCGACGGGAGTTGACTGCCGTACGGAAGCGTGTCAGCGAAGTTGAGAAAGCTTAAGGAGGATAGGAACGCACGCGAGACCAGGCAACCGTTGAAGTAAAGCTTGACCAGCTGCGAGGCATTCCTGGTGGTCAGCATGCGCCCGACAACTACCGGACGCCGTGAAGCGTACACTCAGGTTGGGGATGACATGCTGCACGAGATGAGAATCGCACGAAGAAGTCAGTAAAAGTCGATTGGGAAGGTTAACCCAGCCTCTCCTCTTCTCCTCGCCATTGTGGGTCCACACGCGCCCTTCCAAGCGCGCCGAGCAAGGATGAGGAAGCCCAACTCACCCAACTATCCGCCGGCATCGACACAAACAACACCGCATCGACAATCGCAAAGATGCACGTCAAGCCGTTCGTCTCGACTGTCGTGCGAATGATGCGCTGTACGACCGGGAGGGAGTGTTGGTAGTCGTTTTGCGTGGCTTTGCGGAGGTAGTAGATGCTGCGAGGGCGAGACCGCGCAGGGAAGGTCAGTAGGGGGGGCCGGGGGCATGGAGAGGGAAAGGAGAGCAGGCGCACAGCGACGAGGTGATGAGGATGTCCGAGGCGCTGTATGGAGAGTCGTCAGTGGGGTCGGCGAATAAGGCAGGGCTGAAGACGAGAACGCACGCAGCTGAGAGCGTCCAGATGGCGACGCCGTACGTGAACTCGCCAAAGCCTGTGTACACCGAGGCCATTCACCAACTCGTCAGCTTGTCGCTCCCAGACCCAGTGCGAGCAGAGGCGCCGACCACGCACGGGAGAAAAGGCTGTTGAACTGGTAGATCTTGACCGTCGACGCGATGGCGAACGAGCACTGCAAGAGCGAAAGGAGGACGATGCCGGCGGGGATCCACCACTGGCGGCGCGAAACTATGTAGACCCTCCAGGCGTCTGCGCCGAAGCCGTTAGCGTAATGAAGGCTGGGGGAAGAGGAGGACTGGAGACGTACAGAAGACTTGGACGATCAAGGCGACGATGCCGGTGAGGAAGGGGCTGCGGGTAACGATGTCAACGAGGTTAGCGTGAGGGAGGGAGGACGTCTACGCACTCCCAGGCGAACGACCACGGAGAGCGGATAAGGAAGGCAAGGTCGCCATAGTGCGTGACGGTCCACAGCTACGCGAGCAAGCGAGTTAGATAGGCCCCGCTGCTCCGTCGCGGCTCGTTCAATCGGGAGGAAAGGTGGAGCAAGGGTGGAGCAAACGAGGAAGGGCTCGACGCACGTAAATCGTGTAGCTGCGAGGGGAGAAGGCATGGATAAGCTCGACGCGGGCACCCGGAAAGAGTGAGAGATGACGTACCAGGAGATCGCAGTGTGGAAGAGGTCAATGACCATAAGGATCGAGACGAGGCCGACGAGCAAGGGACGGTCCTTGCGGGCGAAGTGAGTGAAGTAGCCGAAAGCCTGGACGGTGGTGATGCCGGCGAGGAAGATGGACAGGATCGTTCCGACGAGGCTGTAGGCGAAGTCGGTCAGCGGGCGCTTCGGCAAGCGAGGGAGAAAGAGGGAACGGACAAGGCGCCAATCACGTCGTCGAGGGGCGGAAAGGACGGTGCGGCAGCCACGGGCGAGGCCATCGTGCAGGCAAGCAGCGAAGAAAATAAAAAAGAGCCACTGGAAGCGAGGCTTCGGCGAGGAAAGCGGACGGGGCGCAGCCCGAGGGAGAAGACGAGGTCTGACCGCGCTTTCGCTAGATCCCCGCGGAACGGGGTGAGGCGTTCGCTGCTGTGACCGAGCGACTAAACTAGTGGGTCTGACGGGGTCGAACCGGCCGGCGAGGTTGTGCAGCGGGGAGGATGGGCGGGAGAAGGGGACGAAGGCCAGTCGGTCAGTCTCGACGGCAAGGGGGTTTCGCGGCGAGCGGGCAGGGCGAGCGGGTACGCACGGGTGCGGGTGCAATGGTCTGCGTCGCTTTGCGAGTGTACGGCGCAAGCAAGTGGCCCAAAAACGAAATGGACGAGGAGAAGAAGGCGACGAAGCGAGAGCTTCTTGACGATCATCTGTCGACTTCTTCTCGCAACGGACGCCGCAGTACGTGATGGCACGCGCAAGAACAGACGAAGGTTCTCACGCGGGACACGGAACAACCTTGCCGAGAAGAGCGCGAGCGAGCGAGCGGGAAGGAGGAGGACACCGTGACCTCGTCGGGATGAAAATGCGGCAAGGGTAGAGGGGTTGGTCGACTGCAACCTTCTGCTTACCTCCTGAATCTTTCAAGAGCTGCCTACGATTTCTGTGCAGTCAAGTCGAGTCCCTGTCGGGCAGCCCATTCGCCGTACCGCAGGTCAAACACCTCGGCGCCTGCTTGTCCCGCCTCGATGTCGCGCGCGAGAGCAACCCAGTGTCTGCATGCGAGCAGCATCGTCACCAGACATGTCAAAAGATGTGGATACGTCGGTGACACACCTGCTCTTGTCCCCCCAACCAAGCTCCTTCCACTCCCTCGCGATCCACAACGCGCTCAAAACCCCATCCATGTCCCTCAGCAGGGGGGGAGCCACCATGATCTCCATCCCCTCATCGCCGTCAAAGCGTGCGCCGAGAACTGCGAGCGCCCGAAGCTCCGTGCGAATCGACTCGAGCGAGCCAGATGAAGGGGAGGAAAGCGCGAAGGATTGGGAGAGCAGGCGGAGGGGGACATAGATTGCGGGTCGGAGGCGAGGTGGCGGATAGGACGAGTACGTCGCTTCGACCTGGGCGACGAGAGCGGCGAGGTGTCCTTGCACGCGTGGATTCGCGAGGTCCTCCTCGCCAATCTTCTTCGCCCGTTCAACCAGGTCCTGCCTCCGTCTCCGCCCATCCGAGCCGATAGCACGCTCCTCCACGCATAACTCGCACGCACAAACAAACCCATGCCCCCGCATCTTTCCCTCCCTTGCCTCCAGTTCCTCCGCCGCATCAACATATGAATCGACCAGTTCCTCTCCCTCGTCGATATCCGTTCGCGCACGGAGGACAAAGAGAGTTGAGAGGAATGTGTAGGACACGTTGGGGACGCAGGAGTGGTTGAGTGCGGAGGGGTAGCGGGGGTAGAGAGCGGTAGGGGCGTGGAAAAGGTCGGGTTCCGTGTCTTCCGAAGGGGAGGAGACGTCTTCGAGGTGGAAGCCATTGAAGGTGACGATCCCCTCCACCCGGCTGGTGAGGTCGTTCGCCTCTGCCCCTTTGCGACCCATCTCATCTCCAGCCCACAACTCCCCTAACTCGCTCCACTCCCGCCCCTCTTTCCCCTCCATCCCCACCCGCCAAAGCACCTCACCAACACACTCCACGACACCCCACGGGTCCTGCTGCTCAGTCCAGAGATTCAGCCCAGCAGTATACCGCAACCGTCCTTCCTCTTCCTTCATCGCCACCGAGCCGCCTCGGCCGGCCCATGCGAGAGGCTTCAGACACATCAGTAGCTCGCCGCGCTTGATGGGACTGAGAGCGATTAGGCCATTTCCGCGATGAGGCGTGGGGCGGACGGCGAGGGAGGGGAAGAGATAGTTGGCGACGTCGGGCGTCGAGAGGGGCTTGTTGGATGCGAGGGTTTGGCGAGTGGCGACAAACAGCGAGCGGAGAGTGGAGGGCGATGGACCGGTTTGTTGTTCGACGAGTCGGGCTTGACAACGACTTCGCAAGGCGAGTGCATACGCCGATGCTGGATCCGCTTCAAGGAGTGTATCGAGGCGCGAGAGAGCTTCCGTAAAGCGGTCGAGGGCGTAGAGGGCGAGCGAGGAGCGATAGATGAGTTTCAGGCCGAGGGGGCTGGAGGATGGGCTGGCGAGAAGGGCGAGGCCGGCGTCGGCAGCTCGAAGGGCGAAAGCGGGAAAGTCGAGGCGTACGAGGGTGAGGGCGAGGTTCGAGTACAGAGTGGGCGCCAAGGAGGAGGGGCTCGCTCCGGCGGATGAAGGGAGCGAGTCGAGTGCCCACTCGTACGCTTCCTTTGCAGCGGGCCAGTGATGTTCCTTGAACGCCTTGTTTCCCGCCACCTTCAATTCCTCGACACTTTTGCCGTCGAGTGGGTGTCGAACAGTGGAACACAAGCTGACGCCGCGGAGGAGGGGAGACGAAGGGTAGAGGCGGACGAGGTCGGCCGGAGATTCGATGCGTATGTAGTACGAGTCGTCTCTTAGGGAGCGGAACGAGGGTTCTTTCACGCCTGTATGTCACGGGCTTGAACGTTAGCGGCAGGCGGCATGTAGGACACGCCGACCTTAGCCGCCGCCTTCGTGAACGCGACTTACCGAAAACAGCGCCAACCGGCCACCAATCCACCAGCTCCTTCCTCAACCGTGCCGGGACATGGAACACCTGGACTGGAATGGCGTGTCCTGCCGGATCTTCGACGACAAACTGAAGAGAGGCTGCTAGAACGGGTACGGCGATGACCTTGACAGGCAGCAGGCAGCCTGTAGAGGCAGAGATCGGGTCAGTGGCGTGATTGATACGTCTGTAAGGACAGGGGAACGCACCCTTGGCCTGCACATTCACCCGCAAGCCCTCTTCGACTACCCCTCGCAATATCCGCAAGTTGGTCGCCTCTGCACCACTAGATCGCTTACCCGCTCCTACCAGTACCTTGCCATTCCTGAACTCCTTCTTCTGTTCGAGCCCATTCTCCCGCTCGACGAGTGCGGCGTGCCGTGCGAGGACGGAAGTGCGGTCGAGGGGAGCGAGGGGCCAGGAGGCGGGAGAAGCGTGCGCCGCTGCCCGCAGGGCATCCCAGTCGTACTGAGCCAGCTTAAGAGGGCGTCTGGACCAGCCAAGAGTGAACAAGGAGCTGTAGCGGTGAAGCACCTCATCAACCCCATCTGGCGCTGCTCCTCCTCGACTTTGACACTCGCTCAGCTTACTTGGCCCGCTGCTTTCGCTCAGACGCGATGGCCAAGGGTAAACAACCGGCTGCCGAGCGCGCGCCGGACCAGGGCGGCTTGAACGCGTTTCTTGGGAAACCCGATTCGCGTCCTCATCAGAAGACGCTTAAATTCTTTAGCAAGGACCAGCGCGACATGCAGGATGCGCCGTCTCCCGCTGTCGTGCCCAAGGCCGAGCAGCAGGACTTCGAATTGACCCCAGGTGCGTTCACCTCGCCAACGTCGCGACCCGCGATCTCGACGCGTCGCTCGCGATGTCATTGTCTTTGGCTAACTCGTTCTCCCTTGGACGGCTGCAGACGCTACGGGAGAGACGAAGGACAAGAAGCGCGCGGTTCCGGGGGGAGACGAGGCAGAGGGAGATGGGGATAAGGACGATCAAACGAGTCCGAGCAAGAAGGCAAAGACGAGTAACGGCGATGGTGCGCTTCCACGCGCCCCTGCTACTGCGGTACACATCGCTGACCCTCCTATTGATGCTCAGCCGCGTCTAAGATAGGCATTTGTCCGTCCAAGGACGCGGACGGTGCTTCTCCCGTCGCTTCGTCTTCCTCCGCTGCCAAAGCTTCGACATCTGCTTCTCCTCCAACTTCGGAAGCCAAGTCCGGCGATTTGGGCAAGCCGCCTGTCTCCTCCTTCTTCGCCCCCCGCTCGACCTCCGCGCCTAAGAGGGCATCTTCGGACGACAAGGGCAAGGCGAAGGCCAACAGGCAGGACGATGAGGAGGAGAGGGAAGGTAGGGACGCGAGTGAGGCACCGAGTGGCGAGGGCGAAGTGAGCGAGGAGGAAGAGGAGGACGAGGAAGATGAGAAGGCGGCTGTCAAGTTGTGCGTTCGTCCACCGGGCTGGTCAGCCTCCCATCGCTGCTAACTGGGTCTGCCCTCCCGTCGCCAGTGCCGACATCTTCACCAAGTCGAGCAAGCCAGACAAGGCGCAGACGTGCTGGATGAGCGGCGAACCGTGAGTCTCCCTGGAGTCTGCCAGCTTGAGTTCGATGCTCGAGTCGAGGCTGGACGCTCGGCGCGATTACTCATGTCTCTTCAATATCCCACAGCGTCCCATACGCCGCCCTCACTGCCACCTTCTCCAAGATCGAGGCAACAACGAAGCGTCTCGAGATCTCTGCCTGCCTGACGCGCTTCCTCATCGATGTCATTGAGAAGACGCCCGAGGACTTGCTCAAGACGGTCTACCTGTGCATTAACAGGGTCCGTGTGCTCAGCTGAGCAGCTCGATCTGCCCGCTAACTTCGCCTCCTTCGCAGCTCGCACCCGAATACGAGTCGATCGAGCTGGGTATCGGCGAGTCGCTGCTCATGAAGGCGATCGGCGAGTCTTGCGGTCGCACGCTCGCGCAGGTCAAGGCCGAGTACAAGAAGATCGGAGATTTGGGCGAAGTCGCATTCAACTCGCGGACGAGGCAGAAAACGCTGTTCAAGAGCAAGCCCTTGACGATGAGGGGTGTGTTCGACGAGCTGAAGAAGGTGGCGAAGACGAGCGGAAAAGACGTGCGTTTTGTCGAGCCGAAGTTGGCATGCCCGCCTTCGAAACGGTCAAGCTGATGCCAGTCGTCGGCTGTGAACGCAGTCGCAAGGCAGGAAGGTCGGCCTCATCAAGTCGTTGCTCGCCAAATGTGAAGGCGAGGAGACCAAGTTCCTCATCCGCTCGCTTGAGGGCAAGCTTCGCATTGGTCTCGCTGAGAAGACGGTGCGTCGCGACTCTGACTTGCGTCGCACTTCGTTGAAGACTGATGGCCTGCTCACCTTCGGTGTCATTCTCGCACAGGTCCTCGTCTCGCTCGCACATGCCGCCGTCACTGCCGAGCACAACAAGTCCGGCAAGAAGTGGAGTCGCGAGCGTCTCTCTGCGCAGCTCGAGGAGGGCGCCGAGATTCTTAAGAGCGTCTTCTCGTCAGTCGCATCTCGTCCGTCACAGTCATGCTCACGATGCTGACGCTTTGGAGGCCGGCAGCGAGATCCCCAGCTACGATCTTGTTGTCCCGGCGCTGCTCGACAAGGGCATGAGCCGTCTCCAAGAAGCTTGCTCGCTCACGCCTGGTGCGTGAGGCAATCCTCAAATGTTGCGAACGGCGAAGCTGACAGCTCGCTCACAGGCATCCCCCTCAAGCCCATGCTCGCTAAGCCGACCAAAGCCATTAACGAAGTCCTCGACCGCTTCGAAGGCAAGCAGTTCACATGCGAGTACAAGTACGACGGCGAGCGGGCGCAGATCCATTACCTCGATGACGGTAGCATCAAGGTCTTCTCGCGCAACTCGGAGGACATGACGGTCAAGTACCCCGAGTTTGTCACGCAGTTGCCGAATGTGCGTTTGCCAATCAGGATGAGTATAGCGGCCCGAAGCGGTGGTGATCGGCTACTGATCCCACGTCTGAACGCTCGTGCAGTGCATCAAGCCGAACACCAAGTCCTTCGTCATCGACGCCGAGGCCGTCGCCTGGGACACGGAGGGGAAGCGCCTGCTCGAATTTCAGAAGCTAAGCACGAGGAAGAGGAAGGACGTCAAGGCGGAGGATATCAAGGTCAAGGTCCACCTCTTCGCGTTCGACTTGCTCTACCTCAACGGCGAGGTCAGTCCGCGTTTCTCGCAGAGTAAGTCGACGTAGCTGACAATTGCTCCGGTTGTAGTCCCTGCTCGAGAAGAACCTCCGCGAGCGACGCCAACTCCTGCGCGATCACCTCCAGCCAGTCGAGGGCGAGTTCGCCTTCGCGCAGTCGGACGACGCCTCGACCGTTGAAGAAATCCAGACTTTCCTCGACCAGTCGATCAAGGATGGCTGCGAAGGCTTGATGGTGAAGATGCTCGAGGGAGAGGGTGCGAGTTACGAGCCGAGTAGAAGGAGTATCCACTGGCTCAAGGTGCGTCCGGTTCTTGCCTGTCCTCAGTCTCTTTGATCATCGCGACCGCGTAACTGATAGCAATAGGGGTTGCTGTACAGCTCAAGAAGGACTACCTCCAAGGCGTCGGGGACTCGTTCGACCTCGTTGTCATCGGTGGCGACTACGGCAAGGGCAAGCGCACAAACGTCTACGGCGCGTTCCACCTCGCCTGCTTCGACGCCGAGAGCGGAACGTACCAGATGATCTGCAAGATCGGGACCGGTTTCTCGGACGAGGCGCTCAAGCAACATCACGAGACGCTAGAGCCGTGCGTCCACGTTCTCGCAACCGCTCTAGCAGACTGGACCGCAGCTGATTAGTAGTTCCACGTTCTTTGCGGGTGCACAGCCTCGAGCTCGCGCAGAAAAAGGCGTACTACGACATCGGAACTGCCAAGGGTCCCGACGTCTACTTTGAGCCGAGAGTTGTGCGTCGGCGTATTCCCTCGCCCACTCGCCGTCGCGCACTGACGAGTCTATCGCCGCAGGTTTGGGAGGTTCTCGCTGCCGACTTGTCGCTCTCGCCCATTTACTCCGCTGCCAAGGGTGCGTCCGGCTGCCTCATCCCCGTCTTTTCGCGTTGCTCAGTCTTCATCGTAAATCTGGTTGTCTCCAGGTCTCTGCGGCGATCGCGGTATCTCACTCCGCTTCCCTCGCTTCATCCGCGTCCGGGACGACAAAGATCCCGAGTCGTCGACCGAACCCGAGCAGATTGCCGAGGCGTACAGGCGGCAAGGAATCCACACCGCTGGTGGTGGGAAGAAGGGCAAGGGGGCGGCAGACGATGGTGACTTCTGGTGAGCGACGGGAAGCAAGACGCTTGTGACGGGGCGAGGTGCTTTCGACCTTGCCCTTGGTTTGCATGTCTGTTACAATAGCTTGCAATGCTTTTTCACGACATTGTCGCGTCCCCTTACGGCTGTTGCGGTGATCTCCGCCTGCTCTTCCTCGCTCGCAACGTCGCTTCGTCCGTACATCTCCTCCTCTTTCGCGATTCTACTGGCTGCAAATTCCGATGACTGCATAATACGACACATAAGCGCACTGGGCAACCGGCCCGTGCGAGTTGAGCGACTTTTGGCTGGACTTGGTCGTTTGTGCGCCCGCTGGCCTCGCTCAACTTGCCCTCGCACTGCTCGCTCTCGCTCGGCTGCCAGGATGGACAACCTGCCAGCGACCATCTCTGCGGCGTGCTCGGTCGCTCTCGACAGCAACCCGGCCATCCCGCAGGAGCAGCGACACCAGGCGTATACCTTTCTCCAGCAGGTCAAGGATGCCGCGTCCGAAACCTGGCGGGCATGCTGGAAGCTCTTCCTCGACGGGCGAGACGAAGGCAAGACGGGTGGGACGGGGCTCAGTCCAGAAGCGCGCATGTTTGCGGTCCAGGTCGTCGGAGAAGCGTGCGTCGACCTCATCCCTTCTGTCGGCACCAGGCATGAGGATGTGAAGGGCTTGGGAGAAGTGGACGACCGGTCCAGGATAGCTTTGGGTGTTGTCAGAGGGGACCGACATCCACGCAGGGCCTCCAAATGAGGATCATCTTGTTCTCTCCCCCTCGAGGTGAATGAGGAGGATGAGACTATGACCTCCTTGTGTGGCATGGGAAGGGAACAGCATGCGCGGGAGAGGCTGCGACGGAATCCCTGTACGGATGAGCAAACTCGCCACCCAGCACACGCAGCCTTTGGGCCGGTCGTGTGATCGAGCGGGGCAGTCTCGCGGACTGGATTGAGGGTCAAGCAGCAGATCCACTGGCTGAGATGCGTACTGACATCCTCTCATGTCGTGCACAGACTACCCTCGCTCTCGCCTGAAGAACTCGCCATGCTACAGTCCAGCCTGTTTGACTATTTCTCGCTCGAGTTCGTCAACGGCCCTGCAGAAAATGGCGTTGTCTGTAAGTCCCCTGCGTTTCTCATGCCACCGGAAACGGTATACTGACCCACTTCATCCTCAGTCTTGAAGAACGCGATTGTCCATCTCGCCGCCGCCATCTTCGTTTACGCCTACCCCGCCGTCTCGCCTGCCTTCTTCACCACCCTTCTCGCTTACACCCGCTCTTACCCTTCTTCCGTCCCTGTTCCGTCGACATCATCCGGTACCCCGCCCCTCAACCCTCAAACCGCCGACCTCTTCCTGCGCATCCTGCACGAAGTTTCCCTCGAGATCTCGGACGCTCACCTCCGGCTCAACAAAACGTCACAGCGACTGAACAAGGATACCGAGTTGAGGGACGCGGTGCGAGAACGGGATGCCCCGGCGATCGCAGAGGCGATTTGGGCCATTATCGGCGAGGCGTTGGAAGGGATGGACCAGCCTGATCAGCCCGCTTCGACTCCCAAAGTCGGGTCGAAAGGCAAGTCTGCACGAGACGTTGCGGAATTGGCGGTTCGTGCGGCGGGCGACTATGTCTCGTGGATCGACATCAACCTCATGGTCACGCCGACGACTATCGGCCTCCTCCTCCGCTGCGTCAACCTCCCTTCTCCTCTCGCCATCTCCGTTCGCTCCGCCACTACCGACGCGCTCATCGAGACCGTCTCGAAGGGCATGCCCGCCTCTGACAAGCTCAAGCTTTTCGAGGTGCTCGACCTCGGAACGGTCTTGTCGGCACTGGTCGATGTCGGACGGGAAGGTGGCCGGACAGAGGCGGAGACCGAGCAGATTGAGCTGTTCAGGGAGAAGCTGGCGAAGTTGCTGAATGGCGTCGGAACCGAGTTGTGCAAGATCATCGACGACGTGCGTGCGGTTCCCTCCTTTGCGGATTCTCTCAGGCTGACCCTTCGTCACATCCTGCAGTCCTCCAGTACCGCCGACGCCAAGGTCACTGCTTCCTCGATGGCGACTTCCCTTCTCCCCCTCCTCCTCCGCTTCCTCGTCGACCCTCGAGACGACACCTCGATCGCTGTAAACGCTTTCGCTACCGCCATCCTCTCGGTCTACAAGAAGGAGAAAAAGCGCGCTGGCGCAGGCGCAGGTCTCCCCGACCCAACTATGACCGTCTCGAAACGCGCTTTCTTGACCGAGCTACTCAAGGGCACAATTGAGAAGATGTCGTACAAGGAGGATCATGACTGGGAACTCCCGCTTGAAGGCGAGGAAGACGAGCAGGACTTGCTCTTCGCCGAGATGAGGAGGAACTTGCGCGTCATCGGAGACGCGATCGCTTGGATCGACCCGCAGCTGTATGCCGAGGGCGTTCGAAGTATCATCCTCGAGACGTTCGACTCGTTCCACGCCGGCGGGGCGAACGACGGCAGGCTTACTTGGCAGCGGATCGAGCTGGCTCTCGCGATGCTTTACGGTTTCGGTATGTGCAAAACTCGCTCACCTAGACGATGAGTGCTCATTTTGCCGTGCGCAGGCCAAGCCATTTCTTCGACTGGTCCTGGCGCCTTCGTCCAGGTCCCGCTCGCCGAGATCCAGCGCGCAAAACGCGAGGCCGACTACCGTATCGACTACACCCAGTTCCCCCTCTCTCAGCTCGGCGAGATGATGCTCCGCACTTGCCGAAGCAAGGTCGTCAACTTCCCTCACGCAGCTGTCTCGCTCCAGTTCTTCGAGGTCGTCGTCCGGTACCACGACTTCTTCCGCCTCTGCCCCGAGTTCATCACCGACATCTTGCCCAGCTTTCTTGACGAGCAGTGCGTTCTCGTATCACTCCTGTCACTGTCAAAGCGTGTGCTGACCGGCCTTCGTCGGCCGCAGCGGCTTGCACCAGTCAGAAGAAGCCGTCCAGTCGCGCGTCTTCTACCTTTTTAGCCGTTTCATCTACCAGGCCAAGAGCATCGTGCAGTCACAGGTCTCGGGCGACCTCGTTCGCTCGGTCTTGACCGGCATGGAGGACCTACTCGTTGTCAATGCCGCCCTACCCGACTCTGAACCTCCGACCGAAGCTATTCTCACCAAAGCCGCTAGCACGCCCTCCTTCTTTGACTCGCAGCTCTACCTCTTCGAGACCGTCGGCACCCTCATCTCCATCCTTAACCAAATCCCGGACCAGCAGGTCGTCCTCCTCAAGGCCATTCTCGATCCGCTTCTCGCCGACCTCCAGGCGAACGTTCGCTCGTCAGCATCAAGCCCCGAGGATCTCAATGCCGTCTTCAAGGCGCATCACCTTATCATGGCTGCCGCTTCTGTTGCGAAGGGCTTCCCCGATCTTTCAGCCCGCGTGCCCGTCGCGCAGGGCGCCTGGGTCGACGCCTTCCGCTCGGCGACAGAGACCATTCTCGGTGCGGCAAAGGTTATGACGAGCTTCGTCGTCATCCGCGACGCCGCCAGGTTCGCCTTCAACCGGATCGTTGCGACTACCGGCCAAGCCGTCCTTCCCCTCATCCCCACCTTCATCGACTGTCTCGTCGGTGAGATCACTTTCCCCGAGTTGGCAGAGCTCCTTAGCTTCCTCGGTCTCCTAGTCGCCAAGTATAGAGTGCGCCCACTTCGTCTCTCATCGCTCTCCGTGATCTAAAGCTTAACGCGTCCTATCCTCACAGACCAACTTCCTCGACATTCTCGACACCCTCCTCCTTCCCGTCTTCAACCGCGTCTTCCACTTCCTTTCGCAGCCCATCTCGGGCACCGACGACATGATCCAGCATTCGGAGCTCCGCCGTGCCTACTTCAACTTCATCCTGTCGATTGTCAGCGTCAACTTGCAGGAGGTCTTCTACTCCGAGAGTGCGTCTCGTGCCGTTGTCTCCTTCGCTCGACCTGCCCAGACTGACTTTTCGCGCGCTACGCAGAGAACAAGGCGCACCTCCAATCAATCTTGCAATCCATCACGCACTACATCGCGACCGACTCGCTCGCGCATGATCAGCGCTACGGCTTCGGCGTCCTCAACAAGCTCCTTCAAATGTGGGTGGAGACGTACCGCCCGCCAACCGCCCCGCCTGTCGCGAACAGCGCCCCGCCTTCGCCTGTCCCCGGTTTCGAGCAGTTCTTCTACGAGCGAGCAGTCCCGCTTTGCTTCCAGCTTCCGCTGAAACCGGAGTTCGACTACTCGGATGCGCAAAGCTTCCAGGTGCGTTGCTTCGGCCTCGACCTCCGGATGTCGCGCAGCAGAGTCTGACCTCTTCTCCTTTGCGCAGGTCATCGGCGAGATTGCGAACTTGCTCAAAGGTCTGCTGCAGAAGCGCGGAAACGAGTTCGTCGAGTTCATGACGACTCAGTTCTTACCGTCCATCTCGTGTCCCCCCGAAACCGCCGCGCAATTCATGACCGCCTTGCAAGAGGCTCCTGAGTGCGTACCGTACGCATGCGTGGCAACGAAGCGGGCATTGACTCGCCTTGCCCTGCAGCGGCAAGCAATTCAAGAAGTTCCTCGGCGAGTGGTTCCGCACAAGCCGTGGTCCCGCCCGATAATCGCATTCGCCCCGCCACGCCTTTTCTGCGCTCCTTCGCATCTTACGCATGTTACACGCCCTACCGACGTCAATCGCCCAACGAGCTCCCCATTTCCTCCTTTTCAACCACTGCACCCTCGTACAATACTCGCATCGCATCGTTATTCGAACCGACACCTCTTGGCTAGTCTCTCTCTCTAGTCTGGCTCGCAGGCACACTCGCACGGTCAGCTCAGGTAGACTTCGAGGAAGTGCTGTCGGCCTTTCACTCAAAATGCCACGAGATCGCTTTGTCTCGCTCGTTTTCGAATCGTACGTCTCCTGCAGCGTCTCGTAAGTATCCCTGCACTTTTCCGTCGTCGCAGCTGTGTCCTTAAAGGCGTTGCCACGGCTGCCGACGACCAGCCGCTTTCTCTTCCTCCGCCGCTTCGCTCGACTCGCTCGTTATCGCACCAAGCTTGTCAGACTCGCTCAAACGGCTTGCCCAAGTGCCTATCGCAACACTCCGCAATGACCGCAATCCCCTCAGCCGCCGCTTTCACGTCCCACCTCCTCTCCCGACTCGAATCGGATCTCGTCTTCCTCCGCAGCCAGCAACTCCTGTCAGATGCAGATCTCGGATTGATCAAGTCGAAGCTTGCAGATGCTCAGCGGCAGGCGGACTTGCAGGCTGGGATGGGGCAATTGGCTGTCAGCGCACCCGCGCCGAGGACGGTTCCGCCTCCTCCTGCACGCACGGACAGCGGCAAGAGGCAGTGCAAGGCGTTGTGGGATTACACAAAGAGTCAGGTGCGCCACAGGCTCGCTATCCGGACGTATTGTGGAATGGCAAGAGTTGCGCGCTCCCTCCGACAGCGGTGCTGACCCTTGATTCGCGCTCCTGCAGCCTGACGATCTCGCATTCAAGTCGGGAGACATTATCACGATCGAGGAGGAAGTGAATGCGGACTGGTGGAAGGGCTCTTTGGGTGAGTTGCGTCCCCGACACTCCGTCTGACTGCCTGCTAACCGCCATTCATACGCTTGCAGACGGACAGACTGGCTTGTTTCCCGCAAATGTGTGTCTGCGCGCTCGCGTGTGGCCGAAAGCGACGAGCTGACCTCCATTGCATCGTCAGCACGTCGAGCGCCTCAACTCTACAACTTCGCCCGCTCCGCTTCCTCCTCTTGCTGATGGCAACGGCTACAACGTCCCCTACAGTCAACCTGTGAGCTGCGCCCCTTTTTTCTGACCACGCGTCACAGCCTGACACGTCAATCGCAGACACAGCAAACTTGGACGCCTCCTCCTCCTTTTTCCGCCGGCCCGACCTACGCCTACCAGCAACCACAGTACTACGGCTCGGAGAAGCCCTACAACGCTCCTCCACCGCCTCCGCAGCAGGTCGTCGTCACGCCTCAAGCCGCGCCGGGGCCTATCGACCCGAAGAAGAATAAGCTTGGCAAGCTTGGTGGGCGGATGGGAACGGTGAGCTTGCATTCAAGCACCGGAAGGCAGCTCGTGTACTGAACAAGCTCTTCGCACGCCGTAGGCCGTCGCTTCGGGAGCTGGATTCGGTTTGGGCGCCGGCTTGATGGTGCATTCGTCTCCCGCTCTTCCTCTCCATTCGCTCCCTCACCCCCCCCTTGTCCACACAGTCCGAGGCCGTGCATGGTATCTTCAACTGAACGTGCGGGGGTGCTCAATACACCGAGGTGCCGCTGGGAGGCCCGGAGGACTTTCTTCGACCTTCCTCTCACTCCTCCTTGTTCAACTACAACTTCCTTGCGATTCCCACGTTCCTCCTGCATTGCATCTGCTGTTGTCCGCATTGATTCACCGCCAGCTTGTTCCGTCAGCTGAGAGAAGCCAGTTCCTCCTCCCACACCACACGACCACGCTGCTCCCTTGTCCCGCTGACCGCTCGTCGTCATGCTGCTCCGGAATCTGCTTGGTGTGCTACGCAGTCTGCACCAGTCTGAAAACCGCCCTGACTCACCTGCTCGCTTCCCGCAGCTCCTCTCGCCCTCCTCGCGTCGACCGCTCTCGGCGCGTCGTCCTCGCCCGATGTCGAGGCGACCGTCAAGTTCCCGGACGACAACCCTTTCGGACGTGAGTCGATCATCCGGCGCTTCAATGGCTATCGCGCTGGACAGGCTTTGAAGGCGGAGAGTGCGGGATACGAGATGAGGTAGATGGGGAGATGAAGCGGTTGTCGTGCGCAAGCGAATGGACGGATTACCCTGGTGGATGCCCGAACCCTCACAAGCGCTGCCCGCGTCCAGCAAGTCGCTGGCCGCGCCTGCTCGTTTGTTGAGCCCGACTTCATCCCCTGATTCGCCTTTGAGCGAATGGACAACCTCGCTGACCCCCATTCTCGCTTGTAGGCGTCAGCAACGGCCGATCTGACAACCTGCTGCACATCCGCATCAACAATCACGCCGCTGAGCCGATCACCGTCACCAACGTCCGCGCCGAGTACCGCGAGGCCTCTGGCAAGGAGCGTAAGATCCGCGACGTGAGTCTCCAATCCCTCGCAACTCGGACGAGGACACGACATTGAGTACTATCCACAGACCACCAACCTCCGCCTCGGCCTCGCTGTCGGCCCGAATGGCAAGTCGCCCTTGATCCCGTACCGCTTCCATTCGGAGAACAAGATTGGCGATGTCGGCCTCCGCGTTTTTGTCGACTACACCGACTCTAAGCGCAAGGTTCACACCGTGACCGGCTACGACTCGACCGTGACCGTCATTGAGCAGCCGGGATCGTGGTTCGACCCGGCTCTCCTCTTCGCCTTCCTCCTCTTGAGCGGTCTCCTCGGCGGCGTCGGCTACCTCATCTACACTTCGTACCTTGCGCCTCCGCCCAAGACGAAGAAGCGCGCCGCCCAGTCATCCCGCGCCGTTGTCGCCAAGTCGGACAAGATTGTCGACGAGCAGACGGGCGAGAAGCAGACTGTTGACGAGTCGTGGGTCCCTGAACACCACCTCAGGGCAAGGAAGGGCAAGAGCGGCAACACGAGCGCGACGAGCGGCGACGAGAGCGAGGGAAGGAGCACACCGCGCAGGAAGGGTGGCAGGAAGTGAGTGCGCGTGACGCGAAGTTGGTGGGTTGGCGAATGAGGGAGTGCAGTACACGAGGAAGTATGCTGGGGACACATGGTCCTCGGAAAGGCAGTCAGGTTCTTGCAAAGAAGCATTCGTTCGCATCGTCCTCCGCCCCCTCGCTCGTTTGATCTCGCTTTCGCAGTGGCGAGTTCGCGCTTTCCGCGCAATGCTCTACTCTCGCGCTCGCTGACCACACGCTTTGGCTCTTCGCGATGTCCAGGTCGGCACTTTGACCTTGCGCTTCGCTTCGACCTTCGTGTCAACCGCTCATCTCGCTCTCCCCCTCCACCTCGCTCTCCTGCTCGTACTCGCGCCTTGTACGACGCTATGGCCCGCTCGACGCATGCAGTCCTTTCAAGCGGCGCCTGCGCCGCGTGCGGCTCCTGCTCCTCCTCCTCGTCGAGCACCTCCTTCGACGCATGCCGCGCATCGTCCCCTCGCACAGCCTCCCGCGGGCAGCTCGACCTGCACACATGCGCCGTGCGAGCTCCACTCCTGCCAGCAACGCCTTGCCGAACGGGCGGAGACCTAGTCGTGCGGCCTGGACGTCCGAGGAGGACGACATTCTGCTCAAGCTGTGCCACCGAGATGGCAAGGGATACTTGTGCAAGACGGCTGCCGAGGAGGCGCAGAAGGTACTTCGGGACAGACTGAGCAGCCTGCGGTCTATTGGAGGAATCCTCACGCGCGGGCGCAAGCTGAGAAGGGGTACGTCTCCTCCCTTCCAGTTGCGCTACTTTCCATACTGCTCTGACGTTTGTAATTGCAGCTCAGGGACTTCGCGCACCATCGACGACTTCTCCGCCGGCGAAGCGAGCACGACTTGCCCAATCTCCCGGGCGTCTCGAGTCTCTCCCTCTGGCGACGAGCGTGTTGGAGCAGATAGTCGACGTCTCTGCTTTTCCACCCCTTCCGTGGTCGGACCGAGATGACGAGATCCTGCTCGCGCAGGGGGGGGCGGTCGTTGTTGGCCGGATCAGCTGGATGGACGTCTGCGCTGCCTTCCCCTTGCAGACTCACGACCAACTCCTTCGGCGGATTCAGCACCTCGTTCGGAACCATCCAGAATCGGCTGCAGGACAGCTCACGCCGTCGCCTGTCAAGCCAGACTCGTCGACTCCGCCTGACCTTCACAAAAAGCCGCTTTCTCAACCATCAACGACTTCTCCGGGCACTGATGCGAGCTTGCGTCATTTTCGCAAAGCGATAGAAGCGTTGAGTTGCATTCAAATCGCTCCTCGCGACGGTGCGCGCGACTATGATCATTTTCAACCGGGGCGTCCATTGCGCACTCCTCGCCGACTGCCAGAATCCTGTCCTTCGCCTTCTCCTGAGTCTCCTGAGGTCAGGCACGTTGAAGCTGACCAGCTCGGTGACGCTCGAGCGTTCAGACACGCGTTCCGACATCCTCGACCGTGCAACTTCGCTCAGCCCCTCCTTGCTTCGCCGTCACCCGCAATGTCGCCGGTCTTAAACCTCCATCTGCAGCCGCTCTACGCTGCGCAGGCGCCAGCGCGCAGTCTACCTTGGTCGTTCTACCACGCTCCTCGCAGCGAAATGGACAACGTTCGCCTCCCGACCTCCGCCGACTTCCTCCCAGTCGAGCCAGCTTGAATCGCTCGCTCACGAGCCAGCCTTGCAGTAGACGCGACGACGTCGTAGAAGCGCACACAGAGACGACTACGGCAATATGAAATGTGGCACGCCCCGGTCTGATCGGCGGAGCGGTCGGCTCCCACGCTCCCGCAGCTCCGCGTACGAATTTGTCGTCTGCGCGCCTTGGCGTTCGGCACTTGCTCACCAGCTCACCTCGTCTAGCTTTGATGCCCGCGAGGGTCGCTCTGCGTGCAGCTGTCTTCTCCCGACCAGCACTCGCCGCTTGTGCTCGTCCCCGCCCTTCGCCGCTCGTTCGCTACCTCGGCATGACTGCTACGCTTTCGAACGGACACCCGGCCTCGTCTCTCGCCTCCGTCGGCGAGACTATCGCCCACATGCGCGAGGAAGAGATCGATCGGCAGTACAGGCCGTTCTTGGAGACGAAGAATGGAGGGGACGAGCCGGATTGGGTCGAGGCGCTCGAGCTGGATACGGTGCGGGAGATGCAGGCGAGGGAGAAGCAAGTCAAAGTGTTGGTGTTGTATGGCTCGCTGCGACAACGGTGCGTACGGGAAGTCGAAGTCGAGCGAGAGCACATCGTTGACCTGACCTCTTCCTTGCGGAACAGATCCTTCTCCCGCCTGACAGCCTACGAAGCCGCGCGAATTCTCGCACGACTAGGCGCCGACGTTCGAGTCTTCGACCCAACAGGCCTGCCGATCAAGGACGACGTCTCAGACAAGCACAAGAAGGTGGTCGAGTTGCGAGCGTTGTCCGACTGGAGCGACGCGCACTTCTGGTGCTCGCCTGAACAGCATGGGACCGTTACTGCTGTCTTCAAAAACCAGAGTGCGCCTCACGGCTTACCTCACTGGCAGAGACCGCTCGAGCTGACGGTCCGCGATCCGCAGTCGACTGGATCCCGCTGAGCGTAGGCTCCGTCCGACCAACGCAAGGCCGTACCGTCGCTGTTTGCCAGGTGAACGGCGGTAGTCAGTCCTTTAACGTCGTCAACCTTTTGCGAGTCCTCGGACGATGGATGCGGATGTTCGCCGTCTGTCCCTTTCTTTCCTCCCTCCCGCTGCCCAGCTGATGCTTTCAAGCGCGCAGATCCCGAACCAGTCGAGCATACCGATGGCATGGAAGCAGTACACCCCCTCCGACCGCCTAATGCCCTCCTCAAACCGCGACCGCCTCGTCGACGTCTGCGAAGAACTCGTCAAAGTGACGCTTCTCCTCCGACCACACTTTAGTCTGCTCGAAGACCGATACTCGGAGAGGGTGGAGAAGAGGGAGCATGGGAGGTTGAGGACTCAGGCAGAGGTTGAGGCGGCGAAGAACACGAGTGGAGCGCAGAAGGATGCGAAGTAGATTTCCCGCTCATCTCGTGGTTGTATTACCCCTCACGATGCATACGATACATTAGACTCTAGATGTGCATTGAGATGCTGTGCCGTATAACTTGATACGATCCGTCTATGTCGCCCCTGCTCTTGGGAGAAGCGACCGTCTAGTCCGTCCTGTTCCGCTCGTTCTGCAGGTCCGAGCTCGTCGGCGCGTTGCCGCCTTCCTTGGCAACCTGCTTGACGGGAATGACCTTGGCGTCTTCATCATCGGCCGAGGCGAAGGTGTACACGCGGACCTCGGCATTAGCCCAAGGCTGCCGGCGTTTTGGAGGTCAGCCCCCCCAACCTCCAGTCAGGCAGCGAGAAGCCGCACGCACCGTCGCACTCCTGTACCCATCCGTGATGCACCGCAGAATATCCCCATGCGCAACAACCACAATCTTCTTCTCCTTCCTCTCCCTCAACCACCTCCTAACCCACCTCGCGCGCTCCTCAACGTTCTCAGGCGCGAAGAAACCGTGCTTGGAAGTCCAACCTGCACCGCCGTGATGTGACGGAGCGGAGGAGAGGGGGGTGAAGTCGAGATTGGCGAATTCGGGGTCCGTTTCGAGGAAGGAGCGGTCCTGCGAGAGATGGGTTAGCAGCTGAGGTGGGACGTAGGAAAGGTAGAACGTACGGAGCCAGTGTCGCAGGGAAGGTCGTTGACCTCTTGCAGCTCGGGAAGCAGGATAACGGGCTTTCCTTCCGCCTCGAGGCGCTTCCGCAGTGGTTCGTATCTGCGGTCCGGGTTGTTAACACCACCACCGATCCCTCATATTTCCGACTGTACTCGCCCGACAATCATCGTCTGCATCGGCCGACGCAGCTATCGAAGGAAGGGAAAGGTCAGCGAGTCTGCTCTAGGCGAAGCCGAGTGAACGCTCCTACCGGCGACGACACCAAGAGCTCCGCATCCTTCTGAAAATGGTCTTCAGTATCCTCGCGCAGTTCGGCGGACTGTTCTCGCCCGAGCTTCGTCAAAGGCGCATCGCGAACTGCACAGGAGGGTCAGCAACGTTGCAACAGACGTCAGCGACGGTCTGACGCACTGGTGTAGTCCTCTGCGACGTTGTGCTCTGCCTGAGCGTGGCGTGTAAAGTAGATCGTCTTGTCGGTCATGCTGTGCGGCGAGAAGCGAGCGAAGAGAGGGCGCAGGAGGCGAGGGAGTCGGTGCGGGTTGAGCAGAGAGTCAAGGCGCGGTCGCAAGGTCTAGTAGCAACCCACAGACGAGTCCAGCGTATGTACAGTGAGAAGGAGAGAGTCAAGGAGCGAAAGAGCGAGCGGCAGCGGGCGAGTGGAGGCGTCGAGGACAAGTATGGCTAGCAACCTTCGCCCGCACTCGCTCAGCGGTGTCGCTCAGTCGTCTTACGCTTGCCACACTGCTGGACTAGACCATTCAGCCAGCGCATACCCCTTCCGGCTTGCGAACGAGCGCGACACCGCCTCGACGAGCTGCGCGCCGTCTCGCCGCCGTCTCGCACACGACACACGCCTGCCGGGACGTCGAAGAGTCGGACGGACAGATTTGAAGAATACTAGGAGCGGATGGGTGCTACCGCCAACCTTGCCGGATGCACGATCAGTCGCGCCTCTTAGCCGAGTCGCATACAACTCGCTCGACAATGGCTGCACGGGGCAGAGCCAGGACGCCGCAGCACGAGGACGCAAACGTTGGACCGAAGAAGCGGGGGCGCAAGCAGGACGACTCGCTGCCTCCGTCGGTGAGCTCAGCCACTTTCGTCCCCTTCCTCCGCCATCCCTGGCTGACGCTGTCGCTCACTCTCTCGTGCCTGCAGCGCTCTCGTGACATCCAGCGGGCATTCCGAGCTCGCCGTGCTGCCTTGCTTGCCAACCTCGAGGCACGGGTCGTCTTTCTCGAGGCGGAGAACAAGGAGTTGCGGAGTAGGCTTGGACTGCCAGCGGACGGGCCGCCCGTAGCTGGCGAGGAGCCAGAGCTGGTGGGCGTCGAGTCGCCGAAAAGTGGGACGGTGTCGATTCCAGGAGGGAAAGGGTGGACGCTGCCGGTGAATGGGGCGACGAAGGGCAACGCGCGCAAGCGTGGGGTGTCTGAGGCGATCACGGAAGACGACGGCGAGGACGATGTGGATCGTACATCCCCGTCGACGTCGACTCGGGGGCTCGAATGGGAAGCGGCCGCAGCTTTGGCGGATCCGCAAGTCGGAGCGGCTGCCGAGGTCCTCATGATGGGTCGTTCGGGACCTTCGTCCGCCGCGCCGAGTCCGAGAGAGGACCAGACACAAGCGGTCGCGCGGCAGTGGAACGGCTATCTTCCGCCGAACGGCTACGCCCCTCTCCCGCCTCTTCCACCCACGAATGGCCGCGCCTACCCAGCTGAGCCACTTCCTCCGCCTGGGTACTCCCCAGCACCGGGGACGCACCAGTTTCATGCGCCTCAGCACCAGAACGGCTCGGTCCCTCAGCAGTTCCAGCGCTACCCGCCGCAGCAATCTCAGCAGCAGTGGCAGTACCCCTCGGATCCTCAGTCGTTCCAGCAGGGCGTCCCACAGTCGCTGTTCGGCTACCATCAACTACCGCCGGGGCCGCAACCGCAGCCGCCCTTACCTTCTCCCTCTCACATTCAGCAATCCTTCTCTTCTCCCCAGCCTCAGCAATTCCCCCCTCCAGTCTCCCGACAAGCTCACTTCTTCCCTCAGCCGCCCCCGTCACAACAGGCCGCTCCGCCTTTCCCGCACCACTACCAGCAACAGCCTGGTCCTTTTTTGCCCGTCCCGCAGGACCGCCGCGCCTCGACTTCGCAATGTCCTGTCGTCCTCCCGCCCCTCTCGTCCTTCGGTCGACCTCCCGCGCCGCTCGTCCCCTCCCCGTCCGAGCCACGCACGCCCGTCCCCTCTTCCTCCGCCTCGTCGCTCGCCTACGGCCACGTCAAGCAGGAAGACGGCGTCGTCTCAGCCGATTCGCTCAACACAGACGAGCACGACACGATCGCGAAACAACGCATCTTTCTCCTTCGGTGCTGCAACCTCTCGCCCGAACCGTCGGCTGAAGAAGCGTCCAACCCGCGTGAGGCGAAGTATCGCGCCTTCTGCGTGAGACTAATTGAGGGCATCATCGAGGCGGCGAGGAATGGGAGGGTTGCGGGATTGGAAGCGGGAAGCGCGGAGAAGGCTACGGCGAACGCGACCAAGTTGCCTTGTTGCGATGGGGTGATGAGCTGCCAGGCTGTGACAGAGGGATATCGAGCGGCGTCTGATGTGGATGCAGAAGGGAAGAAGGTTGGAGCGGAGGAGAAGGAGACGGCAGAGGAGGCGGAGGAGTGCTGCGGCGGTTTGATCGACTGCTCGGCGCCCTTCTTCGACGACACGCCTTCGTATCGGGCCGAGAACGCCGTAACCGGTGTCAACACCTCGTCTTCTCCTAGCACCGACGCGAAGGAGCTGCCCGCCTCTGCACCAGCACCCTTTCCCATCCTTCGCCTTGCAACTTACTTCCCCGTGCGCGAAGCGTTCGATTCGCTCGAGCGATACATGACTTCCACTCTCGCCGCACCCTCGGACTCGCGCGGCCTCCAGTCACCCGGCCGACTCGCGTCGATGCTTTTCGACGGCTACCCTCTCTCTTCATCTGACTCGACGTACGCCGAACCCGACCCTCCACACTTCGCCATCGGCGGCTCGGAAGAACTGCGTGTGTGGCAGACATGCGTCGAACTCACGGCCAAGGGTGCGGAGCTCACGCGCCTCGTCGAGACAGGCGAATGTAGCGTGCGGGAGGCGATGAGGCGGACGGAAATGGCGGATGTGGCGGGCGTGCAGAGCGTGACAATCGCGTCTATCAAGAGCGCGTCGGCTTCCCGGTGCGCAGGGAGGAAAGGGTGTTGTTGACGGCGTTTCTCCCCTAATTATGAACTCCTCTTCGTTCGGTTGTTGTGTCTCCCGCTTTCCTGCACAGACAATTTGGCTCGGCTGTTGTACTCGCCTCTTCCCCCCGTTTGCGTAGCCCCGCCTGTTTCCGTCCGCCGTCTCCTGTTCTTCGTAGACCCTCGCAGATGTCGTAACGCAAGAGCGTGTTGCAGCAACATCTTCCGCCCTTCCTTCACTCACTTGCGCCCGCCCAGCTCCGCAGTGTCTCCTCGCTGGGCAGCAGCCACTCGACCTGCTTCCACATCTCATCGTCCGCCTTGCGTGCCAGCAAGTCTTCCACCGCACCGCCTTTGACCGCTCCTTTCACGCCGCTCCGCACTTCCTCAACAGTAGGAAGAGGGGCGGTCGAAGGGCCGGCGAGGAACACGAGCGGCGAGTCGTCTTTGGTTGAGAACTCGGCGAGGAGGGAGGAGAGGGCGTCATCAGAAGCTGAGGGAGAGGAAGGGATTGTGCGAGCGAGGCGAGCGGCGCCTTCGGATTCGGAGACGGCGAAGGGCATGAGGGCGAGGATGTAGCGCATCAAGAGACGACCCATGAAGGGTACGTCGCGTGTCAGGCCGGTCGTAGGGACGAAGCCTGTCCGTGAGAGCGTGAGTAGGCTTGCGTGCGGGGGCGACAGGGGGTCGCACCAGGAGAGACGGTCACAACGTCGACGGGTCGAGCACCTGCTCCCTCCGCCGCGTAGTGGCGCCGCCAGTAGCCTGCCGAGATGAGCTGCGCGACTTTCGACACCGCGTAGCGCGACTTTCCGCTCGAGTGGTCGGAGGAGGAAGGCTTGAGGCAGGGCGCAAGTTCGTCTGCGTGTAGATTGCATGTCAGCTTGACCTCAACTGGCAATGACTGTATGGCACACCGAGCGACTTGATCGAGGTGTGAAGCTGAGATGAGGTGAAGACGATGCGACAGCGAGGAAGTCCGTTTGCCGTTGAGCGGGTAAGTAAGGGAGCGAGCAGCTGGATGAGGTAATGCTGGGCTGTGACGCCGCTATGGATGATCAGAGCGTGTAGCAAGTATGCAAAGACGAAGTAAGCGAGCGCACAAAGGTGATTGACAACAGCCTCCTGCGTCCAAGCCGCCCCGGCAAGGTCAACCGTCCGCGCGCTCCTAGTGTACTCGGCAGCGTTGATGAAGAGCACGTCGACACCTTCGTCCTCTTTCAGCGCCTCCTTGACCCGCCTTGCGAAGGCTTCAACACTCGAGAGTTTGAGGAGGTCCAGTGTCATCCAGTCCAGCGAAAGCTTGTCCGGGTGTTCTCGGCATCGCTCTGCCAGTGCCTCCTGCCCTGGGGTGAGGCTTGTCGACCTGTACCCGGCGAGGATGCGCCATTGCGATGAAGGTGGGGAGGCGATGATGCGGGAGACGAAGGACGAAAGCGCAAGAAAGCCGAGCGAGGACGAGCAGCCTGTGCAGACGAGTGTAGGCATCCTTGCGAACAGCAGAACGAGCGTATTCTGGAGAACGTGCGAGGTGGCGAAGACTGAGCGAACAACGAACAACTCGCTGGCGTAGACCACTCCGCTGACAGCCGCTGAACTGCTCCACGAGGTTTCATATGGCTGAAAACGCTCCGCAAGAACCCATCACGATGACCAGCCGCTTGCACGGCGACGCTCACTCCTCGCCCTCGCCCTCGCCATCTCCTGGACTCGTCGCAGGCCCGTCGACTACCACGCCCCAAGCGCAGCCTCCTGCCGGTCCAGCGAGGACCGTCGTTCTTACCTCCGTCTCGCCCGTCGACTCTTCTAAGCGACGAGACTTCGAGGCCCGCTTCTACCTTCCTTCCTCCGCGACCCATGCGACCGCGACGACTCGCTTCCTCGATCTCCCCGAGTCGTACTTCCAGCCGACGCAAGTCGAGTTGCAACATGCCTTTGCGGGACAGGTCAAGAAGAGGGAGGACATGACGGACAAGCCGCTTATGACGAAGGCCTTGCGTGAAAGGGAGGAAGCGGCGAAGAACAGAGCGAAGGCAGCGAGGTGGCCCCATGTGAGGGCACTTTTGTCAGAGACGTAGAATGTCGTATTGACGATGAACGCTGCCGCCCGCAGACTCGTATCCGCATCCGCTTTCCCGACCGCTCGCAACTCGAAGGCGTCTTCACCTCGACCGACAAGCTCGTCCACCTGTACGAGTTCGTCCGCCTTGCGCTGCGAGACGATGTGCGGGACATGCCGTTCGTTCTCTGTAAGTCGGCAGCTCTTGGGAGCCAGGCAGACGAGTCGAGGATTCTGTGTTGGCTGTCTGGTCTCTTACGACATAGTCAATGAACAGCAGCTGATGGTACACCATGCTACAGATCAAACACCCCCTCGAACCGAATTCCGCCGCGGCGACCCCGCCTACAAGGGCAAGAACCTGATGGACCTGCAATTTACGCCCTCGACTGCTCTCTACATCAAGTTTGAGGCGCCTTCTCCCGCTTCCGGGACCCCCACACTCCATTCTAGCATCTCTATTGACGACCTCAACTCGACGACATCCTTTCCTCCGCCTCTCACACCCGACCTTCTCGCCGCAGGAGGCGAACTCCCTCTCCCTCCGTCTTTCCTACCCGGCGACGATTCCCCTTCAGCCGCTCCATCAGGCGAGAGCGAAGAGGCGCGGAAGAAGCACGAGAAGGAGGAGAAGATGAAGCGCCTGCTGGGGAAGGGACTAGGGATGGGCGGGTCGAAAGGGTCGGTCAAGCCCTCGTGGCTCAAAATTGGCAAAGATGCTCGTGCGTGAAGCTTCTCGTATGTCGCCTCGCCGCCCTCCGCTAATCACTTCCCCGACTCGCAGATAAGTAGTTTATCGAGAGGCTCTCGCTTTGCATTGTTGACGTTCGATATCCGCATACTCTCGCGGGCTCATCAGTCACCAGTTGGATCTGGTTCGAGTATGGCATTGCGGCAATCTACGCCGGAAGATCGAAGCGTCGAACTTCCTGCAACGCTGCGCCTGGATCCCGCTTCTCTGCTATCCGCTTCCGCCGTTCATCTCATTTGGCGCATTCCTTGCTTCTGGCGTCCAACTAAAGCTTCCACAGGTTCCGTCCGGCCCTCAAGCGCAACAACAAGCGAACCTAACGTGTCCTCCTCGTCGCCCAAGTTCGTCATCCACCTCGGTTCCTCTCGCTTCTCCGCCTCCTTGTTCACCGCAAGCTTCTGCGCCGACGCCGTATAGGGCTGACTCGCTTTCTAACTGGTCACGTCGACGATGAGTTTGGCGATTTCGGCAGCGACGACCGGCTGCTTCGCCGGCAAAGCAGGCGAAACGCTCGCGGCGGCGAAGACGGGCTGGCGCTGCTGCTCGCGCGGCGCGAAGGCGGACTGCCGAAGTCGCTGCGCCTAGTTCGACTGGCCGAGCATCTTGTGATTGAGCGGGTGGAGCGAACGAGTGTTCTGCGGCGGCGAGACTGGCGAAGTAGTGGACAGGGTGGCGTCGATGGCGAAATTGAGGTACGCGTCGAGCTGCACCGACATCGTCGACGACGACGGGCGTTGCAGAATCGGACGAGGCGATGTGCTTACCTGCCGAGGCGGAAGGAAGGATTCGAGCTGGCGGGAGAAGGCGGAGCCTGGGCTGGGTGTCGGTGCGGAAGGGGCCTGAATGAACTGTACATCGCGCCTGGACCCGCCGGCATCTGAAGACTGCCGACAGTGGACGGCGCGACGGTCATAGCAGGTCCCGTGGCGGAGCAGGCGGCGATGAATTCGTCGAGCGTCAGGGAGGTGTCGCCGGCTCCGCTCATCGCCGTGATCGGCCTCGTCACCGCTCCCGCCGTCCCTCATCAGGCTGGCTTGCACGCAGCGACTGCCCCGTCGCCTCGATTGCAGCATCGTGCGCCGTCCTGTCTGCCGGACGCTTCTCGTCCCTCGGCTTTGCAGACTCTTCGAGCTTTCGCAAGGCGTGGGCCTTCTGCTGGATCTGTTACCTAGTCCTAGGGGGGAAGGCGGCTTGTCAGGACGACCAGTGGATGGGGGGCCTGCGGCTGCCGGGATCGGACGAGTCGTGATAGGTGACGATAGCGAGAAGAGCGAGTCGCTCCTCGTCCGTACAGGTGTCCTGCTCGACGGTAGTTCGGGTTCTTTTGGAGCGTATGTCAGCCACAGTAGCGGGGAAGGACGCGTATGTTCACGTCGCCTTACGTTCGCTCGCACCGTCCATCGCCAGGTAGCGCTGCTGGAGAGCCGCCGTTGACCGCTGCGGAAAGCCCTTCGCCGCCATTTCTCAGGCACTTGCGGCCAGGTCACCTTCTCCTTGCCCTTGCCAATGCCGCTTCCTCCTTCGTCCACCTCTCGCCGCCAAACTCTTTCTTGATGCGCTTTCGAGGTGGTCCGTCTTGCTGCTGCAACGTGTCGGGACCGCTCGCACCTTGTTGAGTAGATTCTGCAGGAAGGAGCGCTCGTTGTGAGACCAACGTCAACATCCGCTCGTCTTGCGAAGCGGAGGGGCGGAACGTACGATTGTCGCCTTCGTGCGTCTCCGAAGCGCCCTTCTTCGCCGTCCCACCCTCGCTCGTCGTACCCTAAGCCTGCGTTCGGGCACATTGGGATTGTCTGGCCGTCGAGGGTCCTGCGTCACGATGAGCAGGTCAGCTTGTGCTCGCCCAGCACAAGAGGAAATCACACCTCCTCCCGCGTCTGCGATAGCAGCAGCTACGCCCGCGCCAGTACTGTGGCTGTCTGGGCCTCCGTGTCCTGTCGTCCACCGCTGCGAAGGGCGCAAGCCGGTCTCCGCGGCCGGTCCGGTCGAAGTTGTCGGCAATGTCGAGCGCGGGGGCATCGCAAGAGCCGCGAGCCGGCAAGATCAGCAGGAGCCGATAGTGTTCGGCGTTCGAGTGCATTTAGAGCAGCTTCAGCAAGAGAGGAGGGAAGAGATGTGGGGAGAGGGGCGTGCAAGGATGCCGAGTCGCGGTGAATGCGGGCTGACTTAGAGCAGCAGCGAGCAGTCGTTGACGTCGTCGAGCTTTGTCCAGAGTCGGGCGAAGGTGAAGAGAGCCGCGGGCGAAGGAGTACGTCGGCGGTGGTCCTGCGAGCTGTCCTGGGCGAGCGAGTTCGACCAGCTCAACAGTCCCAGCCGTCCGGTCAACTTGACACACAGTTGATACATGCAGAAATAAGGACCGAAACGACTGCTACAAGACCAGCGCCGACGTAACAGGCGCTACGAGACGACCTGCGCCTCTTGCGAATGCCTCTTCAGACCATCTCGGGGTCGACCGCCGTCCACGAGACATCCCAGCGCTTCGGAACGCGGCGCATGCGGCGAGAATGGCGAGGAAGGTGTTGGTGGTGCGAGGGAGAGGTGCTGTCGCGAATGCTGAGGGCGGATATGCGTCGACTGAGTCGCTTCTCCGGGTTCAGCAGCCTAATCGGGTCGAACTCGATGACTAGTGTATCACGAGGGTTGCTAAGAGTCTGCGAGGTCAAGCAAGAAAGGGGAAGCGAGACGAGGCGTAAGCTCGCCGAAACTTCGAAGACACTTCGACACTCCGTCTACTCACCTCGATGAGCGAGTCAGCAAGGTAATTGTGCACAGCGTACGTCGGATGAGCTGCATCCGTCCAGAAGTACTCGCTCAGCTGGAAGGGCGCAATAACCGGAGTCAGTCAGTACGAAAGCGACGTTGTGATATGGCAAGCTTCTCAACACACGCGCACGCCGCATGCGGGCTTGTCTTGGTCAAGGACGTCGACGTAGTTCCACTTGAGATGCGAGTAAGCGGAGCACCAACTGCGATAACGCGTCTCAACCTTCACTCTCGCGTTCTCGCATTCAGAAGATCGCGAGGAGGGCGCACCTCGACGAGTTCTTGAAGCCAAACTCTTCCGCATTGTCCAACATCTGACCAAACCACGACCAGGCGTCCCAGACCTGGACGTTCGCGTCCGGTAGGGTGAGCGGAAGGTCGGCCGCCGTCTCCTTCAGTTTCTCGTTCCATCGCAAATAAACCGCTTCGTACTCAGCGGGAGCATCGAAGTCGGGTGTTGACTGCGCGCGGATAATCGGCGTGCGGTGGAACTGCGAGAGAGTCGGGAAGAGGAAGTTGCGGGCTGCAGAAGAGAGTAGGGAGAGAGGTCAGTGTTGATTCATGATGTGAGAGGCTGGAAATCTTCGCCGCACCTCCGAGGTCGTACAGCCGCGTGACTTGCTCTCGCAAGCGATCGAAAGTCCCGTCGGTGACGGGGAGTGCGAGATTGCTCATCTTGCCGGCGATTTCGAAGTCGTTGACGCCGAACCAGACGACTGCGACCCTTCCAGCACATCAGCCAAGGCTTCTCGCGCACGAGAGGGCCTGAACGCACCGAATAACGTCCTGTCGCCCTTCCAAATCGGCCTCGCGCCGTGCCCCTCGGTCGGAGCGTTCACGAAGTATTCCTCGAACCGATCGACCTCCGCCTTCATGCCGTCCTTCGGAAAGTTCGGCCAGCTCCGTTCAGGCGAGAGAGGCGTGCCGCCCTCTGCGAGCGAGAAGGTGCGGTCGTAAAGGGCGGAAGGGACGCGAGTCGAGTTTGCGACATACATCGACCATGAGCGGCCGCTGCCGAATGTGTCGGGTGACTGGGCCCATGGGTCGTATCCTTTCGACGGGTTGAAGCCGGTTGCCGAATAGCTATCGCCGAGGACGAAGCTGTGCGAGGGAGACCGTTAGTCCCGCAGATGATAGAGCTTCCAATGGCGAACGAGAGGGACGTACAGAGTGTTGATATCGCCCAGAGGCGTGAGAGCACTTTGAACGGTGCGCGCAAGCGAGAGGAGGGACAGCACGAGCGTAACGAAAGCGAATGTGGGTGAGGCGGAGCTGCCCCGGTTGTGGGCCATGTCAGCCGGTCGCTGAAATCTCAGAGATGTGCGCAACGGTCAAAGCCGCTCAAGCATGCCGCATCCAGCAGGGAATAGGACGGTGGATGGCGAACGGGATGCGGGAGAAGCAGACGGCCACAAGCAACTGTCCAGGAGTGCTGGGTGGTCGATACGGGAGTGCCTCAATCGTAGACAAGTTATCGGATCGCTCAAGGACATCCGGGCGCACCTCGAGGAGAAAGACATTCATCAATTGCCTCGACAGGCAGCCGAGCGCCAGGGGCGAACAGGGCGCGCGGGACCCAATGCTGAGGATCTAGACGCAAGCAGTTCTGCGAGTGTACGCAATGCACGAGCCAGTCGCCGACTGTGAACGAGAAGGAGGAAGAAGAGAGGTGCGGCTTGACGAAGAAGAGGTGATGCGCGACTGGCTTGAATTGTTGTTTACCTGCTTGAGCTGAGGCAGTACTGCATCTTTGCGCAGAGAAGTGCACGATAACCGTCCAACAAGAAGCAGGAGGGACGAAAGCGGGAGGCATCAAGGTGACTTGAGGCGACGGTCGAAAAGAATGGTTACACGCTCCTCGTGCGCCTACGAAGTCTGGAGCCCTAGTCGCACTCTAGTCCACCTTCACCACAACGCCCGTCGCAGATCCGACAACGCTACCGACCGCCTGCTCCCGCAGAGCAGCCCAGGACCCGTCCTTCCGCCTCACGAGCTGGCGGATCATTCCGGATGGCTGACGGTGGATGGGGATCGGAGCGCGGTGGTGCGTGACCAGGTGGATCGTGTCGGAATGAGTGGAGGAGACGAGGGAGTTGCGGCGTACGAAAGAACTTGTTGCTGAGGCGCCCGGTTGTGAAAGAACCTGGAGTTCCACATGGTTAAGCAGCGGTCAGCGATACTGTTCCACCTTGATCAAGGCAACAGAGGGCAGACGAAACGCACCTCGACAAGCGAGTCGGCAATGAGCTTGTGCATCGTAAACGTCGGATGCGCCCGGTCCAACCAGACGTAGTCGCGCAGCTGAGCGAGACGATCCGAGTGAGCGACACGATGGTTTTGAGGTAAGCGGCAGCGATACGTACGGGGACACCGCAATCCCTCTTGTAGTAGTCGAGTGAGTGGCCGCGTCTCCACTTGAGTGGGGCGTACGACGGGCAGTAGCTGCGCAGAGCTAAAAACGTTAGCAAAAGCTCCGGCGTGCACCAAAAAGCGCAAGGGGCTAACTCGGTCGAGTTGCGGAAGCCGTAAGCCTGCGGATGCGCGAGAACCTGGGAAATAAGAGGCATCGTGTCAATCACCGGCGACCAAACCGCTCAAATTCGCCTCTCAGTGACGAATGCTCGCACACACCTCTTCCCAGAACCCGTAAGCGTCCCAAACGCCGACCTCGCTCCCCTTGAGCGCCAACGCAACCTGTCCTGCGAACACCTTGACCCGCTCGTTCCACAGATTGACGTTGGTCTCGACGAGCGCAGCTGCGTCCGTGACGTCCGGGAAGCTGTGTTGAGCTTCGGGCGAGTGCCGGAAGGCTGGAATGAGCTGGAAGAGGAATTGGCGGGCTGGAAGGGTGTGTCGGGGTCAGCGGTCGGTGTAAGTGCGTGAGAGCGCGGATAGCTCATGGGCACGTACCACCGCTCTTGTAAAGACGAGACGTTTGGTTCATAAGCTCGGCGAAGGTAGGCTCGAGGATAGTTGAGAGTGGCGTGTTCGACCGTATGGCGATGACGAGGTCGTTCAGACCGAAAGAGACGACTGTGCGGAATACCTCGAACGTCAGCGCTGAGGACCGGGACCGAGTAGCCGAGATCCTGGCGCAAGCGACGCAGACAAGCGAGACGCACCAAACAACGTCTTCCCTCCATCCCAAACCGGCCTCGCCTTCTTTCCTTCCGTCGTAGCATTCACAAACCACCCCTCCCAGCTATCGACTTGCGAGCCGAACGTGATGTTGGGATACGTTGGATAGACACGGTCGGGAGAAGCGGTTGCGCCGCCTCGAGCGAGGGAGTAGGTGCGGTTGAAGAGAGTGGGCGAGATGGTGTTGTTGGCGAAGTACATTGGCCAGGCTGTTGCAGAGGGCGCGCACGAGTGGTGAGCGTGAGGACCAGTTGCGAAAAAAGAGCGGGACGAACAAGGACCGGCAGAGGTAGTCTTGGCACGAGCACGAGCGAGGTCAGCCTATCGTACAGTCGGAGATGCTCGACGGACGCACCTTGACGGGTTGAGCGAGCGGGTCGAATCCTTTGGACGGGTCGAAGCCCGTCTCGCTGTAGGAATCGCCAAAGATGAAGCTATGTGAGGGAGCGACAGGTGAGCCGATCATCGCTATGCCCGCTGCTCAACGAGAGAGAGAACGTACACAGTGTCTATACCGTTCAGCGGAGCAAGCGCCCCCAGGACGCCCCATACACTGCCGCTCAGCAAGAGTACGAGCAAGTGAAGCGCGAGTATAAGCGATAGCGGGGAGACAGCAGGCGAGGCCAATCTGCCCCGCGAGAGAGTCATGTGCCCGTCTAGTTGTACAGCACCCTAGCGAATGGCGGGGGGAGCCTGAGGGCGAGCGAGGAAGAGGAGGAGGCGTGCGCCAGGCCTACTTCGATTGCCTGTGCAAGCAGATCTCGAGAAAATGGAGAGGTGTTCTTGCTGCGCCTAATGACGATCTAGGACAGCCTGTCGGACGAGAGCCGACGGAAGGGGAAGTCGATGAAGGGGGCTGGTCGAAGCGGCTTCTGGGAGGACAACAACTCGCGCGGCGCTAGCGCAAGTCCATGGCGATAGCGAAGGTAGCTTTTGACGAATACTGGCGAGAAGACGGAGCCATCGCGAGCGTTTGAGAATGAGCAGCGAACAATGATTGATGGACTCGGAGAGAGGCGACGAGGACAAAATAAAGGTCATCTCATGCTCCGGGCGGAGTCACCAGCTGATAACTCGTACGAAGCAGTAGTTAACACGGTAGAGTCATTCGCAGAGCCGCACAAGAGTGCGCCGCGGAGCCGCAAGAGGGTGAGCCAGCAGGTCGCGGCTGACTTGCTCGTTGAAGTTCGCCGACCTGCCAGCTCGACCATGGCACAGCAGGACAAGTCAGACCAGGAAGTCTCGGACAGGCTCGTACGGGTACGCTCCAGTCATCCCCATCCAGCCAGAGACGCCCGCTCACTCTCCACCTCGTCACTGCCCCACATTCACGATGCAACGCTCTCCTCGCCTCAACCGCCGCACTGGCTCTTCTCCGACTGTTCGACTGTAATGACGAGGTCCCCAGGCCGCCCTCGCCGACCCCGCCATCTTTTGCCCCGGCTTCGACGCCTCCCGCGTCTTTGCTCTCATTTCGGTCGTCCTCCAGTCCCCTTCGTCGCCCAAGAAGCGTCTCCTCCGCGCTATCAAAACTGTCTACCTCTTCCACGTCACCAACTCGAGCGGGCAGGAGGCGCAATGGTGGTTGGACATGAAGGTGCGTCGGAACGGAGTCGTCTGGACGCGGGAACCGGCTGAATTGTATCGCTCTGGCGCTGATCATTCGCACCATCTTTCACTCACGCAGAAGAAGGGCCGAGTTGGCGTCCTCAAGCCAGGCGAGAAGGCGCCGCTCAAGCCCGACGTGGTCGTTCGAGTCCAGGACCGCGACCTCGTCGGTCTCGTGACAGGCAGGGTGCGTCCGCTCTCGCAGCGCTCCAGTTTCTGCTCATCCGGAGCTCTATTGATTGGTCTTTCCGAGAGCCTCCGCAGCTTACGCCGCAGAAGCTCTACGCCGCCAAGGTCAGTCTCGGAACGTCTCGCTCCTTTCGCTCGTCGTTCTCCATCGGGCGACTTGCGTGCGCACTCAGCACGAGCGCGTGGACTAACACGCACGATTCCACAGCGCCTCCACATCCGCGGCGACCTCGACCGGTCCTTCCAAGCCCTGCGCATCCTCTCGCAAGAACGCGAGAAACTCGAACGCCTCGCCGGTCCCGAAGTCAAGTCCTCCTCTTCCGAGGGTGTGTGGGCGCAGTTTGGCGGGCAGGAGAAGGGTGTGGGCGAGAAGGTTGGAGAGGCGGTGAGTGAGGGATGGGAGACGGTCAAGTCGAAGCTTTGAGAGGGAGTGATGCAGTTGATGTCGTGTTCCGATGGTCTGTGCGTTTGCCATGAAACTCTGTTCTGTCGTGGCTCGTAACGATAACGATCGGCTCCAGAGGCGGGGCTGAGAGCGCAAGAGCGGGGGGCAGATCTCGCGAGCGACGTCTCGTCTCTCTCGTCTCGCCAATCACGCGAGCCTGCAGCGAGTCTGTCGCGCGTGCTGGAGCACCCAACAGCAATCTTGCTCACGTTGTGGGTCACTACTGGACGATGACTGCCTTTGCCTCTTTCTTCTCTTCCTTCTTCCCGCTCGCGACCTTGTCCTCCTCCTCCTTCTTCGCGCTCTTCCCCTTCCTCTTCACCTTGAAAAACCCATCCAAAGTGTTCTTCTGCCCCGGATCAATCACCTTCTTCGCTCCGCCTCCCTTCCCCACTCCTCCCTCCTTCTCCTTCTTCACCCGCAACTCGACCGCCTTCATCAACACGTCCCATTCTTCGACGCGGATAATCCCACCTGTCGCTTCGCGGTGTCCGCGCGCAAAGTCCTCCCCTACGCGGGTGGACCAGCCGGGAGAGAGCCGGTCGCAAAGCGGTTTGAGGGAGGTTAGGAAGGCGATCAGGTCCGGGGTTGGAGAGTCGGATTGGCGGGGAGCACGGCAGGAGAAGTGCACACAGTCTGGCGTATAGCCGGTGTTTGCGCACTGGTGTAGAGCAGGTTAGGAGGGAAGGGAGAGGGAGAGGGAGAGGGAGACGGGAAGGAGCGGGGACACACCATGACGCAGACGAGTGTTTTGGCTTTCCTGAGCGTGCCGGTCCAGCGCGTCGCGATGACCGGGTGTACTGTGCGCACTTACAGTCAGGACCCGGCTCGAGAGGGCGGAGAGCGAAGCGAGGGAACGCACTCTGGTACCCCGAATCAACCGTAACGACCGCGATCCTCCCATCCTTGGAAAAGACCGGCGGCGCAGCCTGCCACCTCGCCGTCTCCGCGCTCGTACGCTCCTTCGCCTCCAGCAAGTTCACGTCGCGCAAGATCCGCTTCAAACCAGTGCCTGGTTCCGCCTCTTCTGCATCGGCGGCAGCTTCGAGCGCAGCGTACGCATCCGAGACGTTGAATTCCGGTGTGCGTCTCGGAGCGTTGAGGAGCGCGACAGACTTCGAGAGCGCGGACTTCGTGAGCGCCTTCTCAACCGGCGCGACACTCGCAGGCCACGGTTCGCCCGTCGCTCCGAACTTGACTTTCCCACTTCCCAAATCTCCATACACGCCTACGAGTGCGCCGAGCGCCAACGCGCCTTTCCCCCTCAGCTCGGGAACGAGTTCGGCGCAGAGCGAGTACGTGAGGACGGAAGTTGTCGCGACTGGGAGGGAGTGGCATGCGGAGAGGACCTGTGATTCAGAGGGAAAGAGGGTGGACAGGTGGTGGTCGATGATGAGGGTCTTGCATTGCGAGGGTGGGACGGGAGGAGGGCCGGGACGCGAGCCTTGGTCGAGGATTATGCAGCGTGTTGGGCCGCCTCGAGACGGAAAGGTGGCGAGCATCCCTTCCGAGGCCTGGTGGGAGTGTATGTTCACACCGCGAGGGAGGTGGTAAATCGCTGTGAGGGAGGGTGGGTGCGAGAGGGCGCGGAGGGTGCGGGAGAGGACCAGGGCGGAGGAGAGGCCGTCGGCGTCTTTGTCGGGGCAGAGCAGGACTGCGCGCGTCGTCGGAAGGTCAGTAGGAGGCGTTGGCGAGGAGTCAAAGACGCGCGCGCACCTCGATGCTTGTCGCGGACGCTGCGTGAGTCGCAACTCGAGAAGGTCAACTCGGCGTCGACGTCTCTCCACGCGAGCTTGCTCACCACTCCCTGATCCACTCCTTCGCCTCGTCCATCTGCGTCCTCGGTGCAGGCCAGTCCGTCCACTTTCCCATGCCTGCCGCATCTCGAGGGACGGTGTTCGAGTCCTGAGCGGGCGAGGGAGGGCGGCGGGCGCGCTTCGGGGGCGAGGAGGATGCCGCCGCCGCGAGTGCTCGTTTGGGCATCGTGTCGAGTCGGTGGAGGGTGAGTGGCATGGGCGCGCGGAAGAGAAGAGTCCGACGTCAGATTGGCCACGATCGAGGTCACGTGCGGCGGAAGGGCAGGGCGACTTCTGCACGCGCCACGTTTCCCCGACACGTCTTTCGCTCTCCCAACGCGGGCCGAGACAGGAGCAGCCAGCACGAGCACCGCCAGCACCGGCGAGTCCACCACGAGCGTCCCCAGCGCCAACTCGCGCCGCCGTTCGACCGAGCTCGACCCGCCGACCCACCGACCGATCCCCGCTCACTCGCTCACTCGCTCACTCGCTCACTCTCCCTCTCCTCCCCACCTCGATCCGACCCAAGCACCGCCTCACACAGCGTCCACTGCCTCTCTCTCTCCCTCACGATGCAGCACCTCCCCGCGCGCGCGACCGCACCCGCACCCGCACCCGGCATCGAACTCGACCCCTCCCTCGCACAGATGGCAGCCTCCGCACCCGACCTCGCAGCAGGCTTGGGCGCATACGCAGATCAGTTCGAGGCACTCGCCCGCGCATCGCGGAACCCGTTCGCGCAGAGTGCCGGTGCGAGTGCGAGTGCGAGTGCGAGTGCGAGTGCGAGTGCGAGTGTGGCAGAGGACCGAGTGGGCGCGCCGAGTGAGGAGCAGGCGGGCATACCGGTGGGCAGTCCGCCGCCCGAGTCGAACGGGCATGGGCATGGGCATGCTGACACGGGCGGAGACGTGAGCACGGCGAGTCCGACGACGGCAGGACAGTTCGGCTCGTTCGACGCGAGCGGTCAACCTCGGCAGGCAGCTCCTCGCGGCGGACGCGCGAAATCGACGTACCAGACCGCAGCGCTCGCGGGCTTCAATCCCGCCGACCGCACGACCGTCCGCAAAGAGCGCAACCGACTTGCAGCACAACGGTCGCGCGATCGCAAGGCCGCCGAATTCGAGCGCCTTGAGCGACTTGCGGAGGACACGACGCAGCAGAATTCGATCCTCCAGAAGGAGCTCGACATGTACAAGAGACGCGTCAAGAACCTCGAGGAGATCGTCAGGGCGCTACAGGCGGGCGCGCCAGTCGACAACATTCACATCCTCGATGAGCCCGTCCTTCCGCAACTCCCGACCCTCGACAAGGTGTGTTGCGCGCTCTTCCCTCGCCCTTCTTCCCTGGGGTAGACTCGCTCTATCTTGCAGCCCCTGCACGACCACGGCAACACCGAAGACACAGGCGGAGACCTCGACCTGAACCTCGGTTGACAACCTTCGCTTTCTCGCTTCAAAATGGGCGTCCATTTCGCGTGGGCACGGCGGTCTTCTCACGTAATTAGTTCTGTCCATACTACTCGTGTTGTTGCACTCGTAGACATTCCCCTGCAGACTCTCTCCCTTGCAGTTCACCGCCGGCCGCCGACCAGCCCGGGATCGACTTTATCTGATCCGGCCTCCGTTGCCCCGCGCCGTCGCCGAACGAGACGACGGTCCCGCCGCAGCACGCCTTCCCTCTCCCACACCTCTCTCCTCATCTCTCTCTCTCTCTCTCTCGCATGCGCCTGCGCCTCATCGCCGGACTCACAGTCACCCTGGCCGCCCTCTTACTCCGCTCCCACCTTCCCTTCCTCCATCCACGGCATCGCAACCATGTCCTCTCCCCTCCCCTCCTTCGTCAACGAAGAACATCGTAGTCGTCGAAGTACCGTATGTCGGTCTCGCGGTGGCGAACGAGTTCAGTAAGGTTGTCGGAGAGGAGTCTAGGATTGTGGTGGTTGAGGAGAACTCGCATTTCGGGCATTTGTGCGTTGCCGTCTTCCTCTTCCCTCGTGCGAAAGACAGTGCTGACGAGTGTGGCTGAGCAGATTTGCCTACCCACGCTTCGCGATCTCCCCCTCATCCCCTTCTCGACCCCCTCGCACTCGATGCTCTCCCCTCCCCATACCTCATCCAAGCATCCGCTCTCTCCCTTCTCCCTTCCAACCGGATCCTACTCGACCGGCCCACATCGCTGTCCTCCTCGTCCTCTTCCCGTCCCACAAACGAAATCACCTACGAAGCCCCTCGTCCTCGCTACGGGTACGAAACTTTCTCCGCCCGGGTTACGATGCCGGGTGGGACCAAAAGCTGAGGGAATGGGGGTAGTTGAGGGGAAGTCAGGGGAGATTGAGGGGAGGCGAAGAGGGTGGTTATTAATTGTAGGTGGGTGGGGGGACGTGGGAGTTCGTGCGTTTTTTCTTTCACTCTTCTCTCTTTCCTTCTGATTGCCCTCGAGGAAGAGGACTGATGCTCGTTTGCGAGTTGCGCACAGAGATGGCCTGCGACCTAGCCTTGCTCTACCCATCCCCTCAAAAGCACATCACCCTCATCCAGTCCCGCCTGCCATTCTCAGGCCTCGCCTCCACCCCGCCTTACACGACCTCGTCCTCCGACGATTGGAGGGGTTGGGTGAGCAGGTGGTTTTGGGAACGAGGGCGGAGGCGGAGGTTCCCAAGGCGGATGGAAGGGGGCGAATGAGAGTGGGAAAGGTGGATTAGGGACGATGGGAGGGAGGATATGGGCATTAGGGGGGTCTAGGAGAGACGCTTGCCGGGGTTTGCGAAGAGGGAGGAGGATTCCCATTTGTAGAGGAGGAGGCGATGGCGCGAAGCGAGTCTCCTTGGCAGAGTCGCGAGGAAATGACTGTTGTGAGCGATCCTCTCGCCTTTTGGTCTCTCGGGCATTGGGAGGCGAGAGCACAGCTCGTGTAGTGTACAGAGAACGAAGTGAGCACACAACAACGGACGCAAGAAGAGAGGGGAACGAGTCTATCTGCACGCGCCACCACGCACTCACACGCCCGCCAGCAACGCCAACGCGAACGCCTCCAAGTCTTGCCACCCTCCTCCAACCCTCACCAGCACCTTCTTCTCTCCCTTCTTCGCCCTCGGCCCAACCCGATCAACCAACTTCAGCATCACCGCTCCTGCCCCTCCGCCGCCCGGCAGGGCGAACGAGTACCTCGCCTGGAAAAGCTCGACTGTCGCTGCTTGTGTGCGGGAAAGGGGCGGGTCGATGCGTGTGATCGAAAGCGCGAGAGGGAGGGACGAGATAGTTTGTGCGATGAGAATGTCAAGAGGATCGAGCGGGTTCGGGGCGTAAGAGCCGTCGGATGGGGCAGGCGTCGCCGAGCGCGAAGGGCCGAGGGAAGAGCGCGGGCGGTAGGAGGCGGGAAGTTTGGGAACCGGCGGGGGAGCGCGGATCGAAGCGATTCGCTGGGCTTGAGCCATCAGACTGGGTTCGGGTGTCTGGCTTCGACCGAAGGAGAATGACGACGAGGCAGTCGAGAGAGCGGGATTGGTCGGTCGCGAGACGCGCGAAGGCATCCCGACGGACCGGCTGAGCGAGTACCGCTTCGACGAGAGGGGCGGTCGACTTGCCGAACCAGGCGTAGGCGACAACGCCCTCCTCAGTCCCGCGTCACTCGCTTCCGAGCCCGAACCGCTGAATCCGAACGCACCGCTTTGCCTCCTTGAGCCAGGCGATATCGCCCCAGCGATACTCGACCTCGGCCTCGGAATCCGACTCGGCGTCTCAGGCCTCGCGGTGACCGACGCATCTGAGAATGCAGGCGACGGCGCACGGGCCGACATCGAAGCGCGCGAAGCGGGTCGGACGAGTCCTGTTGCTGAGACGCGGCCGGATCGAAGTGTTGCTCGTTGACGAGTCGGTGCGGGTGAGGCGAGCGTCTCCATTGCTTCCGAGTCGCGCGAGCGGGTCGCGACGTTCCATTGGGGCCGTGAATCAATTGGCGAAGACGAGACGGGGCGGAGAGACTGTCTCCTCGCATCCGCTGTGTATGGCACGAGCGAGGCGGACATAGCCGACATGCTCCTCCTACGACTGAGGCTGAACGAGGCTGATGGAGTGCAAGGAGGCATCGTGGACGACTCGCTGACGAGCCGCTTGAGGGATTTAGGCGGTCGAGGCGGTGTTGGCCGGTTTGTCGAGTGAGAGAGGGAGAGCGACTCGGGATAGTGGTCGGGAGACGTGACGGTGCCGAGCGTCGCTATGTACGGGCTAGACGCCGAACTCGCCAGTCCGCCCATTGGCCTCCTCGTAGGCGTCTGTTGCTCCCCTCGCCCTCCTTTTGCCCTCTCAACAACTGCCCCCAACCCTTCTTTCGCACGCTCAAGGTCCTCCCTCACACGCTCCACATCCCCTTTCAACCCTTTCCACCTTCCATCCATCCCACTCAACCGTCTAACAACCTCCCCATTCGTCGTCCGCCTCTCCCTCACACCCTTCTCCAAGATCCGCAAGACGCGGTCCGATGCGGGAGCATAGTAAGAGGATTTTGTGTGAAGGGTGGACAGGAGGGGCGTGAGAGTTGAGAGGAGTGAGGAGGCGAGTGAGGGGGAGAGGCGGGCGAAGGTGGGTGGAGACCTGTGTGAGGGGGAGGGAAAGACTGGTTCGGAGGGCGAGCGGGAGAGACCGCGGCGTGCTGAGTAGACGGAGGGAGAGGGAGGCGAGGGGATAGAGTCGAGGAAGGACCGCGCTTGAGCGACGACCTTTTCGAGAGACCGCATCATGTCTTCCGCTTGGGCGGAGACGGTTCGAAAAACTACGAGCCACTTGTCTTCCTTCAGCTCTTCGCCGAGGACCTGTACATACGACACAGTCGCGGGTCAGCTCTTCCGCCCAAGGCGAGAGGGGGAGAACGAAAGAGTCGAACGCACATCCGCATCCTTCTGCGCCGCATCCCAGTCCGCCACGGCATCCCCCCATTTGCGCCTCAGCAAATCGAGCTCGCCGCGCTCATCGATTGCGGTGAGCGAGTGATTAGGGTCGAGTAGTGGCTCAACTTGCGAGGCGAGAGACGAGTATTGCTGTTCCGCGTCGCTCCGTGTTAGCGAGCCTGGAAATGGAAAGACAGAAGGGAAGGAAGCCCACGCTCCGAACAGCCTCAAGTTTCGCTTCGAGACGCATAAGCGCCGCATCCACCTCGCTAACGCTTTCCATTTCTCCTGCTCCTTTTTCCGTCTTGCTTTTAGTCGCCCTCGTGGACGTCGCATGTCGCAATTCCTGCAGTCCGTAGCGCCTCAACACGGGGAATCACGAGAAGGAAGTGGAGGATGGACGCGCCTGGATCTCGAAGATGAAGGTGTTGACTTCTTGGATCTCCATGAGGAGTTCGGTAATGCTGGACGAGACGGAGAGGAGAGAGGGAGGACTGCTGCGTCAACGGAGAGAGCGTATGGTGATCAGCGAAAAGGGAAACTCGGCGAGGAAGAGGTTGAGCGAGGGGATTCACGACAGTCGGCTCGACGGGGCTTTCCTGGTAGAGCCTCCATTCGTCCCGTTGATCGTCGTCCCGTCTTGAAGAATTCCCTCTCCGCTGAAGGAACCATTGTCCGCTACACCTCCATCCGCACGATCCGCCTCCGCTCGTCGCTGTTCTCTCTCCTCGCCTCCGTTGGCGCTTGCGGACCCCTCGTCGAGCGACAGATCTGCCAGCTGACTTGCCAAGTCGCTCGCGGTGCTCGTAGGCTGCGGTAGCGCGATAGAGGCGGTCGGTGTGTGGGGCGCGAGGGGGGGTTTCGAGGGCGACGGGAACGCGGAGGTAGGCGGTGAGGGGGCGTAATGGGTGTTTGTCGAGTCTGTGAGGCTGTGGAGAGGCATCCTGAGCGTGTCAGTGCGCGTAAAGAGGGTATGAGGGATGCGAAGTTGGGTGAAGGAGGAGAGCGTACCGAGTGAGTGAGGCAGTTGAAGTGCGTGGCCTGAGCGTGTGTACAGAGTCCATGAGAGCGTGGTACGCTCTGGTCTAGCCCAGTTTGCCCGGGGTCGAGCGTGTGTCACTCTTCCAACCTCCTCATCCCATCCTCATCGCCCTCGACCAACGTCGAGCTCCGTCATCTCGCACTGCTGCTGCCAGCTAGACGACTCGCTCGGACATTGCATGCACCGGAGAGCACTCTCGTTCATCCATTTCCCACACCGCACACTCTCCGCGTACCCGCTCGCCCAGCGCGCTGCTCCCGCTAGACGACTCGCTCGGAACGCCATGTCTACCTCGTCTGCCGCACCGCTCGAGGCGCAGAAAGATTCAATGATGCAGGTGGAGGAGACTTCGCCGGCTCAGATGGGTGCTGCGGCGCACGAGGGACAGGGGAAAGGTGAGCTTCCCTCTCGAAGTGATCGCTCGTACAGCTGTTGATATGGAGACTGACGGACTGTTTGCCGCATCTTTTCTTCGGCGCTTTACAGCCACAACGACCGCACCAGGCGTCATCCCGGAAGGCTTCATCGTGCACACCGAATCCTCCACCTCGATCCTCTTCGCCGCTCCCCCTTCCGCCTCCTCCTCCGGCCCCGCACCAGTCTTCCTCAACCCAGTCCAGGAGTACAACCGCGACCTCTCTGTTGTCGCGATTCGTACGTGGGGTGAGGTGAGGCAGAGGGAGAAGAGGGAGAGGTGGGAAGAGGGGCTGCGGAAGAAGTGGGCCAAGAAGAGGGCGAGGGATACAAAGGGTGAGGGAGAGAAGGGGGCGAAGAAGAGGAAGGCTGAGAGGGGAGAGAAGGAGGCCATTAGAGAGGCGGAAAAGGGTGAGGGTGGGGGGGAGAAGGTGCGTTGCGGTTCTTCTCACTGCCGGGGTCCTTCGCGCTGACGAGGCTCGCCGCAGACATGCGAGTCAGCTGCGACCACCGAGCCTCAGGAGGACAAGCTTCCGCCTCCGCCGACCTACAAGTTCACGGTGCTCGAAGCACTCTCTGCGACCGGCCTCCGCGCGATTCGCTATGCGAAAGAGCTGCCTCTCCTGCGGTGCGTCTGAAGGGGCTTTACTTTTAATCGCAACTGCTGACGCCCCCGATGTTCGCAGATACGTCGTCGCGAACGACTTGTCCGCCTCCGCCGTCGCCGACATCCGCCGCAACATCGCCTTCAACGGCCTCTCACCCGCCGGCCATTCCTCCCTCCCCTCCGTTCCTGCTTCCGTCCCCCTCTCCTCCCTCAAACCCGGCCCGCCCTACGGCCTGTTCAAGTCTGACATCGACGAAGCCATTTACGGAAAAGTTCGCGTGAACGAGGGAGATGCTTGTGTCTACATGTACCAGCATCGCGATGAGGAGAAGAGGTTTGATTGTGTCGATTTGGATCCGTATGGCAGTGCAGTGCCGTTCTTGGATGCGGCAGTCAATGCGACGGCGGATGGAGGTGCGTTTCGGACTGGTCGCGCAGCTTGCTTCCGATCCGCTTGGAGATCAGAGCATGTAGCTGACGTCTGGCTGGCCGCGCACAGGCCTGATGTGCATCACCTGTACCGACATGGGCGTCTTGGCCGGGCACAACTATCCGGAGAAGTCGTGCGTTCTTCGCTGCTCCCCTCTCCCCTTCGTCCTCACACATGCACGCGCAGCTACACGCACTACGGCGGTGTCTGCATCAACGCCGAATACTCTCACGAAGTCGTGCGTCCTCCCCTTCTCCCCTTCCGCCACTCTCTCCCTAACCCACTTCGATCGCCCAGGCCCTCCGCCTCGTTCTTAACGCCCTCTCCTCCACCGCCTCGCGCTACGGACGCTACATCGAACCTCAGCTGTCGCTCTCGATCGACTTTTACGTCAGGTTGTTCGTGAGGGTTCGGACGGGACCGAAGGAGGTCAAGGCTGTCCCTTCGTGCGTCCCTTCTCATTTTCTTACACTCCCCCCTCGCCCGGGAGAACTCGCTGACGAAAGTAAGTCAATGACGCACAGCAAAACCGCCCTAGTCTACTACTGCCACTCCTGCCAAACCCCTCACTTCCAACACCTCGGCCGCGTGACCGAGAAAGTCAATCCGAAGAACGGGCAAAGCAACGCAACGTACCATGTGCCGAGTGGCCCGCCGGGGGAGATCGAGAAGGGAGGGAGGTGTGGCGAGTGTGGGGGGAAGATGCATGTACGTTGACATTCCTCGCCCTTTCAGTCTCTTAGCGTTGTATAGCGAAACGCGAGACTAATAGGCGAACGCGAGAGGTCCAACAGATCGCGGGACCGATGTGGGCCGCTCCGATTCACAACCGCGACTTTGTCAAGGAGATGCTTGAGCATGTCGAGTCGAACCCGAGCGACTTCAAGACCAGCGATAGGATTAAGGGCATGTTGCGCATTGCGTTTATGGTGCGTCGCGCTCCTTCTCCGAATGCATGACGCGAGAGGGGCTGACGGTACGAGTTTGTGATGCAGGAGGTTGATGCGCCACTGTACTTCTCGCCTGCGAAAATTGCGAGCTACTTCCACGCCATCTGTCCTCCCATCACCACCTTTGCGTACGGTCCCTCTCGTCCCGTCTCGTTAGCTCCTCCGCTAACATCGCAACCGTCGCAGCTCTGCCCTCCTGAATGCCGGCTACACCGTCTCTCGCTCGCACGCCATGGCCGGCTCAATCAAGACTAATGCGCCGCGGTCGTTCGTGCACGATGTCGTGAGGGAGTGGATCAAGGAGCATCCTGTGGCGATGAAGAATGTCAAGGAGGGCAGTCCGGCAAAGGTGTTATTGGCGAAGGAGCAGAGGTGTGTTCTCGTCGACCCCCTCGGATATGCCATCCGTAGCGCGATGCTAGAAGTAGCTCGCGCTTCAGCATGGCAATTTGACGATTTCAAGCGAACGCTGACTCACTTCACTCTTCTGGCAGGCACACCGTCTCGCTCGCCCCTCATCCGAACGTCTCCTCCGCCCTTCTCGACAACGTCAAGCTTGTGCGGTACCAGATGAACCCGCAGGAGAATTGGGGACCGGCGAAGGCTGCTGTGAGGGGAGCGCCGCAGAAGTAGGGGATAAGGGACGGCGAATGTGAGGGTCGATAGGGAGGGTGCGCAATTGCGTTGATCGCTTCTCGTCATTGCAGAAATACGGCAAGAGAGTCTAGCTGGCTGACGCGAGTGTTCTCCTCGACGAAAGCCGCTTTCGCTTCTTCTCCTCTTTCTCGTGCTGTACACCGGCTCTTTTGGGCTGTAAGCTTCTCGTCAAAGTCTTTCTGAGCTCTCGCGACTTCTCGCACAACGCCGGAAACCTCCTCGTCAGCGTATATACCCACTCTTGACCTCATCGCTTCTCGTCGCTGAACGACCGAAGAACAAGGTGAGCTGCATTCCGAAGGTCCTGGCTTCGGTTAGTGGCCCTCGAGACGTGATCCAGAGGCTCGGGACGACTCGCTCGCAGGGCGGTGCGTTAGGTATTTGTGGACGAGCGATGGAGGCGGGTCGTGGGGTAGGAGGTTGTGGGAGACGAGGACGCATCGCTACGCTAGCCGAAGTGACTCTTGCAGGCGCTTCTTACCGCGCGCCGAACGCATAAAACGATCCGCTTCCACAGTACATCGAGCTAACTTCCCGTTCTTCCTCGCAAAGCAGATGTCGACCCAGCAGAAGCTCCGCATCGCCTTTGTGCCCGAGCACTTCGCTTCTCCGCTCTTGCAGCTGGCGGCAAAGGATGAGTCAATCGAACTGGTCCCTTGCCCGAGTGTGTCGCTCTTCCAAATTCTTATTCTTCGAGAAGCTGAAGCTAACGAGCTCTCCCGTTTGCAGGCGGCACCGGCCAGATCATGTCCGCCATCAAAGCGAACGAAGTCGATGTCGCTATCGCACTCACCGAGTCCCTCATCGCCGGTATCGCGAAAAAGACGGCCGAGTTCAAGCTTGTCGGGACATACGTCACGTCACCGCTCAACTGGGCGGTCATTGTCGGCAAGGAGAGCAAGTATCAGAGCTTGGGCGACTTGAGGGGCGAGAAGATTGGGATCTCGAGGATCGGAAGGTGAGGACGAGTTCCGCTGGGGTTGTCAAGGCTGTCGGTACGCTGCTGACGGGTCGCATCTCCGGCTACGTCCTGGTAAAACAGCGGAAGTCAGGTCATGGCGAGCTACATGGCTCTGCGGGAAGGCTGGACCGACAAGGATGGAAACGTTGAGAAGATTCAGTTCGAGGGTGCGTGGCCTCCTTCTCCTCCCAGCTGATCCGCACCTTCCGGGCTGAGTTCGCTCTCTACAGTCCTCGACACATTCAAGAACCTTCGAGATGGTGTCAACGATGGACGGGCAGCGGCTTTCGTGAGTCTCGCTTCAAGTTGCTGCGGCCGTCCCGATTTCTGACGTACTGTCTGCCCGCAGATGTGGGAGCACTTCACTACCAAGGTTTGTCGACGCCGTCATTGTATTCAGCTCAGATCGCTAAACCTACCGGTCCTCTAGCCCTACCTGAATGAGGTTCGCTTCATCGGCAACGTTCCGACCCCTTGGCACAGCTGGGTTGTCGTTGCCACTCCTTCCACGACCGCTCCCTCCTCTCCACTCCGTCCAATCCTCGAATCCTTCCTATTGAACCTGACATCCTCGATCCACTTTTTCGACGCTGCCGACGCCCGCGCATCCAGCTCGAAGGAGTTCATCAAGGGCCACTTCGGATACCCCGAAGAGGACGTCAAGGCATGGTTGGGCCAGGTCAGCTACCCGAAGGGCGAGGTGCGCGAAGTTGACAAGAGTATGGTTGAGATGACGCTTAAGTGAGTCTGCACCGTCCTGATCACGAGGCTTCCGCTTCTCCGCCGCCCTCTATGATCTGGCAGCCTCGCGCTTACCGCCACTCTGCGCAGTACTCTGGGAGCGGCCGGTGTGCTCAAGGCGCCTACGGCAGGATGGAACCTCGAGGACTTTGTCGACACGAGCGTTGCCAAGTTGCAATAGGTTCGGGCTCCGGCCGGTATCGTCACTCAGAACCATGCGCTGCTCGAATGCAGTACGGTCAAAACCTGCTGCGTTGGGAAGAGCCGCCAGCGACATTAGAGTCGCTTGGACTGCTGCAGACCTCTCCGCTTGCCTTCTCGCTAGCCAGAGATAAATACAATGCGTCGTGTGTGTGTGTCAATGAAGCCCCCTAGCCTTTCAAAGCAAGGAAGGTCGAGGTAGAAGCCAATTCTCCTTGTCGCTTCCCTCTCGCTCCTGCACAATCGCTGACACCATTCACATCGCATCTGCGAGCGCGATGGAGGCACCCGAAGAGGAAGCAGAGGTGTGTAAAGTCGCCAAACTGGTCATCGCGCCCCTACAGCGGCTGATCCGCCCGTTGCATCCCCTCATCTCCCCTTCACTCGACCTCGACCCCATCCCGACTCACGCTCACGTAGTTCCTCTCGCTCTCTGCACCCGTGCAAGGAGTCACACTACGACTCTCGCAGCCGTTCGAATTCGACAATGTGGCGGCAGGGAAGGCAGAACCGGGCAACTTGCTTGCTGTGAGCAACGAGTTCGGGTGGGTTGTCGCAGCCAGAAGCGATGCAGGTGAGCTGACCTGTTCCCTGAGGCCGGTCTGAGTCGCTCTTGAGGTGCCAACAGTCACGCACGACCTGGCCATGCCTGCGATATGACTTTCGTTCGGGACTCTGATGAGCGAGGGGGAAGGGCCGCCTGAACAGCACTTTGAATGCAGCTCAATGGTACTCGAGCGAACGCTGACTTTGTTGTTCTCCTGGCAGGTTTCGCCCTTTTCTCCCTCCCAACCCTTCGTTCCACTCTCGCCAGCGCATCTCCTCATTCGACACCAGACGTCCCGCCCACACTGTCAGTCTCGACATCAGTACCAGTCGACTTTTTGCGATTCGCCATGGGGGAGAAACTCGTTGTCGCGGGCTTGCGGGACGGGAGTGTCGCGATATGGCGGTTGAAGAATCTCGTCGAAGGCAACGTACGTTTCCGCTGATTGAACTTCGAAGCGGGCCACTGACATTTGCTTGGAACAGAACGCGCCGCTGCGAACGATTCCAGCTGTTGCTTCCTCCCCCCTGCTCGACATTTGCCCCAATCCTGCCCCCGACTCGCCTCTTCTTGCGATCATCTCGCCTGCCGCTCCCATGACCGTCTTCAACATCGAGTCCAGCTCCATTCACGCCACCTTCTCGCCGTCGTTTGCCGCAACCGCCGGATGCTGGAGCGTGAAGGGCAAGCAGATTGCTGTCGGAAGTCGCGGGGGAACCGTCTTGCAGCTCACGCCCGAAGGCGAGCAGAAGGCATCACTCGCTCTCCCGTCAGATCTTACGACGCAGGGAGGCGAATGGGAGGTGCGTTCGGTCGAATGGCTAGAGAACAACGTCTTTCTCGTCACATACGGCCGGCCCCGCACAGCCGGTGGCGAGGAGTCGCAGCACGAGGACGAAGTGTTCGTCTTGACGAAGGCAGCGGGCGGAGCGGTCGAATACGCAAGGTTCACGGATCCTGCGCCGCCTTTCGGAATGATGGGACGACAAGGGCGGCGCTGGGTTGGCCGGTTCAAGAACTGGTGCGTCGGCTCACGCTTCCGTCTACAGCTAGTGCTCACACCATTTCGTACACAGGGCGCCTTTCAAGCACCTGCTCTTCATGGCCAACGCCCCCTCCGGCGATATCGGCGTCATCGGTCAATCAGCCACCGCCTCCTACCCTCCGGGTTCTTCCTCTGGATGGGCAACTCTCGCGCTTCCCGACTCGTCACGACCAACCCTTCCGCTTGGCGCGGCCGGCGAGGATGCATGCCCCCTCTCGCTCGACCTCGACCTCTCCACTCTCGACGAAGGAGGTCCGCGAAAACCGGCTGTTCTCGTCTACACAAGTCAGGGCATTGTCGCGTACTGGCGCATTACGAACGAGAAGTGCGAGAAGTACGATGGCATGGTGACGAGCCGGGACGTCTTGACGCAGGAGGGCGACGCCCCTTCGACCGCCGCTCCGGCTGCGACGCCTGCTCCTGCTGCACCGTCGGGCTTCGCCGGCTTCGGTAACTCCAGTGCATCGACGTCGACCGCCTCTGCCGCCCCATCGGCGTTCAGCGCATTCTCCAGTCCGTCCCCGACTTCAGCGCTCGGCGCCTCTGCATTCGGCTCAACGCCAGCTTCAACCGCCCCGGGATTCGGCACGACATCGACGCCCGCATTTGGCTTGACATCCGGCTTCGGTGCCTTCTCCAAGCCCGCTGCATCTATGCCGACCGCCTCGCCGTTCGCGACAGCAACTTCGACAGGCGGCGGATTCGCCTCCGTTCCATCCTCAGGCGGCTTCGCCGCTTTTGGCTCAAGCGGTTCGGCATTCGGTTCCGCTTCTTCGACAACGAAGACGGCTTCGCCATTCGGCAGCGCGTTCGGATCAGGCGGGTCCGCCAGCACGCCCGTATTCGGCTCTAGCTCCATGCCGACGTCGACGGGAGGAGCTTCGTCAGGCTTCGCTGCATTTGGTGCGGCGGCGGGCGCGGGCGCGGTAGCGAGCGGGTTTGGCGCGTTTGGAGGCAAGCCATCCGTCTTCGGCGGCGCAGCAGCACCGTCGCCTACTCCTTCGACCAGCGCCTTCGGTTCTGGCGGCGCGGTACCCAAGTTCTCTTTCGGTGCGACGTCAAGCACCGCCGCGAAAGTGCCTTTCGCCGCTCGGCAATCGGCCGACTCGGACAACGAGGATGAGATGGCGGACGAGGAAGGTGCCACTGCCGGATCAAGGGTCGACGAGCCGCCCGATCTCGAACCCACACGCACGGGTCTCGACTTTGCGCAGAGTGTGCATGAGGCCGAGATGAAGCTGTCGACGCCGGCTGCAGGGGAGGAATCAAAGGGCCCTGAGGGTCTCAGCTTCGGCGGCTTCGGGCTTGGAGTCTCGACTGCTACACCAGCAGCTGACAAGCCTGTGACCAGCATCTTCGGTTCGACTGCGGCAACGGCAAACCCTTCAGCTGCGACTGCACCTAAAACGCCTGCGTTCGGCGTCTTTGTTTCTTCCTCCCCCACCGCGCCCATATTCGGTGGCGGCGGCTTTGCGCTCGGTCAGAACCCAGCAGCACCCGCCGAGGCGAAGAAGGACGAGGCGCCGGCCGATGCGAAAAATGTGGACGACAAGCCGCCATCTGGCTTCGGTGCGTTCTCGGCGTCGTCGGGTGGCTTCGGAGCGTTCGCATCGAAGAAGGAGGGCGATGCTGAGGCTCCGAAGTCAGCCTTCGGGTTTGGGGGGTCCGCATCGACAGTCGGTGGGTTTGGGGCATTCGCAGCGAAAAAGGACGCGCCCGAAACGAAGCAGGAGCCGCTAGCTCTGCCGACGCCTACGCCACCTGCCGAAAAGCCGGCGACATCCACGTCGACTACCTCTACAAACGGCTTCTCGTTCGCTCCAGCGACAACTTCGACCGCGCTGGTCACGGACTTCGGCACCTTCCCATCGCCCAAGCCGTCGCAGTCTACCGAGACTGCAGTGCAAGACAAGATACCGAAGGCGGCTAAGGAGGAGCAGGCGGACGTGGAAAAGGAGGAGAAGGCGGAGACCAGAACGAAGACGACCATGACGCCCACGAAGCCTGCGTCTGCGTTTGGCGCCGGCGGCATCGCATCCCCTGCATCGACAACACCCGTGACCGAGCGGCCAGCACCAGCGGCACAAGACGAGAACAAGGAGGAGGAGAAGCAAGAGGAGGTGGACGAGGAGGTGGAGGAAGGGGACGGCGAAGAGAACGAAGAGGACGAAGAAGCAGACGAGGCGGAAGAGAAGGGGCCCGAGCTCAAGAGCGAAGAAAAGCCCAAGCCCGCGTTCTCTTTCGCCACACCAGCTGCCAGCAACGCCGGGACAGGTGGCTTTCCCAAGCCAGCCTCGCCCGGCGGCTTCGGCTCCTTCGCAACCTCCAGCTCGACGACAGGTTTTGGCTTCGGCTCAGCGGCCTCCACGCCGAAGACTCTCACGACCGGCTTCTCATTCGGCGGTACGCCCGCAGCCGCTCCCACGTCGTCCGCCACCGCTGGCTTCTCTTTCGCGCCTACCGCCACATCCGCCTCGACGGCGCCAGCCTTCTCGTTCGCACCTGCGGCGACTGTGAAGCCTTCCGAGCCCATTGACGTACTATCGCCATCGCCAGAGGAGGAAAAGTCGACTACGAAGGGCCTCTTCGGCTTCGCCAGCAGTCCGCCAGACGAGAAGAAGCGGACTGATGCTGCGGGCAGCCTCCGCGGTCGTCTAAGCGCGAAGGGCGAGGAGCCGGAAGAAGCGGAAGAAGAGCCGGAGGACGCAGGGGGATCCGAGGAGAGGTCTGACGAAGGTACAAGCGAGTTCGAGGAGGAGACGTCTGAGGAAGAAGCGGAGGAGCCAGCGTCGAGCATTGCGGCACCTTCCTCTTCCCTACTCTCCCGTCTCAGTCCTGCATCGCCATCTTTGGCAGCCGAGTCCTCGAGTTCCGCATCCGCATCAGCGGCCAAGGGCGCCGCGTTCAGCCTGGCCTCTCCACCGACGGCTGTGTCGCCCAGTCCCGCAGGTCCAGCGGCCAAGTCGCCGTTCAGTTTCGCCACGCCTCTTGCAGCATCGCCGCCCGCGATGTCTACGCTTCCCGCCAAGCCACCTTCCTTCCTCAACTTCGCGTCCTCTACGCCCAAGACTAGCTCGCCTCTCGCCGCCCCACCTCTAGGCGTGCCAGCCTTTTCCTCGTCAGCGCCAAAGATTCCTCCGCAGTCGTCGCTCGCGCCCTCAGCGCTCAAGATCGATGGGAAATCGTCCGCGGCGGCGGCACAGCCGGCTGCGCCCGCTCCAACCGCAACCTCTCCCTTCTCGTTTGGTTTGGCGCCGACTTTGCCCGTGCCGACAACAGCGACGGCCGCGAAAGCAGTCGCTGCACCAGCTCTGGATGCCGGCTCCAAGCCGTCCGTCGGCGCGCAGCTGGCACCGCCGGTCAGCGATGCAGTGCTTTCGCCTGCGGTCAACGCCGCTGGCCCTCAACAGAGGACGCCGTTGGCTAGCACCGCTGCGCCGAAGCTCGGCACCCAGCTGCTTGCGGCGGAAGGTGCAGCGGTACCGCCCGTCGAGGAGAAGGGTATGGCCGGCGAGTTCCTCAAGGCTTACTTGAGCGTGCAAAAAGATTTCGAGATTGTGCGTGTTGCATTCTGTCGCACGTCGAGCGAGCTGATTTACCTTCTGCCGCAGCTCCGCAAGAACGCCGCCATCATCAAAGATTTTGTCGCCGACCTCGCGAAGCCGTGCCAGCCATCGATTCTCTCCAAAGACAGCCGCGGCCAGTATGACGACAAGTTCTGGTCCTTCGGCGATCTCGATCTGCTCAAGCGCCTGACGAAGGACGCGAAGCCGGGGGTCGAGTCGCTTCACGCCGCCGCAATCAGCCAGAAGCGCCGCGTCGCCGAGTTGGAGAGTCAGCTGCTTAAGGGTGAGTAGCCAGCCACCTGCGCCTGTAGTTGACTTTGCTGAGGCCCCCTTTCTGAGCAGCCGAGACGAAACGCGAGGAGGCTGGCCGCTTCATTCGCGCCCGCGCTGACCCCGCCTTCGCCAAAATGGTCCGGGTACGCCAACTCGGTCCGGAGCAGTCGGAGAATCAGCGCAAAATCCGCCTTCAGATGCAAGCAGCCATAGCGTCGGCTGAGCAACTCGAGGAGCACATGCTCAACCTCAAGAAGCGGCTGACGGACGAGAAGCTCGGTCGCCAATCTTTTAAGTGCGTCGAGAATTCCCCAAGCGGTTCAAGTCGAGGGCTGACGAGAGGTCCCATCGCAGAGCTCCTTCGCTCGACTCCGTCAGCCGTGCGCTGCGAAACATCTCGCTCGCCGTTTCGGAGAAGACACTCGAGTTGGATGATCTCACGCTGCGCCTCGACTCCGTCCGCCTGCAGCCTGCAAGCAGCGCGACGCCCCGTCGGAAGGTGCTGCAGCGGTCGTCCTCCCTCGCCCTCGAGGAGCCTTTGCAGCGGTCTCCGGCCCTTCGACAGTCAAACACGACCAAAAGTTCGTCGAACGCAGTGGCGATAGCCGAGGCGGCTCTTCAAGCTGAACGGTCTGGTGCCGTCCTGAAGCAGGCGCTCCTCGCCGCACGGAAGGATCAGCCGCTTCTCAACCGTAGTGGCTGTGGCTCCAAGACCTCTCGTTTGGCAAAGCCGCCCGCAGACATTCAATTTGCCTTTTCGCAAGGACCGATCACTGGCGAACGGCTTCCGCGACCGAGGCGCTTCGTTCCCCCTCCGCCTTCAACTCCCTCGATCCTGTCGACTCCTACAACGTCATCAACGCTTGCAAACAGCTTCGAGCCGATCATTGCGACGCCGTCGGTCCCGGCTGCATCCTCTCGCCCGCCTCTCTCGCCATTCACACCCTCAACCCTGATCTCCTTTGGCGCGTCCGCGGTGACACCGACAAACTTTCCATCAGTCGCATCGTCAGCCGCACCCGCCAACAAGCCTGCATTCGGTTTGCCGTCCGTGTCGCTTCCATCTGCGGTCGTCCCGCCACCAGCGTTTACGCCAGTTTCATCACCGCCCGCAACATCGACTGTCGCGCCGCCTGCCGAATCACCTGCGTTCGCTTCATCCGCCGGTGCATCAGCAGCCCCGCCTCCGATCTTCCCGTCGCTGACCCTCAAGGCGGCTCCGCAAATCTCGTTCGCAACACCAATCTCCGCTCCCTCACCATCCTCAACATCGAACGCATCGAACGCGGCAAGCACACGAGGCTCGGCCTCGCGGCAAATGTCGTCGCGCCACCACACCGGCGCTGTGCAGCTCAAACCTGCGATTGGCCAGCTGGCGCCTGTCGCTTCGACGTTCGACTGGGGTCCACTGCCGTCGAGCCTGACAAATGGCTCCCCGAACAGCCCTTCGACCTCGATGGCACCGGCTAAACCCGCCGTGCCCTCCGGATTCTCGTTCGCCACGACAACTCCCGCCGCCACGCCAAGCAAACCCCCGGCACCGGCATTCTCGTTTGCAACAGCTGCGTCGACCCCGACCCCGACAAAGTCTACCGCACCGAGCTTCTCTTTCGCCAGCACGACTCCCGCAACGACGCCAGCGAGCAAGCCCGCATTCGCTTTCGCGACAACAACCCCAGCGGGAACGCCGACGAGCAAGGTACCGCTCTCCTTCGCTGGATTCGGCTCGGCGAAACCCGCTCCTGCAACGAACGTGGCAGCGCCTGACGCGGAAGAAGACGAAGGATCGGGCGAGGAGGAGGAAGAGGAGGAGTGGGATGACGAGGATGGCGAGTTCGGTGACAAAGACTACGACGAAGACGAGGAGGGACTGGACACGATCAGCGAGGCGAACGAGGAGGATGTCGAGTAACGGGAAGGAGGCGACGGGGTCTTGCAAGGTTGTTCTGTCGCACACGCGCTCGCCGCATTCATTGCTTGGCTTTTTAGAGCTCCTGCTTCATGCTACGTTGTCTCCCGAAAGCTGGACTGATGTGGGCCGGCCGACTTGCGCGCTCGCCTCCTTGTCCTGCTCCCGTTCGCTGCTGTCGCACGCTCACCCGCTGAGAGCCTCGCTGCTGCTTGCTACCGCTTCAGAACACGTCTCAAATCGCCCTGCTTCTGCTCGCCGACCCCGCCAAGCAGGCGCGCACGCGTTGTCGTCGCCGCAGTCCTCATCAGTTCTGACCGCTTCTTGCTCGTTTCCCGCAGCACACGATGCCGAAGGACTGCTTGACTAGCATTCCCGCCGAACTCTTCGACTACATTTGCCAGCTCCTCGTCGTCGACAAACCACAGCAGTACCTCGGCGGCATTTCGATTTCTGTCGTCGACCTCCCGGCGCCTCTGCTTCGCAACCACGACTTTACGATCTTTCCAAAGCCTTCAACAGCTCTGTCGACTCGTCAACGAGAGCTCCGGCGTAACGTCTCTTTCAAAGGAACTCGGACTCGACATCAACGGCGAGGACATCGGGCAATCGCGAGCGCAGGAGCTGGCGAAGCTGTTCGGGACTCTGACATCGACCACGCACATCGAGACTGAAGGCTCCGCAAGGATCGCCGAGATGGTCCTCGCTCCTAAAACCCCCGGTCAATACCTCCCGAGGCTCGTCTCGCTTTGCCTCGTCGATCCTTTCCACGGCTGGGCGCGAACGGGTTCGCGCTGGATCACTACGCCAACTCAAGCACTACCGCCACTTCAACGTTCTTGAGCTCATGGTCAGGCGAAGCCGGGCCAGCCTCGGTCGATACCAGCGGCGAGGCCAGCTGACCAACTGGCGTCCGTGGGGCTGGTGGCTGTCGCTGCGCGGACCTATACTCGGCTACCCGGCTGTACACGACCTCTCGTCCTGGTTCGAGTACCTCGAAGGGTTGTACCTGCACGAAACCGAACCCTTGACGGCGACCGAGTCTCTCGGTAGCCTCCTAGACTGCCGTCCTGAGCCGGACAGTCTCTGCTGGCTGTCGCTTGCGTCTTCCGGAGGTCAGGCGGATATGGCACAGGCGTTGACCAAGTTCAATTTTATGTACGTCTCGAGTTTCGCAGCGGTGCTGCCACCGCGATTGTCTTCCGGTCATCAGCAAAATGCAGGAGCTCGAGGAACTCAGCTTCTACGACAACCCTTGCATCACCATCCGCGACCTCACAACCCTGATCAGCGGGCCGGACAAACTAGCCTATCTCAAGAAGGTCGAGCTTCACAACGCGTGGGACAGGTGGAAGGAGGAGGAGTGCTTTGGCGACTTTGACTACGAATTTGAGCGTTACGGAGGGTGGTCGAGCGATTTCAGTCCCTCGGGACTCGCCGACTTGCACAATTTGCGGACGAGGATGGTATTGAGTTTGAGGGCCTCGCTATCTCGCTCGCCCGCGGGAAGCTGGCCGACCGCAAGCAGATTGCAAAGTGTCGCGTCGGTGACACTGTACTGCAATGTTGTGTCGCAGCTTTGACCTCTCGTTCGGCCAGCGAAAGCGAGGTTTCGCAAGCTTTGCACGCCTTTCCTACAAATCGAAAGCCTCACTCCTCCAAGTCAATACTCCACCCTGCTCCCGCCGCCCATACTCCACCCACTCCTCCCTCGCCTGCTCGACCTCGCCCGGAAGCTGCATCACCTTTCTCGCGACCCGCCGACCTTCCCTGACTTCGCTCCTCATTTCGTCCCTTACCGCTCGCCGCAAACCCTTCTTCGGTCCGTCTGGATGAGGGATGGCCGCTTCGCCTGGAGGGAGGACGACGCCCTCTGAGCCAATTCCGACGGTCGCGTCTTCCGAGGCGAAGTCGAGCGTGACGCCGCGCGAGTTGAGCTGGACGTCCTCAAGAGTTGGAGCGGTAGTGACGGCCGAGGCGGACGAAAAGGGCGTTGAAGGGGAGGACGGCTCGTCGTACCCGTTTCCGAGCAAGACCTGCCATCCTGCCTTGACCCATCTCCACACCGCCTGCTTCACCCGATTCTCTCCTCCGTTCTTCCCGCGCATCACCACCTTCTCCCCCTCCTCCTCGCGCTTCAACTCCCTCTCCCTCTCCCTCATCTCCCACCCGATTCTCCCAACCCACTCCACCCCCGCCTCAACAACCTTCTCCCTCACTTCCTTCTCTACTACCTTCCTTACAGCCGTCTGTAAGACAGGTCGTAGGAGCCACATCAACCATGGATGGGAGGAGTGGTGAGGTGTGATACGGAAGTTTTCAAGGGTGACTTGCGTCTCGGCGGGCTCGAGGTCGAACAGTCTTCGGGCGGAGGGAGAAGGCGTGGAAGTGAGGAGCGAGAAGGACAGACCGCCTGAGGGGTTTGAGCCGAGACGGAGGTCGAGAAGGCCGCTTTCGGAGAGTGTAGGGAAGCAGGAAATGCCAGTGTGGTAGGAGGCGAAGTAGCCGACGTTCTCGACTTCGAGGCGGAGGCCGGTGACTTCGAGACGCGTCGTGGCTGAGGCGGATGTGCGTGAGGGTAAGGAGCACGGAGGAGAAGCGGATGTGGAAGCGGAGAGGGGGAGGGCGAGAGTTGAGCTGCCGTGCGAGGGGGTGTAAGTTAGGTCTGTTGTTTGGCGGATGGAGATGGAGGAGGGGACGAGCGAGGTCGAGAGGAATGAGGGAGGCTCAATGGCGAGCGAGACGGCGGCCGAGGCGAATTCAATCCTGCGCGCAGGCCCCAAATCAGCCGATGGCGCAGACACGCGAGAGCTCAGCGTACCGAGGCAGAGACGTCTCAGCAAGTATCCCAACAACCCTTGGCCAGACCCACTCGACGAAATCCACCCAAACAACGTTCAACGGCTGTCCTTCCACAACCTGCAGCCCCTTCCCACCGGCCACGTCGACCCATCCTACCACTGCTTCTCCGAGTCGCTCCATTGCCGTAGCAGTCCGGCGAAGAAGAGGGTCGGAGGCGATTTTCGACATGGCGTCGACGAGGAGCGTGGCGAAGTCTCCTGCAGCCGCTCGTAGGACGGGATCGTCCAGGCCGACTTGCGATGCCGTGTCCTGCAGCCTCCCAATTGTGGCATAACACTCCTTTGACCCCGCCCACCCAGGCTCGAGCAATGCCCGGTCGATGAGCGAGTCGAGCTGCGCAACGAGCAGGGAAAGGGCGTGCGGAGTTGTCGTTGGCTCAGAGGGCGAAAGACGCGAGAGTAGGGTCTTGAACGAGGTACGAAGGGGAGCGAGGGTGGAAGGCCCGCCTGTGAAGGGTTCGAGCACGGGGATGAGGAGGTTCATTGGGTCGGTGGGTAGGTGACGAGTCGAAGGCGAGGCGGGAGTGTCGAAGTCGATGGCAGGCGTGAGTTCGTCAATGACTTGGCGGAGGTATGACCGTGCGAGGGAGAGGAGGGTACGGGTGGCGCCTTGATACGCTTGTGTCGATTGCAGCTGGACGAGGATCTGCGGGCGCGCACGCGTAAACGACGTAGCCGCTTTGATGCGCGACGAACGCACCTGCTGCAAGCGTTCAACAGTCTCGTCCTTGATCTCCTGCGCCGACTCGTCCGCCTTCGAACCTCCTTCGCCCTTCTTCCGCGCCTTGACCGGCCCAGCAACCCCTCCCACAACTCCGTCCACGACATCCTTCACTTTCTCTGCCGCATCAGCACTGCGCAACTCCTCCCCTTCCGTTTCGACAATCGCTGAGTCGTGCAAGTCGCGCAAAAGAATGACGAGGTCTGACAGGAGGGAAAGGAAGGCGGGGGACGTGAGTGGGAGTTGGAGGAGGGTTAGGAAGGAGGCGTGCGCTGCTGAGAGGCCGGAGGGGGAGGGCACAGGAAGAGAAGTAGAAGGGAGGTCTGCGCAGCGCAAGGAGTCGTTCTCAGTCTAGGAGACTGAAAAGCAGGGAAAGCGAGGACGGACCGACATCCACCCTAGTCTTGCGACAAGCCCAACAAAACTCCTGCCACCCATCTCCTACTCCTCCTCCTCCCTCTCTCGCCAACCCAACCCACCCCGCTCCCTCCTCATCCCACTGAACCCTCGGATTTCTTTCCGTCACCAGTTCCTCCAGACTCTGCACCACTTCGCGTATTGCAGAGCGTACTTCCTCCCCTTCTTTGGAGAGTGTGGACGCGTTGGTGAGATACGGGACCTGGTGGAAGTCGGACAGGAACGAGGAGTCGACTAGCGCTCGAAAGAGGGCGAGGAGCTGTGAGGAAGAGGGGAGTGAGCCGCCGCGGAGGGCGGCGATGGTGCGGGTAAGGTAAGGGAGAGTGAGGGCTTGTCGGGCGTCGTGGGGTGTCGAGGAGGGTCGTGGGCTGGGTTGAGGTCGAGGAGGTCGAGGAGAGAGGGAGAGAGCGGGCGGAGCGAGCAGCGGGGTGCGTTCGTCCGCGAGAGAGTCTGCACGAGGCCTCGCTCCCGCTCGCATGCCTGCGAGCCTGGGTCGAGACGAGCGACCGTCGAAAAGAGATGAGGTCAGCCCGGCCGGGAGCCGCTCAGGTCACGTGATCGGCACCGGGAAGAGGGGCAGTGGAGGAGAAACGATTCTCCCTCGCTTGGTCTCCCGCTCCTCTCCCTTCCTCCTTCTCTCTCGCTCGCACACTCACCATGCCCGACACACACAACCCAAGCGCATCATCCGACACTCCCCCCGCGTACAAAGCCGCACTCGACATCCCCATCCCCGTCCCCCGTCTTACGCACTCGTTCAGGCTTGTTTGCGACTTGGAGGCCGTGAGAAGCGTGGGCGAGGGACTGCATGGGGATGGCGGGCAGTGAGTTCCGCTCATCGGTGCTTGCGAGGAAAAGGGAAGCAGGAGGGGGCCTTGGCGCAGGCAGAGGCTGATAGGTTTGGTATGGGAATGCAGGTTCAATTGGATTAGCTTTACTGGTGGACACTTTGAAGGTTCGTGGGGACACGGCGAGATCGTGTGCGTCGCGCTTCATTCCTCCCTTTTTCCTCCCTCCTTTCCTCCTCTTCGAGCGGCTGACGACGCCCTTCTCGCACAGCGCCGGCGGCCAAGACGCACAGCACATCATGCCCTCCTCACACCCTTCCTCCCCTCTCGCCGCGCAACTCTCGACGCGCTACCTCCTTCGCACGTCGGACGATACCTTCATCCAGGTCCAAACTCGAGGCTGGCGTACCGGTCCGCCTCATGTCCTCCAAGCACTCTCCTCTGCCGCACGCGAGGGGTTCGAGGGAGAGGTACCCGGACCGGAGGAATACAAGTTCCGTCTGTGTGTGGAGATGGAGACGGATTCGAGGAGTGAGAGGTATGCGTGGTTGAATACGAGTATGTGGGTTGGGAGTGGAGTTAGGTCCGGGAGGCAGGGTGAGTCGGCGTGTCCTCTCGCTGCCGAGGAGCGAGGAGAGAAGCGGAATGGACCTGACGCTTTCGTTCGCTCTCGACTTGCGCAGTTATCTACGACGCTTACCTCGTTGAGTAGACGCCCATTCAACGCTGCGACACGATCTCTGCACCATGGGGCTGATTGCAGAGCCGGGCGAGGGTTGGGAAGGTCGACTCGCTCGCTTCGCTTTGTGCTCCTCGACTCGCACACAACGGCAGTGGCTGCTTGGGGCTGTCGACGCCACACCACGCTTGGCATGCCGACGACGGCACTGCCGCACCTCCTGCGACAGGCTACGTTCTATCACTCCTTCGGTGCTCCTTCAACGCTCAGAGAAAGCCACGCCGAACTCGCCCACTTTCCTGGCTCGCCACTTTGTCAAGCTGGTCACACCGTCGATGCATCGACTCTGCTGCAGAGGCCCTTCGACGCCGCTGGCCACCTCGGAGTCGGACGGACGCGGAGAACTCGCACGGGAGGCGCGTCCTCCTCCTCTCGCTTCTTCCTCGTCGTGTGCGTGGGCAAGTAGCAATTGTGGTTGGCTAGCGCAGAGCAGTGTCGGAAGCGCGGCAACAGGCGTCGGGTTCCGAGCAAGCGAGAACCGCGGGAGCGATCCGCTCCCGTCGCCGCGACAGGAACGGATGCTGTCGTCTGCGCAGTGAGCGGGAGGAGGGTGTGCGATCCCCGAGCGCCTCGCCTCGCTCGTCCCCGGCTCGGTGCGTGGGACGCACGAGCGTTTGCAGTCTGCTGTGCTCGCGAGAGAGCCACGAGACGTGGCGAGTCGATGAGGAGGAGGCGGGCGCGGGCGGGGGGGGGGGGGGGGGGCGGGGGCGGGCGGGTGAGCGTGCGCGTGATGGCGTGGTGAGCGGGCAAGGTGCGGCGGCGAGCTGGCCTGCCGCACGCTCCTGCGCGAGTGCAAAGTGAGGCGGCGGCGGGGGAACGTCCGAACTGCCTCGCGCGCCCTCCGACTTCCTTCTCCGGCCTCTTCCCCTGCTCCTCCTCCGCTGCTCAGCCCAGTCCAGCTCGCCACACAGCACACACCACACACCACACAGCCTGCCATGGCACACACCCGACCCACGCCCGACGACATCTTCGACACCGTCAGCATCGGGTTCGGACCCGCCTCTGTCGCCCTCGCCATCGCCCTCGCCGAACTCAACGCACACCACCCGCGCCCGTCCCAGCCAGTCTACGCTTCCCTCGGTGGACTGCAGCACGCGCTCGGCTTCAATGCGCAGCGAGTGGCGCGCGAGCTGCGCAAGGAGAGCGGAGCTGGGCGGAGGAAAGTCAAGGCCGCGTTCGTCGAGCGGTACAACGGGTTCAGGTGGCACCCCGGCATGATGCTCGACGGGAGCAAGATGCAGATCTCGTCAGTCCGCGCCGCCTGCTTCCTCCTCGTTCCGCCTCGACCCCATCGCGTCCTCCATGTTGCATCCTTCCTCTCGCTCGTTCTCCTCGGGCCTTCGTTCGCGCTCAATCCACTCGCTGTCCAAGCTCGCGCCGAGCCCACTCGCGGGCGCGGGACGGACGAGGACTGCGCCGCTAATCGCTGATCTCATCTCCATCCGAGACACACTAAAACTTCTCGAGTCGCTGATGATCTTTTCCCTCGGCCCCTCCCTACGCAGCTTCCTCAAGGACTTGGCGACCCTCCGCAACCCGCAATCGCCGTACACTTTCCTCTCCTACCTCGCCTCGTTCCAGCCTTCCCGCCTCGTATCCTTCATCTCCCTCTCGACTTTCACGCCCTCCCGACGCGAGTTCGCAGACTACCTCACTTGGTGTGCGGAGAAGGTCGCCGCCGAGATTCGCGCGCAGGGAGGAGAAGTGGCGTTTGGAGAAGAGGTGGTGGGTGTGGATGCACTCAGGCCGGACGAACACGATCAAGGCGCCGATGTGCGCGTCTTGCGCGTCACGTCCCGCGTACTCGAGACGAACGAGCTCGTACACCGATACACCAGGAACCTCGTCGTCTCGGCCGGCGGGTCACCGAGAGTCCCTCCTCAACTCGCCGCGCCCGAACTCGTCCAGACGGGCCGCGTACTCCACACTGCTTCGTTCCTCGAACACATCGACCGCGTCTTGCCGGAAGTCGTCGAGCGCGCGAAGGAGAACGACGCGGGACCGATCCGACTGGCGGTGATCGGTGCAGGACAGTCAGCGGCCGAGTGTTTCCTCCACCTCCGCACCAAACTCGCTCCTCTCCTCACTTCCTCCCTCGCACACCGTCCGCAAATCGACATGCTCATCCGCTCCTCCGCACTCCGACCGACCGACGAAGGACAGTTCTCGAACGAGGTGTTCGACCCGAGTATGAGTCAGGCTGTTTACCGGCTCGGGGAGAAGGAGAGGGAGCGAGTGTTGGGCGAGGCCAAGGCGACGAATTATTCGATTGTGAACCCGAGGACGCTCGAGGCGGTCAGTCGCGACTGTTCCGTTCCTCGAGTGTGCGGAGACTGACAAGCACGTGTGTTCTCCCCCCCATGCGCCCGCAGGTTTACGAAACGATGTACGACCAGAAAGTTGAGGAAGACATCGCCCTTCGCACTGGCTCCCCCGCCTCTCCCCTCACACACGACCCACGTCTCAACATCCGTCCCTACACGGAGATCCGCGAAGCGCGCCCGGCCGGCTCGGGGGCCATCGAGCTTGTCTTGTTTAATCCGATCACGAGAGAGGAGAGGAGCGTGACGTATGATGCGGTTGTTTGTGGGACCGGGTATGACAGGCAGACTTGGAGCGGGTTGCTTTTCCGACCCGAACCGGCGCTCGAGTCGAGCGGCGAGGAAGGGGAGACGGTCACCCTCGCGGCGTTGTTCGACACGGACGCCGACGACTTGCCTGCGTCCTCGTCTTCGGCACCCGAGTCGAGTCCGCCCACCACGTCGCCCCCCGCCCTCTCGCTCCCCGATAGCGCGTTCACCGACCTCTCGCGACCGACCCCCTCCTCCTCTTCAGCATCTACGTCGTCCCGCTCGTCAAGCTCCGTCTCCCCCTCGCGCTCCGTCTCCCACACGCGTCGCTCCGCCTCCAAAGTCTCCACCGCCCCGACCAGCCCTCTCTGTCCTAACTCTCCCGCCTCGAAGCGCTCCTCCTCCTCCTCCTCAGTCCCAGCGTACAAAGTCCTCGAGAACTACCGCCTCTCCCTACCCGCCCGAACGAGCGACGGAAGGCGTTTCAGGCCGACGGTTTGGTTGCAGGGGAGTTGTGAGAAGAGTCATGGGATCAGTGACTCGTTGCTCAGGTGCGTTCTGGTTCTCTCTCTTCTCTTCCCCGACACACCGAGTCGAGTTGATCATGTTTGAGCTGACCTGACCTGGGCGGGGCGTGTGCGCGCAGTGTACTGGCGGTTAGGAGCGGCGAAGTCGTACAGTCCCTCCTTGCCGAAGGAAACTTCGACACCGACACCGACACCGAGACGGACCACTAGACGCCTCAACGCGAGACCAGAAGCTCGATCGGAACAGACACTCCCTCGGCATCGCCCGTCGTTACCTTGCATCCACCCTCAAGTCAAGTGGGATCAAAGCTATTCGAAACGAATATCGTATCGGATTTGCATCTCCCTCCCCGCACTCGGCAGCAAATGATTCAATCGTTGGCGCGCGCAGGCGAGAGGAGAGGAGCGGACGGGAGAACTTTGGCTCCGGCTCGCTTCCCTCGCTCACGCCGTCTCGCCTTTCTCACCCGCTGATCCTCGTCGCTGCCACTCCCGCTGGCGAGAGAGAGAGAGCGCGCCCTTTTGCCGTCTGCGCTGTCCCCGCTGCTGCGAACCGTCTTCGCCTCGTCCCGACCGCTCCCTCATCTTGGTCCTGCGAGCTACATCAGTCCGCTCGCACTCGCTTCTGCCACCGACCTCGTCTGCATGCTCACAGGTCGCGGGCGAGGCGTCCCCCGCGCAGAGACTCGACACGAGCGCCACAAGAACACGAGAAAAACCCATTCCGTTTCCCTTCCGCTCTCCGCGCTTGGCTCGCTTCTCGGGAACACCGTCGGTCTTCTTTCTCGTCGCGTGATAGGCTACCGAGGGGTCGTGACTGACGCGTGTCCGCAGAGGAAGGGTGCTTGGCAGGGCGAGCAGCGAGGAAAGAGGGAGGGAGGGAGGGACCGTTCGCGAGTCGAGAGGGCGAGGTCGGCTCGAGCGCTCTCTGTCCGCCCGCCCTGGCCCCGTGCATGCTACAGCCTGGAGCCCAGCAGGCGCACGACGAGGGAGCGACGAGTTGTGCGAGCTCGCTGTGCAACCGGGCGACGAGGCCCGTGTCGTTATCTGATGATCGAGCCCGCGCGCGGAAGTCTTTCGGCTTCCGTCGGCGTTTTCCGCTCGATCTTTTCCTCCCTTCCCTCTCCCTCTCACCCTCTCGCAGACGCGCAGACATGTCGATAAGCTCGTACGACGAAGCCCAAGGACGCGCAGTAGTATGCAGGCAACGTCGAGCGCGAGCACGACCACGCCCGCTTCGCACAGACTGCCAGCGCCGAGGTACCGTACCCCCCAGTCCAGGTACGCTCGCTCGGCTTCTCGCTTGGTCGTACTAGGATCAGCATGTGCTCTCAAGGCGGCGGCACGAGATGGATCCCCGACAGCCTCCCGCGCGCACACCGGCTCCTCACCGCCCGATCGCGAGCCTGGCAGCTGCCGTCGAGATTACCTGCCCCGGCTGAAACTCTGTCTTCTCGCTTCCCGCAGACTGCCCACGACCCCTCGGCCCCCTCGGCCCCCTCGTACGCCGTCGCCACCCAAGCAGCCGTCCTCAGAGTCGAGAACGTGAACCGCGTCTGGGGACGCAACTCCCGCATCGCGCTGTTCGTCGGTATCGCCCTCGCGAGTTACATGGCTGGTAACATGGTCCGCCTCCTGTGCGTCGGCCTAATGATTCCCTCCAAAGGCGCCCACGGCTCGACCGCCGAACTTGTCATCGTCCAGGTCCTTCAGGGACTCGACGGCGGAATCGCTTCGGCCTCGACACAGGTTCTTGCACAGGCCAGTGTGCCCCATCGGGATGTGGCGACCGTGACGTGGTTTGTGTTGCTTTTTGCAGTAATTGGGGCGGTTGGTAAGCTCGACCCTTTGTTACTCCTCGACTTGGACGAATCGTCAGGACAACGTGCGCGAACAGCCGGCTGACGCTTCCCGCCCGCAGGCACGGCCATCGCAACTGTCATCTGGCGCAACTGGATGCCGACAAGCTCGTCTCCCTCCTCTCCGGCATCCTCTCCTCAACCGGAATCGCCCCCGTCTTTGGCTCAATCACCACCGCCGTCACGTACCGCGGAAAGAACGACGCGGCCTACGATGGGATTGTTGATGCGTATACGAGACGATGAAGGTGTTGCTTATTGTGGCAACTGCTATCGGTGCGTTCCGACCTTTCTCTCGCGATACAAGGGGAAGCTGACAAAGCCTCGTGTTGGTAAAGCCGTCGTTCCGCCCTTCCTTGCTCTCTGCGTCGGCAACATCCAGCTTAGCAACGACCAGAACGCCGTCGAGGGCGAAGACCTCGCAGGACGCACGACGGATGCGAGGCGCGAGGAGGAAGCGGACTTCGCCTGATTCTCCTCTCTTGATCCCCGTTCGTCTATCGCTCTCATCGAAAAGTAGTAGGATCAATCTCGCATGGTTCGTAGACGTACTAGCGATGTGATGGCTTTCTGAGCGTCATCAATCTCTCGATTGCGACCTTCGCAAGTTTGGAAGAAGAGACTGTTACAAGTCCAACAACTGTTTCTCCGCTTCCCCTCGCTCCGCACCGAGCGCTGAGCATCCTGCGGCGCTGAGGAAACCTTTGTCGGCTGCGGAAAGTTGGGAGGCTTAGTCCGCAACTTCGAGCAGGATGAACCGTCGGTTGAAAACGGACTGATATACCCGTCAATCAACCCGCCCGGCACCACCTCACTCGCCGCAGTAAACACCGTCAAGTCAGGCTGTCCCTCGTCAGCCAATGTGCCAGCAAACCCGTTGAGATCGTTCATCTCGGCTGCGCGGGTACCCGACCAGCCTGCGAGTAGCTCTGTCGGGTCGCGATTTGCGAGGCCTGGAGAGGGATGGGAGGGTGGGAGGATGGTGTCGGAGGTGGCGATGACGAAGACCTCGGAACGAAGCGGTTAGCTCTGCTAAAGCAACTTGGAGAGGAGGGCAGTAACAATCCACCTTGGCACCCTGCTTCTTTGCAATCTCCGCCAACATCCAAGAGCCCATCTCAGCAACCACATCGCCTGCCTTTCCAGGCAAGATCGCCTCAGCCGCGAGCAAAATGACCGCTTGTCCCGAACCCTTCTCCGCCGTCGCCGCCTTCAACACCGCTCCAAGCGCGTTGTCCGGCGCGACTTCGATCTTCACCTTCGCGCCACCGATACCAGGGGGCGGCGGCTGACCGAGGACCCGAGGTTCAGCCTGCTTGAGCAGCCGATCCAGTCGACCGTACGTTTCGCCCGTCTCGCCCAGTGCATCCTCCGTCTCGATGCCCATCTCGTGCGCAAGTCGACCGAGCAATCCGTTCGGTAGTTGCGTCGCGGCGGGACCTGGAGAAAAAGGGTGATGGAGGTACGGATTCTCGTAGCTTGTCGCGAGGGCGCGAAGCTGGGTCGCTCGTTCGCGAGAGGTCGTCGCGACGTTCCAGAGACGCGAAGCGAGAATGGCGCCCGAGCAGAGCGGTCGACTTTCGGCGATGGTAATGTGCAGGACGTTCGGTTGACTCGCCCATCTGTGCGAGCGGAAAGTGAGCGGGAGATGAAGTCAGCGCGCTACGGGACTCACTCGACTTCGAGGGCTTGAGTCAGAGCGTGAATGTGAGGGTTGACGGTGGCGTATCTGTGAAGGAGGTTCAGGACGAGATGCGAGACGAGCTGAACAAGACGCACGGATGGGCCGAGATGGTCGAGACGTAGTGGACCAGCTCTCGCAAGACGCCGAAGAGAAGCGGATTGTTCCCAGCTGCGACGACACGCAGGACCGGCCTCTTCTCCCGTGCCGCTCGGTCGAGGATCTTGGCAACTCCGAGCTTCTCGATGTTTGCCGCAGCAAGCCGTATCCGAGCTGCTTCAGATACAGCGGCGTCTTTTGCCGCGCCGAACAAGGCGGCGAGCGACGTCTGAGGCGAGAGACACGAGGCTTTGAGAGGAAGAAGGAGGCGGAGGAAGAGGGCGGAGAGGGAAGGAGCATGAGCGGGATTGGCGGCGCCGAAGTGGTGGGCGACAACTGGGGGAAGCAGTTCTATCAACGACGCCTGTCACTTAGGGGCTCGAGATGACTCACCGCCGCTCCAGTACAACATCAACCTATGCTTGACCAACTGGTCCGGCAGGTCGATCGTCGCCAACGTTGGCGGCGGAACATACGCCGGCCAGCTTCCCCTGAACGCAGCAATACCGACTTTAGCCTCGAGGAGCTGCACAAAGGCATTCAGGACGATATCGCAAGCGTCGATTGTCGAGAGAGCGGGAAGGGAGGAGATGAAGTACACCGCTTCGTCGAGGAGTTGTGGGAGGATGACGCTGCTGAAAGCGGTCGAGACGTGCTCGGCCTGTGAGCACAGGTGCATCAGCACCAACTTGTGGAAACAATAGGGGTCACGCACCTTGAATTTCGTCGGATCCTTCTCGACCTCGCCAATCGACTGCCACTGCGTCCATCGCCCCAGCCTGCTCTCGGCGTTCAGATACATTGCCTTGTCCCGTTCTATCTGCTCCGTGTTCTCGACCAGGTCACCTGCAGCCTCAGCGTACGCAAGCTCGAGACCGCGCTCGTACGACTCCGACATGCGCCAGAGGAAGACTTGGAGGGTCGACTCGGGCGTCCAGGCGATCCGGCGTGAGCTCCGTATGAGCCTTCGAGAGACGTCTAAACGTCAGGGGGGGAGTGGGAGAAGGTGAGGCTGGAGGGCGCACCGCATGTCCTTGTCAGGGACGAGTAGCAATCCCTCCTTGATACTCTTCTTTGTCCCAACCAACGCCGTCTCTTCCCCTACTTCTACCGCCTCCTGGAGCACGAAGACCAGATCGTTCGAGTCGGCATGGACTGCGCCATGCGAACGGCGAGCGGGCGAGGCGAAGAAGAGTAGCTCGGTGCCTTGGCCGCTCGTGTTCGCAGGTCCACGAGTGACGATCGTGCAGACTATCGTGGATGAAGGCATGTAGCTCAGCGCGGGAAGGCGGAGGAAGAGAAGAACCGTGAGGCGCCACGAAAGTACTGGTCCGAGGAGTCCGGCGGAGGTTGAGTACGAAACTGTCGCACGGCAACGCGCTGAAAAGGAGAAAGGAGCAACGTAGCACAGAGTCGTGGACTCGAGACCTGCAATGCGAAGCGGTACGCCGGATAGACGAAACCTGCGACAGTTGAGACGGTTTTGGTCCGCTTCACTGGCGAGGCGGCACAAGCTGAACAAACTCACGCACGCAGAAGCACTCTTCATGCCCTCCCATTCGCTTCTCGCACCGTCAAGTCCCGATGCGAACTTCCCTCCCCCTCCCCCTCATCCGCACCCGCTCCTTTCCCGGGAAGCAAACCACCTCGACGCAATTCTTGATCGGGTTACCGGTCGTCCACGGATTCGTAGTCGACGCGATGCCGTCGGTGGAAGGCGTGGTGGAAAAAGGTAGGTGAGTTGAGGGATCGAGGAGGGCGAAGCGGATGAGAGGAGGGCGAAGCTGCGCGAATCCCGTCAGGATTGATCAGATGTCTGCGACGAAAACAGCAGCAACTGTTCTCCACGAAGCTCGAGAACGCACCATCTCGATCGTCGTCCTCTGCGCGCAAGCCAGCCCCACATGATACGCCGCCAAGCACCCGACCGGAGCGCTTACCATCGCCGTCAGAACCACCACGACGAGCGCGCCTATGCGCTTCCAGTCCCATTGTGGGCCGCCAAAAGCGACGTGGACGGCTGAGAGGGCGATGCTGAGCGAGGCGAGGAGGGTAGTCGAGAGGAGGAAGAGGAAGAAGGGGAGGTAGTTTCGCCGGCCGATGCACTGCGCGAGGCAGCGAGTGAGCGTTGAACGGGGTTCGAGTAGGGCCTTCAGGCGAGAAATCCGCCTTCCGTCACGGAGACTGCCAGCCTGGCTCACTCACGGTATTCAGGAAAGCGCACTGTGCGAGATTCAACGCCTGGTATAAGTATATTGTCATGGAAGCAATGAGGATAGCGATAACGTCAAGGCCAACGCACATGGTGATCCGTCCGCTCGACGCAGTGGTCGCACAACCTGCAATGGCTCGACCTCGGCGGCCTGTACGTCTTGCATGTTTCGCACCCTGTGCGACTCAACTTCTACAAGCATCAGCTCTCTCCTCGCCGCGTGATCTGAGAGCCACATCGAAGCGGAGATCGCACGCACACTTGCAACCCACAACCGCCTTCCCACTCAATACCTCAACATACCGCATCTCGGCCCTCCACTCGCCCTCTCCTTCGCCTTCTTTCGCGTCCGTTGACGAGGCGGACGGATCGAGCGGGATCCAGTAGCGTGGTGGATCGGGGTCGAGGTTGCTAGGGATGATTCCGGGGTTCGAGAGGGCTGTGATGAGCTGGATGTCGAGGAGCGTCACCTGGCTGCTCGCACGGAAAGGGAGCAGAGTGGGTGCGCACCATGAGCACCCAGACGATGACGGATCCAACAGCCACAACCACGACCAATGCCTTCCCCCATCTCGTCCCACCCTCGTTCGTGTGCCAGAGCCAGTCCGCATTGAAAACAAGGAAGAGTGCGGAAAGGACGATTGCGATAAGAAAACAGGTGTAGAAGGCGAGCGAGTCGGCGGATCGGCGGTGTCGGGAGCGAGGAGGAGGGTAGTCGTAAACAGCTGAGCCAGAGGCTGGTAGAGGTCGAGAGGCAGTTGAGGGTGGTCGAATGTTTGACGTGCGCATGTGAAGAGGCTCACTCGAAGGCTTCGCAGTCACAGAGGCCTGCTCGCCCATCTCGGTCGTCCCGCTCCAACCGCTGTCGCCCGAAACTTCGTTCCCCCAATTCCGGCTCCTCGACCGAGCGATCGTGCCGCCTGACGCTAGGTCCTTCAGTACGTCCAGCTCGGTTAGCGGCCCCATTGGAGGAGAAAGGGCCAAAAGGTCAGAGGTGGATTGGCGTCTCGCAACGGATGTGGGTGAAATAGGTTCGTCTGTGCGGCTCGATGAGTGTTCCAGCGGACTTGCGATACGAGTGATGGTCGGGCCGGTGTTGTCGAAGCTGGCGAAAGAGGCGGAAGAAAGAGGTCGGGGAGAGTGCGAGCGAGGAAGGAGGAGGTTCGGCTCGGGGCTCTTACACCTGTTCGCGGGCGGGTCATCGCGTTCGTTGCCGGCGTTAGTTTGCGATGTAGGCGCTGGCGAGACATGGTGGGCTGGACTGAGTGATATTGATGGGGAAGAAAGTGGCTGCGAACGAGATGTAGAGGAATGCGGGTTCGCCGTCATCCCAAATGCTGGGCCTGCAATTACGCTCCGTTCTTTCGGATCCGATGCTCCCACCCTCACGCCCGACACGCCCAGTTCGGCTCCTGCTCCCGCCTGGTCCGAATCCCTCCACGCGCTTTTCTCCATGCCGAAGCCTCCATTGCCCGGCTGCGGCGATACAGGCCGGGTTGCGAGATCCTCTGCGACCGAGAGAAAACGGACTGGAAGCGAGTTGGGGTGTTTGTGAGCGCGAGGAGGGGGGTTGAGCGAAGGAGAGGCAGGAAGGGGTGAAGGAGGAGTTGGTGAGTCTTGGGGCTGAGTTGAGGTCATCGGTGCATAGTTGGTTGCCCGTGAGCCGCTTACGCGCCAGCCCGACCGCCTCTGAGCGTGTCGTCAAGCTATGGGCCGAGGTGAACTTGCGCGAGGTGAGGGGGAGTGTGCGGCTCCGTTGAATGGCGGAATGACTGGGCGAGTTTGGCAACGTCCGGCAAGCGTAGCAGTCGAGTTCTCGACTTGTACAGACCCGTGCAGGCGATGTCAAAGCGGATGTCAATCCGCTCTCTCACGATGTCATCTCTTTCGTGCCGACTAGCACTCGCTCGCGATCTGGCTTTACGCAGAGTGGCTGGCTGAACTGGTACAGGCCCGCCCGATGTCTGCCCACTCGACTCCGCCGCTCGCATCGACCTTGCGCTTCTTCTCGCACGACCCATCCCACTCTGGTCAATCGACTCCTCTCTCGCTCTCAGCGTCGGCAGATGACTCGGATGTAGCAGGCGGGACGGGCACAGGCGATGGAGGCGCGGGCGGCGATGATCTGGATGAGGACGAGGAGGCCTGGGACGAGGTTGACATCCCGCAGGCTGGGGCCGAGACGGGTCAGGCAGCAGGAGTAAGAGAGGATCAGGGCGAGGCAGAAGGCGCGGATGCAGCGACTGCAGCTGAAAGAGCAGCGAAGGGAATCGAGATCGTCATTTCTCACGGTGGACAGGCGGGCGCGAAGGGGAAGGGCAAAGGGTGCGTCCGGCATTATCTCGTTCGCTCGTCCGCTTGCGGAGCTGTGAGCTGACGTCAGGCGCCCTACGTTGACCACAGGAAAGCGAAGGGCGAGACGGCGAGGGAGCGCATGATCAGGCAGGAGCGGCACAAGGCCCACGTCCTCAGCCTGCTCGCCATGGCCATGATTCGGAACCGCTGGCTGAACGACAAGGAGCTGCAGGTACGTATGCTTCACATTATCGAGTAAACACGGGGTCGTGCTCGTGCTTGTCTTGTTCATCGTGTCGAAATGGGGCATAGGAACACTCAACCGCGCCTGACCCTTTCGCAGGCCCGCATCCTCTCCGTCGTCCCTTTACCCCTTCTCAACGCATTTTCGCTTATCACGCCTTCGCGCTACCCTAATCCGCGCGACCGCTCCCGCCTCTTCGACCGCGCCCTCGTTGACCTAACCGCTTGGTGGTACGCCTCCTGGACAATCGACGACGACCACGAATTGCGGCGACAAGACGTCGAAGAAGTGGAGGAAGAGCTGGCAGGATGGAAAGAAGAGGGCGAAAAGCTGAGGGCTGTTGCGAAGCGGAAGCGGGACAAGTGGGAGCAGCAGCAGGCGGGCGACTCGAAAGGCAAGGGAAAAGCTCGTGACCCGCCTCTCGACCCGTCGCAGATTCCGCTCCTTCCATGGGCCGAACAACCACTCCTCACGGCTCCTCAGCGCAAAAGAGCACTCGACCTCTCCGCATCGACCTCGAAACTCCCCCTCCACCCTTCTCCTGCACCAGGAACTGGTCCGCCAGTCCTCATCCGCCCCTACACCCCCGCTTCATCGACATGGGAAGTCCTTCGTCCTCCCGTTCCCTCCAGCTCCTCCCCCTCGAAAGGCCCGCTCGCGAGCCTGTACGTGGCAGCGCACAACATGCGCGGAAGCCGCGACCTCTCTTCCCAACTCTTCGTTGTGCTGTTGAGGGCGATTGACGTTCCTGCGCGACTGGTTGTCAGTCTGCAGGCTGTTGAGTGGAGGAGTAAGGCGCAGAGCGGGGGAGGGTCGAAGGCGAGGGGGAAGGGGAAGAAGGGCACGGTGACGGCTACGACGGCGAAGCCGAAGAGTCTGAAGGGGAAGATGTTGACAAAGGGGAAGAAGAAGACTGAGGACGACGAGTTTCAGTTCGAGGACGATTCGGATTCGGAGGACCTCGTCGTTGAGCGTAAATTTCGACCTCAACCCACGAAGCCCAAAGCAAAGCCGTCAACCACGATCCGAAAGAAGCTTCCCGACTCGGCATCCGCCTCCGCCTCTGCTTCCTCCTCCCGCGCCGCCTCAGCCGAAGTCCTCGTCCTCTCATCCACCGCCTCCTCCGCCTCCGAAAGCGACGGCTTCGTCGATGGTCACGGGAAGCTGAACTACAAAGTTCCGAAGATTAAGCTGCGGGGCTCGGGAGGACCGAAGGGGAAGAACGGGCAGAGGGTTGCGGGGTGGAAGAAGGAGGCGGAGTTGACGAGGGCGCCGAGTCCAGGTTTGTTACAGCGTTTCCGAGCAGCGTCTCGCTCGTGTCGCGATGTAGAAGCTGATCCTTGTAATCGCATGCGAGGAACAGACGCCGCCGAACTTAACAATCCGCCAACTCAGTGGGCCGAAGCCTACACGCGCTACAACAAGGAGTGGATTACGGTCGACCCGGTGCGGAAACGCATGCGATGCAAGCAGATCATGGAACCGCCTCAACGGAGCGCAAAGAGCGGAGGAGAGGGGAACATGTTGGCGTATGTCGTCGCGCTCGAGGAAGGTGCGTCTCGCTTTCGCATGTCTTCCTCGTGTCTCCCGGGCTGACGGAGTGTGCGATAGATGGTTCCGCTCGCGACGTCACCCCTCGCTACGCCCGCGCCTTCACGAATGTTACGCTCAAGTTGCGGGTTCCAACGAGCTCGAAGGCGAGGAAGGAGAATGACGGCGATGACTGGTTCGCCGGAGTCATCAGGCCGTTCAAGCGGGGGTTCGAGCTAGTGCGTCGGTTTTGCCGCATCTCGCCGGAGAGTCAAGGCGTTGCGGCCTCGTCGCGTCCGGCTCGTGGGTACTGAACCAGGTTTGTTTCTGCTCGGCTTTGCAGAATCGCGATCGAGAGGAAGATGAGGAGTTGTGGCACCGTCAGACGAATGCGCCGTTCCCCACGTCTCTCGGTGGCTTCAAGAATCATCCCAAGTAAGCCCGCAATGACCTCCCTCGATAACCTAATCTCACCTCGTTCTGTCCGCAGCTACGTCCTCGAGCAACACCTGCACCGCGATGAAGCGCTCCTCCCCTCTGCCCGCTCCGTCGGTCTCTTCAAGGGCGACACTCCCGTCTTCCGCCGCTCAGACGTCGTCACCGTCAAATCGCAGGAAAATTGGTACCGCGTTGGGAGGGTCATCAAGCCCGCCGAGATCCCGATGAAGTTTGTCAAGCAACGGGCGGTGACGATCAACAGGCGGAGGGAGGAGGAGTTGGCCAAGATGGATGGAGGAAAGGTCGACGAGCAGCCGCTGTACGCGGAGAGCCAGACCGAGGTCTACGTTCCGCCATCGGTCAAGGATGTGCGTTGCCGTGGGAATTCACCAGGTCCTGCATTGGCAAGACTGCTGACAATGACTGCCCCCCCCCCTCTGGACGCAGGGCAAAGTCCCGAAGAACAACTTCGGCAACATCGACCTCTTCACGCCGTCCATGCTTCCCGACGGCGCTGTCCACCTGCCGAGTGCGTCTGATACGCTTGCTCTTTCGACAGGTCCGCTGATCATTCGATCGCAGGCAAGGTTGCAGCGAAGTGCGCGAAGGAGCTCGCCATCGACTTTGCCGAAGCTATCGTACGTTCCATTCCGTCAGGTTCAGCAACAGAGCGTGAGCTGATTGTTCCTCGTCCGCGCAGACCGGCTTCGAGTTCCGTCAGCGCCGTGCGATTCCCGTCATGGCAGGCATCGTCGTCGCAGCCGAGAACGCCGAGACACTGCGAGAGGTGGGTCGCCTTCCGCCTCGTGCCCCAAGCTCGTCACTCACGCGATCTTCTCCCCCCAGGCCATCCTCACCCTGGAGCAGTCGACTCTCGAGCGCGAACTTGCGAAGCAGCAAGACCGCGTCCTCAAACGGTGGAAGAAGCTCATTCAGGGTCTGCGGATCAGGCAGCGCTTGCTCGACCAGTTCAAGGACCCTGAGGAGGTCACGGATGAGGTTCTTACGCGGGAATTGAGCGGGCGGAAGGACAAGAAGGTGAAGGACAAGGTTCGTTTCCCCGGCGCGTGCTCGCTCTAGATGCCCTACTGACATGCTTGTTCTACGCAGGCGAAGGCAGAGCCGGAAACGCCTGCGCCGGAAGCCGCCGCTGTTGCCGCAACTTCGGCTCCTTCGCTCAAGATCCGCCTCAACGGCTCTGCCACCTCATCGCCCGCTAACGTCAACGGCAACCACAAGCGCCATGTTCGCTCTTCTCCCTCGCCCACCTCGATGTCGCCGTCCGACGAACCCGCACATCCGCCTCGAAAACGACTCGCTTCCTCGACAAGTCCCAGAGCCGACGTGGGCGCACTCAGCGGGACGTCGACGTCAGGCCGCACTTTGCGTGTGCGCCTGCCGAAGAAGGAGGAGGTCGAGGAGCAGGCGAGCGATGAGGGCGGAAGGAGGCGGTCAACGAGGAGGGCAAGCGCGCAGACAGCGAAGCGCAAGCTGGCGCTCAAAGATGATGAGGATGAGGACGGAGAGGTAGCCGGCGAGCCCGGCGGAGCAGACGAGCCGGCGGAGGAAGCGTCCGATGAAGGCTTCGAGTTTGACGAGGACTTCTAGGCCACGCTTGCAACTCGCGCTTCCGGGTCCGATTTTTCGTGCGTGATACGGATGAAGGGCGTTCTCTCCCTCGTGAGGAAGGTATCTACAGAGTGGCCACAGGGTTTTCTCGATATGTACGGGGGATGCGAAAAGCCCTTTTTTGAAAGGAGTGATTCAGACGTTGTAGGCGATCCTGGCGCCCGCCAAGACGAACACATAGTCGCCGTAATACCAATTCACCATAGTGGGCCTGACGATCCTGCGCGGCGAGGCGTAGCTTCCGCCGAGGACGATGCGGTGCTTGCCGTCCATAAAGTCGGACGAGTAGCCTGCCGACGGGGGAAGGTAGATCGATCCGTCAGCTCAAACTTTTCGTTCAGCCTAGGCGGCGCACGAGACACGAGGGCGCGCGTGACGCACCAGGGTACAGAATCGAGTCGTGGTAGCCCTCCCACGCCTCGAGCGGCGATGAAGTCCATTGCCACAGCCCGCCGTCCGTGCCAGGGAGGATTGAGCCGTCGCGACCTCTGCCGGGGAGCGTCGGTGGAACGGGGTGGAGGTGCTCGAAGCCGACGTTGCTGAGGGGCGTCGAGGCGGGGTTCTGCTGGAGGAAAACGGAGAGCTCGCCGAACGTCGGGAGACGGCCGCCCTTGTCCTGCGAGGACGACACCAAGTCAGTCACTGATTGCGAAAAGCGGGTTCATGCCCATGTGCGCCAGGGCCCTTTCGAACAGCAGCGGAAGACGGCGCGAAACGGCGGGACTGACCTTCGCAAACCGCTCGAGCTGGTCCGCACACGCGGCGACGGGCCACTCGCGCGCAAACTCCATGGGGACCTCGCCATAGAGCGTCTTGACCGCGACCTTGCCGCGCTCGCTGACGGACCAACTGGCGGGGACGAGTTTCGACTCGGTCAACCGGCCACCGTTGACGAGCAGCCAGTCGAGGTAGTCGCCGTTCGTAACCGGCAACGCATCGATCTCGAACGCGCCCACCTCGACTCGACGCTTGGGGTGCTCGACGTCCCACCCAAACTCGTGCGAGGGATCGAAAGCGGTTTGGTCGTCGAGGCGGTCGTCGTCGTCGTGTCCGACTTCGATCGTCCGTGCGTCGAAGGTGAGGCGTTGTCGTCGAGCGTCCGGGCCGAGGACGGTGCGCTCGTGCGCGATGTCGCGGTCGGCGAGGCGCGAGAGGGAGGCAAAGTCTGGGATGGCCATGCCCGGGGGGATGTTGAGCGAGGTGCACGCCTGGAGACAAATGTAGATCGCCGTCTCCCAGTGCATCCTGTTGTGTGTCACGTCGCGCGTCAGTCGCGCTCGCAAAGGAGAGGGGGCCCGGAGAGGGGGAAGAAGACGCGGCCACGCACATCTCGTGCTCGAAGACCATCACCAAGACCCTCGCCAGCCTGCTCTCCCACCTCCCCTCACACTTTGCATACACCTCTCTGACCCTGTCCCTGACCCTCTGTTCATACTGCACGATCTCCTCCATCGCGGGCCATCCCTCCGCCTCGACAGGGACCTCCGAGTGCCAGTGGTTGACCTTGTCTGGCTCGTCCGTGCAGGGGTCGATTCCGCGCTCGAAGAGGTCGGCGAAGTGCGCAGGCTGGGTAAGCGGTTCGGAGAAGAAGCGCGAGAGGTGGATGTCGCGGAAGGCGGGGATGTGGCCGACGTAGAAGAGAGGGATGTGGCGCAGCGGGATCGGCTTGACGGAGCGCAACGAGGGCGGGATGATGTCGAGCTGCGTTGCGGAACCATTTGGCCCGACTCAGTCAGTCAGCGCCGACTAGCGAAGATGGACGAGCTTGGAAGTGGCCGTGCGGACGCACCATCAACGCATCCCAAGCCTTCCACATCTCCTCCCACTTCTCCAAGCTCGGCACACCATACTCATTCTCCCTCCCTTCTCCCGTCCGCTCGTCCACTCCGAGCATCTCACTCGCGCTCGTCGGCGGGGCGGGAAACCACATCCTCGGTTTCTCGACCAAGTAAAGGTAGTGCGAGTGCGACGAGTCGGTCCAGTGTTGGATCAGTCGGAAGCCGGAGAGGTGGAAGAGCGAGAGGGCTTCGCTGTAGGTGTACTTGTAGGAGAACTCGATGTTGAGGAGCCTGTGGTCGAGCGGGTCCGGTCAGGGGGGGGGGGGGGAGGAGGGGGAGAGGGGAGGAGGACGGAGGGGGACTTACTCGCCGGACGAGAGCTCGACGTCCTCGCCGTCAGGCATCGGGATCGAGAGGTCGCTCTTCGCGCGAACGTAGGCCTGTCCCACCCCAGTCCACACCCGCTCAGCGCGTTGCTCAAACCGAGAAGGAAACATCATCATCCCACGACGCACCTCGTGCCTCCCAAGCTGGACATTCCACCTGTTGACATACTCAAAGTTGTCCTGGTTCAACACCTTGGCCGTCTCGGCTCCGAGCGTCCGGCCTGCGACGTCTACTCCCTCGAGGATGAACGCGCGGGTGACGCCCTGGCGGCACTCGAACACCGACTCGTCAGCATCTCTCCTTCGATCGTCAAGCGGGTGGTGAGCTGGAGAGGGGAAGCGGGGGGGGGGGGGGGGAGAGGACGCACCTCGGGATCGTTGTAAGCCTGCACGATCTTCGGTCCGTCCGCGCACGCATCGATCCCGATGAGCATGGTGTCGCCCTCCCTGAGGTCGATGTTCCTGAGGAACTCGACTGCCTCGGAACGTGTGTAGTTCCCGCAGGACGAACCGAGCCAGAGGATCGAAGTTGCCCGGCGTCCTGGGGGGAGACGGGAGGGAGAGGATTCAGGGCTCGAGAGGGGCGAGTCGGAGGGCGCGGAGGTGGTGCGCGAAGAGGGAGTGAGAGCCGGGTTGTGGCCATTCTGCCGCTGGGCTTTGAGGAACGCCAATCCCTCGTCGTACGTCGCGTGCAAGCCCGAGACGCTCACGCGGCGCTTCCCGTCGTGCCCGTTCGGGGTCGAGTCGCGCGTGGGCGAAGGAGAGTCGAGAGAGGTCGTGACGGATTCGCCTTCGACTGAGGCGAGGGACGAGAGGGTCGAGTGGAGTGAGGCGGCTTCGAGGTCGAGCTGCGCGGCCGTGCGGTGCGCGTACGTGCAGCGTCAGTTATCGCGCGGCTCGACACGAACTTGACGCGGAACGCACCGCCTTGTAATCGATGCCGTCCAGCACCCCGTCCTTCTCTCCCTTGCGAGGCTGCAAAAGCTTGGCCATGCTCCTCAAGAGGTGCCTAGTCTTGTCAAGCGATCCGGAGCCCAGCTCGACTGCGAGTCCCTGCGAGGGGATGAGCGACGCGGGGAGGTTGGAGGAGCCGTTGACGCCGTAGTTGTGGAGGCCGACGGAGGGGTCGCCCCTGCGCTCGCCGCGGGCGTCAGCGAGTTGAGTTGGCGAGGAGAGGAGAGGAGAGGGAGAGGGAAGACGGACCACTTCTCCTTGTCGGCAGGCGTGTTACCTGCCCCGGTCCTCTCGTAGACCTTGTCCCCGTCACCGTCCTGTTCGCGACCCGGTCCGTCGTCGTCGTCGCCGAGGAGGACACTCGACGGAAGCCCAAACATCCTGCACGCAATCTCGTCCCCGAAGCGCTCGAGGATCTCCTTCTCGGCCGCAAACGGGTAATAGGCCTGCTCCTCTCGCTCGTTCGTCAGCGTGTCGTCCGTCGTCCGTCGAGGAGAAAAAGAAACGGGGGGGGCGGGGACGCACTTTGGTGTTTGTGATGTCGGCGTAGATCTCGAGACCGCGCTGGCTGTAGAGCGTCATGGTCGGGATCGAGCGCCTGTACGCGAACGTGCGGTCGGCGTCCGTCTGGCCGGGGACGACATGGCGGGTCGTCCCGCGGAGTCCCGCGACGACTTGGGCGACGAGCGGGTCTGTCGACGACGAGTGTGACGAGGCGAGCGAAGGGGAAGGGGAACGGGAGGGTGAGGGTGAGGGTGAGGGTGAGCGGGGAGGCGAGTGCGGCGATCGGTGGACGGGTTTGTTGCGGAGGTCGAGGATGACGGGCGGCGGCTGAGTGTGTGTGAGTGCGGTGGGCATCGCGGGTGGTCGACCGTCGAGACGCGGGTGCGAGGACGACACGGACACGGCGAGCGGCGTCAGTCGTGCGGCGCCTTCCCCGCTTGCCGAGCGTCGAGGTGGGGCCGACCACTGCAGCGACCAGCGACCGCACTCCCTCGACATCGGGTGCTCGCCCACTCGTACACACGCGGCCACACAGCACAGCCGGCACAGCGGACGACGCCAGACGCCAGCGAACGACGAACCGACGAACAACGAGCAGCCGAGAGAGCGCCGACAGACCCGGTTGAGAAGGTCACACCCACCCACGTGCGACGACGGGCAGAGGCGAGTCTCCGCCAGAGCAGGAAAACGGCTGTGCAACGTCTCGCAGACCAGACAAAGACCCACATCCTCCCCGCGCGCCCCTCTCTCCTCTCTCGGTCACGTTCGCCACCTCCCGCTCCCGCTCCCGCTTCCCCTTCCTCGTCGTCGCCTGCCCTGCCCCTGCCCCTGCCCCTGCCCCTGCCCCTGCGCCTGCTTCTCCAGCGCCTCGACTTCCTTCTGATGCTGCTCCTCCGGCACGAACGCCTTGTTCTCGACGTCCTCGACGTCCTCGACCTTCGTGTACACCGCCGTCGAGTACGCCGTCGGGTAGAAGTGCGCGTCGACGGACCGGCTGCGGCGTGCGTGAGGAGCGAGTGGAGAGCGCGCGGCGTGAGGAGCGAGTGGAGAGCGCCGAGCGGGATCGATGGGAGTTGGGGGTGCGAGAGGAAGCAAACCAGAGTCAGTGCCGAACCCGCAAACTCGAGAGAGGAAAGGAGGGAAAGGGAGGGTGGGCACGCACATCCTCCCACCGAGCGGTCTGCCCGTCTCTGCATCCCTCGGCCCCAAGACCGCTTCTTTACCCGCGATACTGCGCGCGCGCGCACCCGGAATCAGCTTCTCGTGACACACTCGAGAGGAGAGGAGAGGAGAGGAGAGAAGGGAAGGGAAAGCGGGCGAAACGCGAACGCACAGCATCGCCAACCTCCCAACGTTGCTCGCCCCACTCACAACCGCCGCATCGACCCCGTCGCCTCGTGCGAGGAGTGTCAAGTCACGTACGAAGGCCTGTGTGTGCGCGACACGGGCGAGGAGAGGGAGCGCGTTGAAGGATTGCTGGGTGTAGCCTGCGTCCGGCGATCTCCTTCTCCGCGGCGGAGCGGACGGAGGAGAGACGACCTTGGTCATCTTGCCGCCCTCGCCCTCGCCCTCGCCCTCGCCCTCGCCTGTCGTGCCAGCGGCAGCATAAGCCTTCGGCCGTCCCCGACCGCCTCCCTCCTTCTTCCCCTCGTGCTCCTTCCGCAACCTCTCCTCGGCGGCCGCTCTCCCTTCAGAGTGACGTTCGACACCGGGCGTCTGAACCACCCTCCACGGGTCCGCGAGGCGCACTTCCTCCCTCAACCGTGAAGCGATCGACGGTTCGGCGGTGATCAGGAGGAGGGTTGGAGGTGCGAAGCGGGAGAACCGTCCCTCCGAGCTTGTCGGTGAAAGCGGAGGGTAAGCGGAGGGGATCAGTCGGCGGTAGGCGTCGTGAGCCGCCTCGATGTACACCGTGAGGTTTCCGCTGTTCCTCACCTACTCGTCAGCTCCATCCTCCATCCTCACAAGCGGAGAGAGAGAGAGAGAGAGAGAAGGGAGGAGAAGGGAGGAACGTACAAGCTGTTGGTGATACCCATCTCCTGCGCATCGTGTTCGTACTCGCTCGCCTTGTCCCCTAACCTCACGTGGACAGCCACGACCGGTCCTCGTCCCTCTCCGTCGTCATCGCCGTCGTCGTCCTCGGTCGCAAGCCGTCTAGGCACGTCGAACCCGACGGCCCGACGAACACTCTCGACCGCTGCGCGGACCGGCGCGTTCACGTTCCAGTTCTCCCGCACCCAGTCGCTCTGGTCCGCGAACACGTCCGCGAACGCATCAGGCAACGACTCTCCCTCACCGAGGATCCACCTGTCCGCGTTCGCTCGATGCGCACGGTCCGATTCTGCGAGTCCGAGCAGGGAGGATTGGGTCGCGGGAGAAGAGAGGTACGTCACGCGCGTCCAGTCGTCTATGTCCCCGAGGTTCAAGCGCGAGTACTTGAGCCTCGGATGAGCGGGAGAGGCCGACGCCGACGCGGGCGTGAGAGGGACGGCGAGGTGTGGGTCGGTCCAGTCGGGTGGGGGGACGCAGGACAGCGTGCGCGGGAGGAAGTAGTTCGTGAGGCGCCCGTAGTTCCTGTGGCGTTCCATGTGGGCGGTCAGTTGGAAGGATCGCTGGGAAGGGAGGAGAGGGGAAAGGGGGGAGGAGACGAACCAGTTTCGGTCGTCTTCGACAAAGGTGTAGTTGAGTTCCTTCGCCGCTGCCGCCGCTCGGGCCTGTTTTCGTCACACCTTTGTCAGCGCCTGGATCCAAACACGAGGAGAGGAGCGTCCGTCCGCGGCGCGCACGCACGTAGAGGATATACTCGCTCGCGAACCCCCACCAGGGCATGAACGTGAACAACAGGATCCTCTCGCACGGCGGTAGAGTTGCAGGGTCCGCTCCGTACACCCATGGCTCCGCATGAGAGACTTCTGTCGGACGCGGGAGAGGCGCGAGGATCACGGGCGCCGTGGGAGGCGGACGGGAGGGAGAGGAGAAAGGACGGAGGGAGAGCAAGCGGGAGGCGGACCGGGGAGGGCGAGCGAGGAGGACGAGGGTAGCGAGTGCGACGACGGCGACGAGCGCGATGTGCCGCCGTCGGCGAGAGGAAGTCGATCGGTCGAGCGTGCGCGGGGCGGGGTGGACTGAGTCGTGCGAGGAGGGGAGCGGGAGGAGCGGGTGCGACGAGGCTGAGCGAGACGAGGGTGTTCGGCGGTGCATGCCCGCGGGTGGGTCTGTTTTCCAGTCGTTGTCTCGAGTCGCAGTTGCAGTTGCAGACGCAGACGGAGTCGGAGTCGGAGTCGGCGTCGGCGTCGGCGCCGGAGTCGGGCGCGGTCGAGGTGAGTCTGGGACTGGGACTGGGACTGGGAAGGGGACTGGGCACGCGTGTTCGAGTGGTGGCGAGCGAGGCGTCGAGTGCGCTGGGAATGCGCTGCACGACTCGCGCGCGTCGACCTGCACCGCACTCCGTCGCTCTCGATCCGCTCGATCCACCCGACGGGATGGCGTTCGCACGGGACAGCGACACCATCCGCGCAGGGGACTGGGTCATCGTCTACTCCGTGCGCCCGCCGCCTCCGTCCCGCCGTCTCGCACTCACCCTCCCTCGGACAGTCCCGCACCTCGATCTCGTCCGTGCACGTCCAGCCAGGCAGAGAGATCCAGTCTCGCTACGGCTGCTTCAGGCACAGCGACATGCTCGCCAAACCGTGGGGGACGAAACTCGCCTCGACCAACGCGAGGGGGTTCGTCTTCCTCTTGAAGCCCACTCCCGAACTCTGGTGCGTGCGCGCGCGCGTCGCCCTTCACACTGTCTGCGAGACGGGAGACAGTGCCGACGAGTGCCCGTGGACGCCCGCAGGACCCAAGCGCTCCCTCACCGCACCCAGATCCTCTACCTCCCCGACATCGCCTTCATCACCTCGTACCTCGACATCAAGCCCGGCAGCCGCGTCATCGAGGCGGGTGCGTCCCTCGACAGCTCCTTCTGCTCGTTCTCCCGCCCGAATGACGAGCTGATCGGTCAAGAGGGAATGCGCAGGGACGGGTTCGGGTTCGTTCACCCATGCGCTGGCACGGACAGTCGGCTCGAGAGGACACGTCCACTCGTTCGAGTACCACGAAGAGCGATTCGGCAAGGCTCAGTGCGATCGCCCCTCCTTTCTCTCCTTCTGCGTGCGAGCTGATGAGGAGGATTTGGGTGAGCAGGGAAGAGTTCGAGCGACATGGGTTGACGGAGGTCGTCACTGTCAAGCATCGAAACGTGTACAAGGATGGGTTCGACGGGCTTGAGGACGAGGTGGATGCTGGTGCGTCTGCAGCCATTCTCCTTCACTCACCTTCCCACCGCTGTGCTTTTTCGGAAATTGGGCTGAACAAGGTGCGTTGCGAACGCAGTCTTCCTCGACTTGCCGGCACCATGGGAGGCGCTCGAGCATGCCAAGAAGGCGATGCGGGTGCGTCTCGCTTCCGGGCGCTCAGCTCTCCTCGCCCCTCCTCTCACACACCCCGCTCGCCCACTCGTCCTCGCGGCGCGCTCCCTCGCTGACGCTGTACCCGCGCGCAGAAATCCCACCAATCCCGCATCTGCTGTTTCTCCCCCTGCATCGAGCAAGTAATCCGCACCTGCTCAACCCTCTCCACCCTCGGCTTTTCCAACGTGACCATGTTCGAGACCCTCTCTCGTACGATCGATCCGATGCCTGCGTATGGAGGGGGAACGAAGGGGGTTGAGGAGGCGGTGAGGAGGATCAGGGAGGTTGAGGGGAAGAAGGAACGGAGGAGGGAGGGGCAGATCAGGGAGGCCAAGAGGAGGAGGGAGGAGAAGCGTCGCGAGACCGCAGGAGTCGCCAGCGACGTGGCGGTGGAAGCCGAGCGACCCGACGAGGCTCGGGCGGAAGAGGATGAGGAACCCGATTCGAAGCGCTCCAGACCCACCCCCTCCCTCGACTCCTCCACCCCCTCGACACCCGCCCCGATTCCGGCGCAGGGCAGACGCCCGCGGTCTGAACGCGAGTTCACGATGAAGACTGGAGCGTACGGGAGGGGTCACACGAGTTTCTTGACTTTTGCGGTGTTGTTGCCGCAGGGGTCTGGGACGAGAGAGGTGGGCGAGGAGGGGCGCACAGCGGGGGGAAAGGAGGCGGAGAAGGTGGAGGGGGATGGGGAGGGGGAGAAGGACGGGGGGAAGCGGACGGAGGCGTAAGTAGGCCGAGGGCGGGAATGGCTCCTCTGCGTCGGAACGTTTCCTTCGTCCCTCGCGGGCATTCCTGCGGTTGATCGGATGGTTCTACACTTTTGCACGCTCGAGAAGAACGAGAGGAACCTTGCAAAGACGCGAAAGAACACCTCGCAGCGCAGTCCGCTTCCGCGCGCCCCGAAGTTCCACTCCACTCTTGCTCCTCGTCGTTCGCCCCCCCTCCCCCGGGTCCCTCGCGTACGATCGCTCCGTTCCTCGCGCTCCTCCGATGCAACCTAAGAACCCGACACTGCGTCCCATTTTCCTGCCTCCGCTCCTCCCCCCCGCCAGCCGCCTTTCGTCACTCCGCACTCCGTCGCTCCACATCCCGCAGCCAGAAACTCGGCATCGGCACGCTTGCCCTCGCAGTTCTCTTCTCCTGCTCGCCTTCGACCACTCACCAAGCTGAGAGCGCTAAACCCGCCGAGCTAGCTGCTTCACCCACCCGAGGGTACTGACCGACTGGTTCCGATGGCACTCTTCAAGCGCCGGAATAAGCGATCGAGCGGGACCACTCCGGGCGAGGTGGAGGAGCAGCGGAAGGAGGACGGGCGAGGAGAGCAGGCATTGCGAATCGTGAACCGTACGGTGGGCGAGGATGAGCAGAGGGTTTGGAAGGCGTTCGTGAGGGACGTCGAGGGGAAGGTAAGCTTCCCGCCCGGAAGGCTCTGCGTTCGAAGGAGGCTGGGAGCGCTGACGGGTTGCGCTGGGTCCACAGGCGTATGTGCTGATTGTGGGACTGGCGGGAGCGCTTGTTGCGGTCAATGTCCTCGTCCTGTCGTGGGAAGTGAGGGTCGCTTTGAGTCTCCTTGCCGCAGGCTCGTCCGCTTTCCCCTCCAGGGTGGACTACAGGAGAGCTCTAACGCCGTGCTCTACAGCCCTCGTTACCTACACCCTCACGACCCGCCTGCACTCCGCCTCCCTCGACTACCCCTCCTACCTCTCTTCCCTCTCCTCCTCGCGCTTCTCTCACCCGGCCGACCCCTCCTCGGCCGCCAACAAGAAAGAATACGAGTCAGCCGAATGGATCAATGCGGTGCTGGACACGCTGTGGCCGATTGTGGATCGTGGGTTGTTCGCGGCGGGGATTGATTTGATGGAGGATGCGATGAAGGCATTGACGCCGCCGGTCGTCGTGAGTCTGCACTGGCTGCTCGCCGTCGACTATACGGCGGGCCCTCGCTGCCATCGTGGTCGTTCCACGAGTTGCAGCTGTCAGCGACTGACTTGTCCGCACCTTCTTATCGCAGCGCTCCGTCCGCGTCACCTCGTTCGAGCAAGGCACGCACCCCGTCCGCGTCCTCGGTTTCCGCATCCTCCCATCCTCCCCAACCTCCTCATCCTTCGCCTCCTCCTCGTCGGCCTCACCCATCTCCTCCTCCAAACCTCCCTCCTCCTCTCCACCCTCTGTCAAACCCCCTCTGGGCACGTCCGCCCGCCTCTCAGGTCAAGGAAAAGGTGAAAGCGAGATGGGCGAGTCGACGCATAGCTCTTGGAGTGACCCGTCGGATCCGCAACCTGCGCCTTGGGCTGCTGATGCGGAGGAACAGGGAGAGGGGAAGGAGGCGGAGAGCGTCGAGATGGAGGTTGAGGTGGCGTATAGGAGGAAGGTGGGCGTTGTTAGGAAGGGCATGGGGCAGACGGACGAGGAGGGGGTGAGCATGGGAAGGGGAACGGCAGATGGGGAGATGGGAGAGGGGAAGATTGAGCCGAGAGAGCCGAGCGAAAACATGCACTTCGTCGCGTGAGTCGGGCAGTACGAATCCGCTACGTATGTCTCACCGCGCGAATCAACGCTGATTTCGTTAGTTTCTTCGGCTCACAGCTACGTCGGTATCGGTGCAGTAAGGCTCTGCTCTCGCTCGGAACCCGCCTACCATGTCGCGTACTGATCTCATACGACTCCAGCACAAGATCACGACGGTTCCCGTCCCCGTCCTCATCGCCGTCACCTCCCTTCGCGGCACGATGCGCCTCCGTCTTCAGTTCACGCCCGAGCCGCCGTTCATCAAGACCATCACGTTCGGCTTCGAGGGAATGCCGCAAGTCGAGATGAGCGCTCATGTGCGTCTTTGTCTCCTTCCACACTCGCTCACGTCTGAGGACTGTTCTCACAGCCTCTCCGCGGCTCGCTTGACGTCGTCTCGCTTCCGCTACTCAACACCTACGTCCACAAGGCCATCGAGTCCGTTATCGCCAATTTCGTCTTGCCGAGGAATTACGGGCTGGACATCAGGAAGGTCCTGCTTGGCGGAGACGTCGCTATCAGTGCGTGCGCGCTTGAACGTGCGTCCCTCGCTCGGGGACAAGTTACTGACTCGCACATCGTGGCGTTGGCACAGAAACCCGCACAATTGGCATCCTTGTTCTCGTCGTCCACTCGGCCTCCAACCTCCCCGCACCCACAAAGACCGCCGCGCTCCTCCCGACTCGTAGGCCCGGCATTGATCCCTACGTTCACGTCTCGTGGGCGGGGATGGGCAAGTCGCTGTATAGGACGAAGGTGGTGCGCGCTGTGAAGGAGCGTGGGAAGGCGAGGTGGGAGGAAATGTGCTTCGTCAGGGTGCCGAGTGAGCCGGTGCAGGACGGTGCCAAGTGAGTCGTTACCTGCCGGTGCCTTCGGGATTGGTGAGCTGACGGGTGTGGCGGCTTGCAGGATTCGCCTCAAGCTCGTCGACCACGGCCGTTTCCGCGAGGACGAGTACGCCCCTAGCCTTCGCCGTCTGCCCTTTTCATGTTGACAATCCGCTCGTGCAGCACTCTCGGCTACGTCGACATGCCCATTCGCTCGCTTCACTCGGAGCCGGGCGAGTGGATCAAGCGGCGAGACAAGCTCGTCACGATCGAGAAGGACGACAAGGGCAAGGTCAACCCGAAGGTGGCTGGGGCTGGCGAGGAAGGCGAGGAGAAGGCGACCGTCGTCGAGTACAGTGCAGGTCCGTCCGACTCGCCAGTCTGCCTTCGGTTGTGTGGCTCGGCTAACTCGCATCGCTCAAAAAGCGTTCTTTCCACTTGTCGAGAAACTGCCGAAGAAAGATGGCGAAGGAGCTGCAGAGAAGGACGACAAGCAAGACCCACTTGCCTCGACCGACCCCGGTGCCCGCAAGTTCGAGGAGGAGGGAGAGCACGAGAAGAAGAAGCGCGGCAGGCTTGAGGCGCTGCAAGAACTCGTGCGTGGCCCGCTGGGTCCAGATGCATACTCAGCTGACGTTTTGTTCGATAGCTCGCGGGCCGTCAACCCGCTCCTCGCTCACACCCGTCCGGCATCCTCTCCTTCCAAGTCCACTCGATCGCCGACCTCCAGCTCGAGAAGCACTCGGGACCGATCAAGGCGGGCATGCAGAACCTCAAGATGGGTCCGACGAAGGCGGTGAGGAAGTCAGAGTTACCGAGCAGCTACGCCCAGGTATTCATCAACGACGAGATGATTTTCCGGACGAGACTCAAGCCGGTGCGTTGCCATCTTCCGGCTTCGACATTCTCCACTACTCACTGACGCTTGCGTATCGCAGTTCTCTACAGGTGAGCGGCGAGCGTGATCATCTCCACGGCGCCGAGCTGACGGACTCCGACAGCTCCTTACTTCAACGGCGGCAGCGAAGCTTTCCTTCGCGACTGGACGAACGCGAACATATCGTTCGCAGTGATGGACTACAGGAACCGCGGTGCGTCCGTGCTGAGGGTCTACTCGGGCGAGACTGACGGCTCTATCGTGCAGACCACGACGTCCTCGCCGGCTACGTTTCGATCAATCTCGGCGAGGTGCTCAGCGAGACGAGTCAGGTCTCCAAGTGCGTCTCGCCTGCGATTGTGCCTTCCTACCGATACACTGACCTGTTTCGTGACTAGGTGGTATCCCCTTCTCGGCGGGAGCGGCAGCGGACGCATCCGTATCTCGCTGCTCTTCAAGCCGCTCGCCATCGACGTTCATCCCTGTGCGTTCGCTTCGCATCGCTTCTGTCGCGCTCCTACCTGACGCGAACACACTGCAGCTCTCCGCGAATGGTCTGTCGGGACCGTCCAAGTCACTTCCGCCTCGCTGTCGGGCCTGCACGAGCGCAACTTTGTCGGCGGCTTGAGGTTCGAGACGGAAGAAGGTGGTTCGGCAACTGTGCCGGCGGTGGATAGGCAGGATGCATCAGGTCCGTCAACCTCGCCCCGCTGTCACGCGTGCTTTACAGTCACTCAACTGTCGCGCTTTGCAGAAACGGACGCCTTGACGTTCGACTTCTCGTCCGGTCCGGTCGTCCTCCCCGTCCTGTCTCGCATCGCGCCTGTTCGCGTCAGCTTGTACGGCGCGGCGATGACGGGTGCCAAGTCGTCGAAGAAGGCGTTTGCGAAGGGCGTCTTTGTTGTGAACCAGGTGACGAGAGGCGAACCACACGAAGTTCACCTTGCGCTCTCGAGGTATGTGTCGCACGGGTCCTTGATTGTGCTCTCTCTCTCCGGCCTGACGATTCCGGCGTACAGAGTGAAGAATCCCGTTCTGCCCTGCCCTCGCCCGCTCCCTCGGCTCCTCGACATCCCTGTAGTGGAGTCGCCTGCGGAAGCCAACACGAACGAGACCACCTCGTCACCCGAGCGGCGACCTTCCTCGGCTTCGGCAGCCGCACAGCCAGGCCAACCGACGAGCGAGGACGACCTCGTGCTCACTCTCGACCTTCGCTGGCGGCCCGGTCTGTCGAGCACACACTCGACCGTTGTTCTCTCCGCGTCGTCCGCCGCGAGGTCGGCGTACGAGCTCTACCTTTACAAACGGGACACCGAGGCGCAGGCAAAGCGGGAGAAGCGGGGCGAGCAGGAGGAGCGTGCCGAGGACGACAACGTGGTGCGCGAGAGTGGTGACGATGGTGGTGCGCAGGGCGTCGTCGATCCCTCCTCCTCGGCCTCGGCCGGAGGATGGTCGAGCGAGAGCGACGAGGGGTTCGGCGCCGAGGCGATCGAGGAGAAGAAGGACGGGACGCGGACGAGGAAGGGCGGCACGTTCCGCTGGCTCAAGCACGGCGCCAAGGTCGCGCGGAAGAAGATCAAGAAGACGAAGGACCACGGCTTGACGGATCCCGCACCGGACACGGAGCTTCAGGCGGCGCTTTGAGGACGGGACGGCACGGGATGGGACTACGCGTTTTGCAACGCTTTGCGGGTCCCTATTGTTGGACAGGGTACGCGCCGCACGCGCACGCGGGGGGGCCTACTACGGCGTGACAGATCAGTGTGTAACTTATTTTCTTCTTTTTTTTTTTTTTTTCGTCCAGATCGCGCGCGTCCCCCTCCCGGCCTCTGCCATGCCAGAGATTGCCCTGCCCCATTTCGCAATTCGAGTATCGCGCCGGGGTGGTGCCAGCTGCCGAAACCTCGAAAAGGTGTGAGCCAAGTTGGCTTGGCACGCCCACGCTGGACGCCGGGGGGGAGAGAGAGAGAGAGAGCCGCAACCAGCGTGGGCAGCGAGCGATACGCCGTGCAACGCATCGGGGGGGGGGGACAAGAGAGAAAAAAGTAAGAGTCTGGTCACCCTGTCGCAAGCTGCTCGAGGGGAAGAGGGGGCCCCCCGCTTGGGAAAAGTCTTGGCCACTTCGACTCAGCGGCCCGGGGTGCTGAAGGAACTGGATACGACTACTTGATTTGACCGTCTTGAGCCGTCGCAAGCCCCCGAAGCCCTTCTGGGGGGGGGGGGGGTGGTTAGATCGCCGAAGAAGGCTAGCCGAAACAGCGACGCGAGTATCGGGGACGGCGGGCAACGACGAGCGAGCCTTGAGAGTGGTGGAGCAGCAGCGATTGGGTTACGCTCGTCCTGACAATTTGAGGGCCACCGGTGCGAGCACAGCGGCGCGCAAGGTCGGGTAGAACTGCTAAGATTGCTTCGTGATCAAGTACTACACAGGGCTCGGACTGACGGGGTGGACAGCGCCTTGTGACGGCGGCGGGCGGAAAAGAAAGCGGGAGTAGCACTCGCACTTCTAGTTCTTGGCACTCTCCTTGTATGCCGACGACTGGCCCGCGCTGTACCCGAGCATGTCCCAAGTCAGTGAAAAGAGTCGAGTGGGCCAAGGGGGCCAAGTCTGCGGGCAACGCACTGCTTCTCCTCCTGCATCTTGTCGCCGACAGCCGAGAGACCAGCCGAGGCGCGGTCAGTGAGCGAGGCGTCGGTGTTGCCCTTGGCGACCTCCTGCGGGCGCGAGACGCGAGGCGTGCGTCAGCCGTGAAGAACGAGATTCAGAGAGCCGGGCGAGGGCGACGACGCACCTTGTTGCCCTCCTTCGAGGCGCCCGAGGTCCACTCCTTCGCGGTCTCCGAGACGTAGTTGGCGCTGGAGAGAGAGGACACGGTGTCAGCGCTCGCCCGTGAGAGGCTGGCCCGCTGGCCCGCCTCGTCGACCGGGCCAAGTGCGGGGCCCCGACGAACGCAGACGACTCACGCGTCCGAGACGGTGTTCGAGATGGACTCGGTGGTGCTGGTGGCACGGGTAGAAGCCCTGTCGCGTGCAACGAGGCAGGGGTCGAGCGAGAGGAGAGGGACGGGGAGGGACGGCGACGGGTCAGCGAGCGGTCGCGAGCAGACGGCGTCTGTGGGGACTCACATTGTGCAGGAGTGTTGGGAGTGTGGGAGTGTTGGGGGTGTGGGAGTGTGGGAGCGAGTGCGCGGTGGAGGGAAGGAGGGAGAGAGAGAGAGAGGCGACGGGCGGGTGCGACGACTCCCCACCTGTCGACGATGACGCTGACGCTGCGAAGGGGTCGCCTGCGTTCCCCCTGTTTCTGCGGGACTTGCGCGTGTGATCGCCCGCACAGCCCCCCGGTGCGGCCTTGTCGCCGCCGCAGCGGTCTCGCCGGGAACGGTCGCGGCCTCGTCACGGCGAATTTCGCCCGCAGGCCCGGCGCGATGACGTCGCCTGGTTTGCAGCGCGTTGTCCTGCTGATCCGCTCGCTCCGGGACGCTCCCCGCTGCGTCTCTCTCTCTCCTTCACCTCACACGCACACGCCCGACTCACCCGCACACCACCCAAGACACACACAATGTGAGTCGCCCACGCGCACCTCTCTGTCCACGGCCGTCGGCTGACCTTCCGTCCCCCTCCCTTCTTTCCCCTCGTCCCTGCTGCCCCATGTTCTCGCACACAAAAGGGCCTCGACTACCTCTGGATCGACCGGCGAGAGCATCACCAACACCATCTCGGACGCGTGAGTCTCTTTGGCACTTTCCGCTCGAACATGGCGCCATCCCGCCTCTCCAGCTCGACGGCCTGTAGCCTCCAGTTGACCCGGACCCTGACCCTCTCCGTCCTCGCAGCGTCAACTACGTCACCGAGACTGCCAAGGAGTGGACCGCCGGCTCGTCGAAGGAGGCCAACAAGGTGCGTCCTCTTCGTCGGCTTGCGGGGCGTGACAAGTCGACCTGAGCTGACCCGCGCGTCTCGCTCGTCTGTTTTCAGGAGGTCGCCAAGGGCCACACCGACGCGTCGCTCACTGACCGTGCCTCGGCCGGACTCGACGCCGTCTCGGACAAGCTCCAGGAGGAGAAGCAGTGCGTTGCCCGCAGACTTGGCCTTTGCCTCCTCGGCACTCGCTGACCTAGGGAGACACGCTCGTTGCAGCTCGGGGCAGGCGTCGGCATACAAGGAGAGTGCCAAGCACTAAAGTGCTTCTTCCGTGCTGCCGCTTTCCCGCCGAACCGCCGAACATACCCCTTCTCGTCGACTCGCCGTTACACGCGCCGTCACCGCATCACCCCCCGTAGCCCTGTATTTTGATTACCATGGAATCTAGCAGTTCTACTCGACCTTGCGCGCCGCTGCTCTCACTTCAGTCTTGGGAAGTGACGCGGCCGGCAATCCCAAGCTTCTACCGAACCAGCTCGCGGTGCAGCACCTTACTCCCGCTCAATGTCGATCGATCCCTCGAGGGGACCTTAACCGACGCACACGACGCGTCCGCCCTGCCTCGGAAGAGAGATCGTCTGCGACTACTTATTCCCTTCGATCCCGTTGTTCGACCCCGCTCGTCCTGGCGTCGACTTCCAGCGCATGTCGCGCAGTCTAGAGCTCGCGGTTGACCTGGCGGAATGCAGGTCTCGGGCGAGACGGTCGCGGCGTAAGCAAGTTGAGCCGCGTCGCCGCCGCGTGCTTTGCAAGCGCAGGAGGCTCGCCGCAGCAGCGGATACTCCTGCCCGAGCACAGCAACGACGCAGTCGACCTGAGCGCCTTCTGCAACGGTGTCGAGCGCTGTCTCGGATTGCGAGATGTTCGGCCGTTCGCTGCCAATGCGAGTCGAGTTGTCCGAGGTCCTCCACTCCACTCCGCGGCCGCCGACTCTTTCCTTCGCTTTCCTCCCTCGCACACGCCTCCGACGCCCTCCAGCTTGCTCTATATCATGTCTCTCGGATCCTGCTGCGTCTCTGGCTTCAAGGTGCGCACCCGCAGCTCCTCTCGCCGCCCCTCCACCCGCCTCGTCTCCACCCGCGTGTCCTCCCTGCGAAGAGCTCACACGCGTGTGCCGGCTGGCCTGTAGCACGAGGGAACTCCCTCTGGCAAGACTCAGGACATCAACGGTGTCTCCACGTGTGCGTTCGCGCCCTCTCTCGTCGCCTGTGTTCCCGGTCAACTCGCCCCGCTCACCCCTCCGATTCGATTCGGTCAACTCAAACTCGCAGACATCACCCTTCCCAAGGGCGACTACGACAAGACCAAGGCGTTGCTCTTCCTCACCGAGTGCGCACACGTTTCCCCCCGCCTGGCAGCCCCGTTTCCCTTCAAACGCTGGATCCGCTCTTCGCTCCTCCAGCGTCTTCGGCACCAACCTCCCGAATGGTCAGCTTCTCGCCGACTCGTTCGCCGACAACGGCATCGCAGTCTACATGCCCGACTACCTCAACGGCGACGCCATCGACGCTGCCGACCTCGGCTCGGGCAAGGTCCAGTTGATGGAGTGGCTCGGAAAGCATGGCCAGGACGCAACCCGCCCTGCTCTTGACAAGGTCATCAACCACCTCAGGGAGCAGGGCGTTCAGAAGTTCGCCGCGATCGGCTACTGCTTCGGTACGTTGCCGGCTGAACTCGTCTCGACGACTTTCTTTCGGCTGACGACTTTCGTCCGCTTACCTCTTCCCTCCGCCTGTTTCCCCCCCCCCCTTTCCGTGCAGGCGCCCGCTACGTCGCCGACCTCGTCAAGGACTCGGTCATCAAGGTCGGCGTCGTCGCGCACCCCTCGCTCCTCCAGTACCCTGCCGACATCGAGATGCTCAACAAGTCGGACGTACACTTCCTCTGGCTCAACGCGGGCGAAGACTCGATGATGCACCACGAGGAGAAGCAGAAGGAGACGAAGCAGATTACCTCGGGCAACGACAAGCACAAGCACGTCGGTGCGTCCGCTTCCCCCCCCCCCCCCCCCCGCTCCCTTTCCTGCTTCTCTCGCGTCGACTTTGCATTGCTTACTTCCCCTCACCTGCAGACTTCCCCGGTGCCGCACACGGCTTCGCCATTCGTGGATCGCCCGACGACCCCAAGCAGCGCGCCGACGCCGAGAAGGCGTTCGAGGAGTCGGTCAGCTTCATCAAGGCTCACCTCTAGACACCTCCAGGCACTCTTGCCTCAGAGTGGACCTCACGGAGGTCAATATGATGCAAAGAAGAAGAAAGAAGAAAGAAAAGAAGCAAAGTTGAAGCCTTACGTGGTGGAGAGGGTTGGCGTACGCTTGTCGACACTCCCTGCTCACGCATCCCGAGCGGATGCTCGCTTGCCTGAGCCGTCGAGACGGAGCACGGCGAATCACCACATTGCTTGCATCCTCGAGCAACAGCGCGCCGCCTAAACAAGCCTTCCCCCCTGCCTCCTCCTCTTCGCAGCACCCGCTGCTGCGCGACCGTACCCGCGCGTCGCTGACAAGTCGGCCCGGTGGCGTCCTCCAACAGCTCTCACGGTGTCGTCGCCCAAACAAAGCGTCCTCCCCGCAATGTTCTCCGTCCTCTCGTCGTTCAGCTCTTTGGGTGCTCTTCACGCTGCCAGCATCTCTCGCTTGTCTACCTCCACCGCTACCTTGCTCTCCTCGACCGCCGAAATGACTACATTCTCTGCCGTCCTACTCTTCAGGCTACGTCTCGCTGTCGCTATCGTTTTTCCGGGGTCCCGGTTCTCGCGCCCAACAATTCTTGTGCCTTCCTAGCACGAAGGCATGCCGGTCGGGACGTTCGAAGATCATCAACGGCGTCCAAGACTTGTGCGCAGCGATTCATAGCAAGTCATTTCGCTGAGCTCGTACGCTGCCTTCAGACGTCTCTCGTTCGCAAGGTGACTAGTGACAAGACGAAGGCTTTCTTCAATTCTTACCGAGTACGGTCCCGGCGACGCTGACCAGGGCGGAGCAAGCGATTGAAGATTCTCGTGAACAGCGTCTCCTGCGTCGAGCTCCCGAACGGCCTGCTCATTGCCTTCGTCTTCGCCTCCCAAGGTTTCTCGTTACAGTCTACATGCCCGACTACCTCTTCGCCGACCCAATCCCTCGCACTGAACCTGACTCTTCCGGCGGAGGAGAAGAAGAAGCGATTTGGCGAGTGGTTGTCGCCGGCACGGAAAAGATGTTACGGCGCCTGCTGCTGATAAGGTCAGTGAGGGGTTGAGGGAGAAGGGTGTCATGGAGTCTTCGGCGATCGGGTGCTGTACTGCTTCGGTACGTTCTCGCCCGCTCGCTTCGCTCAAGGATATACGGCTGACCCCCGTCTGCGCGCCGCAACCACTCATCCTCGTCAGGCACCCGCTACGTGGTCGACCTCTGCGTCTCCTCACCGCCAGTCCTCTCCGCCGGCGCCGTCGCACACCCGTCTCCCCTCGACGTCCCGGAGGACCTGCACGCCCTCAACGCCTCACCCGTCGACTTCCTCTGGCTGCACATGCTCCAGGACTTTTGTCTTCACTAGGTGCAAGCAGGAGCTGGGCGAAAGAGATCGTCAAGAGCAACGAAAAGCGCGTTCATGCGGGTGCGACTCGTGCTTGGCATCTCCTGCCGTACCATGATAGGGCAAGTGGTCGCGCAGTCTTTGACGCCGGACACGGCTCGGCGAACAGGTGCGACCCGAACAACCTGCAGGAGCGCAAGGCGGCCGACGACGCGTTTGACAAGACCGTCGCCTGGCTGAAGGAGCGGTTCATGAGCAAGTAGGCGGAGTTGAATCTTCGGGCGGTGATAGAGAGCGTCTAGAACCCCTTTGAGTATCTGTTCAAGCTCGGCAGACGCCGTCGGGCGCGAGACATCGAGGACGATGCGTTCCGACTGATGAAGAAGCGAGAGGGGAGCAGGAAGAGGGTGGAGAGGTCCGAGGGGTCCAGCGTGGCCCGTGTCCGGAGCTGGCAGTCCTTCGAGGGGCATAGCAACCCATAAAGCGTCAGGCGAGCGTATTGTCGCGGGACAAGGTCGCGTTAGCGTTCCCTTGTTCGCCCACCGCCTTCGCTCAATCTGCACACTTCTCGCTCGACCCTGCGCGTTCTTGCTGCTTGACGTGACACCATGTCACACGCACTGCATCCTCTGCCATCAAGCGGCATCCACCAGTCCTCTTTCGCCTCGCTCCAGCTCGAACAGGTCCTCGATGACCTCGCCGCCCGGTTCATCGTCAACCTGCCGCAGGAGGAGCTCGAGAGCATGGACAGGGTGTGCTTCCAGATCGAGCAAGCGTGAGTTTGATCGTCTTGCGGAACTCGGAGGAGGACGAATGCGCTGAACGTGCCGAGGGGTTCAGCCGGCCGGAGCGAAGCGGATGAGCGTGGGGTGCAGCGGAGCGCGAGCAAGTTGTACGAGGCGCGCGGAACCCTGGCAGTTCACTGGCGGGGTCTTGGTGCTGCTCGCTGCCGTGCGCAACTCTGCGGATTGAGGGCATGTGGGGGATCTTGTCAAGAAGGCGGACGCCGTTTTGAGCGTTGATGTTGGTGCTGAGGGACGCGACAGAACGATGCTGGCGCCAAGGAGAGCGAGCTGCGACGACAAGCCTGCGTGATCAGCCTCTTCTGCAGCAACCGGAGCAGATTCGCTGACTTTCGCTTCGATCCTACTCCTACGCTCTGTCGATGCAGACATTGGTACTACGAAGACTTCATCCGACCAACTGCCTCAAACCCCTCACTTCTCCCTTCTTACTCCCTCAAAGCCTTCTCGCTCCTCATGTTCAAGTCTTGCCCGCTCCTTCACGACCTCGTTCCGCAACATCAGACGATTTGGGAGTCCTTCATGAAGTACAAGGAGCGGGTACCGGTCTGCGGAGCGGTGCTGATCAACGAGTGGTGGGACAAGGTGCGCAGCGATCGCTTCCTCTCGCCGCTCGCTTTTCGGTCGGGCTGACGTTAGTCGACCTGGCGCTCCGTGACAGGTTCTCCTCGTGAAAGGATGGACGAAGGGTTCGGCGTGGTCATTCCCGCGAGGGAAGATCAACAAGCAGGAACCGGAAGCGATGTGTGCGGTCCGAGAAGTATGTTGGCCTTCCCTTTTCTCGCATTCCTTCGCCATTTCTGACGTTTTTCTCGCGTCTGCAGGTTCTTGAAGAAACGGGCTTCGACTTGACGCCCTACTTCCCGCCCGAACAACTCGATCCTTCCTACGGCGCGCCAGAAGGACAAGAGCGATCTCCGTACTACGTCGAGCTCGTCATCCGGGAGCAGAAGATCCGGCTATACTTCGTTCCAGGGGTCAGCGAGTTGACGCAGTTCGAGACGAGGACGAGGAAGGAGATCTCGGTGAGTTCCGCGATCACCCGCCGGCGTACTTGGACTCTATGCACTCTATGTGCAAGTGCTCGCCGCCTCGACGATTCGCTGATCAATGGACCAACCCGACTCACGTTACCACCCCTCGCAGAAAATCGACTGGTTCCGCCTCTCCGACCTTCCGACCTGGAGCAAGGACGCCAACTCGGGTGGTAAGAAGAAGGGCTCATTGGCCCGGACGAAAGGCGAGCTGGCGAACGGGAAACAAGCGAAATTCTACATGGTGACGCCGTTCATCTCGTGCGTCTTCTGCAGCCCATCGGTCTACACGTCTCGACATGCGCTAACTTGGGCTCTCGCACAGGCACCTGAAGCTGTGGGTCGACCGCAACAAACCGAAGAACATCCCTGTACGACCTGCCAACTCGCCTGCCCCCTTCTCTCCTCCATCTTTCCCCGCTTCTTCTCAGTCTCCGATTCTCGTCGGTGGCCGCGTGCTCAAACCGTGGGTCGACAGCGATTTTGAGACGAGTACCGATGAGGAGGAGACGACGACCGACGAGGACGATGGCATCGTCGAGGGCACACGGCGGCAACCGTGGGAAACGACGCAGCAAGGAACACAGGCGCTCGAAGCGCTGTTCTTTGGCTCGCCTCCGCAATCCGGGTCGCCGCTTCTTCCGTCTCTGCAACCTCCCCAGCCGCAGTTCGCATTCGAAAACGACCACACCCCTTCCTTGCGCCCCCTCCCTGTTCCGACAACCCAGCCTGCTTACGCCTCGTCTGGATCCGTCAACTCTCCTATCACGGCAACCCCCCCTCACGTCGCCTACGAGCGACAGCAATCCTTCGTTCAGCCGAAACCGAAGTCGTCGAACAACCAGCAGGCTCGGCTACTCGAGCTCTTCAGCGGCCAAGGCGCGACCCCTCCACCGCCCCTGCAGCTGTCACAGGACTCTTGTTCGCACTCGCAAGGCAACCTCGTCGGGATGCTCGAAGGAATGGCGCTCGCCTCACCGTCGCCTCTGCCTCCTCTTGCTTCGACGTCGCACCCTGCCTTTCAGTACCAGCAGCCTCAAGCGTACCCTTCGCAGCAGCGCGCCCACTCACACTCCCCGCACCATTCCCATCACGCTCATCCGCAGCATCAGCATCACGCCGCCTCCACGCTTAGCGTCCACGCTTCCCTTCTCTTCTCCGCCCAGCCGCCGCCCGAGACGCTCTCGCACCCTCCGCGGGCGCCAATCACCGTCGGCGAGCTCGAGGAGTCGCAGCGCAAGGAGAAGCACGACGCGCTCCTGCGCGCGCTGCTGACCGTCGCCGCGAAGAGTCCGCCCAGGAAAGCAGATTTCGAGCTGGAGCAGACGTCGAGCATCACGAACAGCGCTAGCAGTAGCGGATACAGGAGTACGCCGGAGGACGTCGAGCGTCTATTGCGTCCGAATGCTGGAGCGTCGAGCGATGCGCCGACCGCCCGACAGGCGGTCAACTACAACGGCTGGCCCCTGCCTACACCTCCCGCCCCATCTCAGACTCCACCGCCGCCCCAACTGCCCGAGCATGCGCAGCCTCCAACCAGCAGAAGCCTGCTCTCCATCCTCAACATGCCACCCAGCAAGCAGCCCGAACCTGCTCCTTCGCTTCCCCTCATCCAACCTACTTCATCAGCACAGCAATATCCCTCGTTCACACATGCGCTTCCGCCTTACCCAACCTACTCACTTCCTGCTCAGCCGTACGCGGCGCCGCCCATCCTGCCACCACCTCCTCCTCGCTTCGTCGCTGCTCAACCGTACCCAACGGGCGTTCAACTGCCGCAGGTGTCGGCGCCCTCCGCGTTCGTCGGTCACCCTCTCCACCTTCCCTACCCCCAACGGCACCCCGCGTACATCGCCCCGCCTCTACCGCACCCGTCACATCTTCCCCCTCATCCCCGGCAGCAGCCATTCCCTCTCGTCGTTGCTTCTCAGCCTCCGTCAGCCGTCCCACAGCAAGTCGTCTCGCAGCATCTTACGCTTCAAGCACCGGCGCAGCCTAAGCCGGCAGGAGCAGGTCAGGGAAACGCAGGGCAATTGCTCGGACTGTTCAACTCGCGGACGTAGTATGGCGGCTCTTGAGCTGCAAAGCCAGTTACCGCCGGAGATTTGCGCTTGCTTGGACGAAACCCGAAAGCATCTATTGCTGCTCTCCTTCTTCTGCCGACCAGCGTCTATGAGCGTGCTCCTTTCGATCCGCTTCCTCCCTTCACCTTCCCCTTCTGCGCCTTGCGCTTCAGTTCGTCAAAATTGCCCGTCGCCTCGACCATTCCCCTGAAAACGCCGTCTTCCTTGTCGAGGAGAGCCGAAGGCGTGTCAAATTCGACGACGTTTCCAGCGCGAAGCACGAGCACGCGGTCGAAGTCGATGATCGTTTCTGCAGCGAGAAATGGTGTTAGCATATACTGTGACAGCGCGTTGAGGTGCTGGCACCAGCACTCACCAAGACGATGCGCGACCGTCAAGTTCGTGCAGCCTCTGAACTCTTCGCGGATGACGCGTTGTACGAGCTCGTCTGACTCGTTGTCGAGACTTGCGGCTGCGACACGAAGCGAGTCAGCGCAGGTGAATCGGGCGCATGGATCCGGACGCACTAGCTTCATCCATCACTATTACCCTCGAATTCCGCACCAATGCCCTTGCCAGCCCAATCAGCTGCCGCTGTCCCTGCGAGAAGTTGCTGCCGGAACTCGCTACGGGCGTGTCGAGCGACAAGCCCTTCGTCGTTGCGTCTGCATCTCCTTCAGGCGCATCGGTATTGCCCGCCCTTGCGAGCCCGCTACGGTTGATGGCGTTCACCAACGTCGCATTGTCATGCTCGCCGTTCGGGTCGAGATTCGAGCGCAGCGTGCCAGAGAATAAGGTCGGATCTTGCGGGACGAGGGTGAAGCGGGAGCGAATTGCCTGCAGGTTGGTATCCGACAGACGGCGCCCGTCGACCTCAATGGACCCCTTCGAAGTGATGATCAAGCGGAGGAGCGCGAGCGAGAGGGTCGACTTGCCGCAGCCCGAAGGCCCGACTATGCCGATCTTCTCGCCGCTCTTGATAGACAGCGAGAGTTCATGCAGGACGTCCTCCCCCTTCTCGGAATACTTGGCCGAAAAGCTCTTGAATTCGATGGCGCCCGAGTCCGGCCAGTGCGCAGGCGGATTCTTCTTGTCAGACGCCGGTTCTTCTGTCTCGACCTCCGTGCTGTACTGGATGATGCGCTGGACCGAGTTAAGGCTGAGCTCGTTCTTATTGACGGCTCGCACAACGTAGAGAATGCGCGACGTGAACTCGAGGCCTGCAGAACCCTTACTGTCAGACGTAAGCGCTCGAGCGGGAGGGAGTGACGCACCGGTGGAAATCAGGAAGCCGGTCACTCCAGAGCTCAAGCCTGACGAGAGGCAGAGCAAGCCGACGATGAAGGAGACGGTCGCGCCGACCATGTCTGACCGCTCTTCAAGCCATCTGTCGAGTCCCTCGGCGTATAATTGCACCTGGCAGCGAGGGGATGAGCAGATAAACGGTCTCGGTTGCTGTGGTGGACGCACCTGGTTGTACGTATCAGTCTGCTCCTGGTACTGGCGCGCGAAATGTTCTTGGCGACCGAAAGCCCGGATGGTGGTGACGCCGGAGGTCGAGTCGCCCAGCGTCGAGAACAACGGTGCACGTGCCGCGGCAACCTCCTTGCGTGCCGCAAGCGCGTTCCTGAGAAGTAGCTTGCCATGTGAGCTCGCGTCGGTAGGGGAGTTGAAAGGAGAACGAACCGGACGTAGAGGCGGCCGATGCAGAAGAACACGGCGCTGATGATTGCCGCCGGAAGCAAAAAGACGGGAAGGGCAACGCAGATCACAACTGTGGGAAATGTGTCAGCGCCGCCTAGCTTCCCGCACGAAAGGCGGACTTACCGGCGACGAACAGGACTTGGCATCCATAGTCGAGCACTGGGCTCAAATTCTCCACCTGCTCCGTGTCGAGGACCTCGGTGTCCTTCGAGAATCTGTTGATGGCGTGTGAGACGGGCGTCCGATCCCACCAACGGAAGGGTGCTGCGAAGATCCGGTTGGTAAGACGGCGGTGCATCAGGCGGGACGCTCGGATACCACCCCAGATGAGCATCAGGTACATGGCGGTGAGGGAGACGGAGGCGACGATCTGTATGCCGGAGTAGAACGAGAAGTAGCGAGCCGCGTGAGAGTCGCGGTCCGGCGCCCCGACCCAGCGCCCGACGAACCAGCCCTGAGCAAGCATGAAGACGTGCGCGACGATGTTGACGGCGGCGTAAGAAATCCAGAATTTGAGGCCGCCCATCGCTGCGGCGTACTTGCGATAGACCGTCCACGAGATGTCGGTCCCTTCGCCAGACGAGTCAATTCGGTGCTCGTCGACGTCGTGGCCGTGCTTGACTTCCGCAACGTGGAAGCCGTTCTTGCTGCCCTGCGATGGACCGGACTGCTCGCTCCGCAAAGACGTCGACGAGGATGAGCGAGTCATGCCGTTCGACTTCGCTTCGAGCTGTGTCGACGGTGCTGCGGCCTTGGCCACCTTGCCGTCGTGCAACTCGACAACAAGCGCGCACCTCCGAAGCTTACGGATGCAAAGACTCGTGAAGTGCGTGACGAGCACAACGGTTCGACCTTCGAGAAGCGGTCCATCGAGACAGTGTTCGACAACATGCTGAACCATGTTGCTGCGGAGGTCGCGAAGCGCGTTAGTGGTCTGTTTGAATGGGCGGCGGATTGCGCACATACCTGTCGAGGGCTGACAGCACATCATCGAGCAAGACGACGTCGCTCCGCGCGTAGACGGCGCGAGCAAGAGCGATGCGCTGCTTTTGCCCGCTGCGAGACGCGGTTGATCAGCTCACGCAACAGGGCAGAAGCGGGCTGAGGACGCACCCGGACATGGATAGCCCTCGCTCACCGACGCGAGTCTCGTCGCCCCCCGGCAAAGCCTCCAGATCTTCTTGAAGAGCGCATGCGAAGATTGTTTCGCGGTACCGCTCGTCATCGTATTCCTCGCCAAAGAGGATGTTCTGGCGAACGGACGTGTCCTGCAGCCATGGGCTCTGCGCCGCGAACGAGAGCTTGGGCGCGGCATCGCTGCCGGGCGAGCGAAGCTGGACGCCTCCCTTGACGACGTGGAGCTCGCCGAGTAAGGCGAGAAGCATGGCGCTCTTGCCGCTGCCGACGTCGCCGGCAATGATGGTGGTCTTGCCGCGAGGAAAGCGGAGATTCGAACCGCCGTCGCCGTTCAGCGTGAGCGTGAAAGCGGCTTCGTCGTAGCGGGAGAAGCGGAAAGTCGAGTTGGCTTCGATTACGATATCGGCCTCGTCTGTTACGTTGCCGTTGACAGCTGTCGAGGAGCCGGCGGAGGGTGAGTCGACGAAGGTACGCGCAGATTCGTCGAGCTCTTCGGCGTCCTGGATAAAACGCGTGATTCGTCCAAGCGAGACGCGCGCGCGCATGAAGGCCGAGAGAAGATAGGTGGCGGAGACTGCGAAGAGCGTGTGAGCGAGCTGCACTACGAGATCCAGGACTGAAATTCGTGACGCACTGACGGCTTCGCGCAAGAGCCCGAACAGGCTCATGGCGGTGAAGGCAGTCGAGGCAGTGAGCGACTGGTGCTGGAGGAAGATGTAGGCGCCGAAGGTGCTGAGGGTGACAACGGCAGGAACTCCCGTCGACAGGAACATCATGCCGCCGTACACCTTGGCACGCTTCGTGATGCGCCCGAGCTCCATATCCCTCGCTTCGCCGATGCGCTTCACGCTCGGTTCTTCCCACGCGAACATCTTGAGCGTGCGGATCGAGTTGAGCAGTTCCTGAACGAGCGTGATTCGCTCGTCCGTGGCCTGCATGATCTCTTCCTGTACGGCGCCATAGCGGCGGCTGACGACGTTCGATATGGGTGCGAAGAGGACGATGGAACCGAACGCGACGAAGGCGGACCAGCCGAGGAGGAAGTACAGGAAAACAAGAGAGACGACCAACTTTGGCAGGACGCCGAGAAGTTGGAGGGCGGATGGCTGTCCGATACTCCGTCAATATCACACCGCGGAAAGGATGACGGCAAGAACGAACAAGGGAAGAAGTGATCCCGTCGATGTCGGTGCCGACGAGATCTGCGAGGCAAGACGAAGTGAGAGGGTGGTCGTGAGGGCGTAATGGGGTCACCTTACTGTTGACGCGACCAACCGCTTCGCTGCCGCCCGCGCCGCTCAACTGTCTTGGCTCCTGCGCGTGGTTCTCGCTTCCACCACCCGCCTTGATGCGGAGGAGCTTGGCGTAGATGGCGTGACCGAGCAGCGCTCGTAGTCGCAGACCAAGCTGGGCGAGTCGGTAGAGGGCGGACTGATAGCTGACCGACGAGGCGATTGGCGCGACGAAGATCAGCACGACGAAGAGGTAAGGCGAGAGACCGAACGGTGGCGACTCGGAATTCTGGACGTAGCGAAGAAGTAGGTTCATCGAGAGAGGCGTGACGAAGATCCAACCGATCCAGGAGGTCGCGAAGGCGACGATGACGAGCAAGTCCTTCTTGTTCTCCATGGCGAACTGACGAACTTCGCCCGTTCGCGGCACAGGCTTCTCTTGCTCGCCATCCTCATCGTCGTCGCGTCTCTTGCTGACCGGGTCGCCCGTCCAGCGGAACCGGCGCAGGACGTAGTCTGAATGCACTACGTCCGAGAGTGGAGGGACGTAGGACGCGAAGTTCTTGACGGAGTGGTCGAGTCGGAGGAAGCGAGTAAGTCGAGGGGAGGTCGCGGCGTAGTAGCGGACCATGCGCGACTCAAGAAAGGAGAAGAAGAGGCGCGAGAGGGGCGAAGCGGTCTGAGCAGGATTTGGCGGTGCGTCGGTGAGTCGAGGTTGGTACCGGGTAGGCGTCGCAAGCATGATTAGGCAGAGGGTCGTCGCCAGTGCTGCCTGTACGAAGCCTAGTCGCCATGCTGCCGTGAGGGGGGGATGGTCGAAGAAGAGGAAAGGCCACACCTGCAGAAGTTAGGCGTTAACTGGACCACTCCATGCTCCTCAATTAAGCTCGAGCGACGAACGAAGGCGGCTGTCGAGAGTAGCACGAGTCCGCTGCTCAGTGCAGCCTGCTGAATGCGAACGAGTCGCGCAAGACGATTGTCGGCGATAATCGCGGCACTCATCAAGACGACGTAGGCCTGCGGATACATTGAACGTGAGCCTCTCTAAGGTTTAGTTTGTCTGGGGAGAGCACTCACGGGCACAGCGATCATCCCAGCTTCGAAAACCCTCGTCCACCGCGTATTCGCGCCGTCCTCCACGCCCAGCAACTTTCCAGCGGTCACGCCGACCAACACCACTGCGACCGAGACCTTTGCGATGCCCAGCGAGAGCTCCCAGCCTGTCGGGCCCTCGCTGCCCTCTCCCGTCAACTTCACCCCACTTCGCACCGAGTCGTCCTCGTCGCCCAGTAGAGGCTGCCGCTCCGCAAGCGAGCCAGCCGCGCCGTGATTGGCCGTCGCATGAGCCGGCTCCCGTCTTCGCGTCGCGCAATTGTGCACCCAGGCGATCCAGGCGATGGAGGAGATGACCGAAAAGGCGAGGAGGAGATGAGGAGCGAGAGCGAGGGCAGGTTGAAGGGTGGGTCTTGCAGGCGTTGTAAGGCTAAGAGCAGAACCTGAATCGCCTAGCACGAGCAGCATGGGCGAGCGGGGGAGATAACGGCGCATTACACCTAACGGACAGCCTAGGGCAACTACCAGAACAGAAGCCCCGCATGTAGCCAGTCGCCGAAAGCCCTCTCCTGCTAGGCAGGGAACGCACACAGTACTCTTCGCTGGTAACACGACGCGGGTTAAACTGCGAACAGGGAAAGGCGACGGGAAGGTCAGCTCGAGTCGCAGCGGAGGGAATTCTGCGGGGGGCCGGCTGAGTAGGAGCGGATCTTCTTGTAGCTTTCACGACCTGTGCAAACAGTCGCTCTCTTCAAACGTCTTGCGCCGCTGTGAGAGTGACTAGTCGACGATTTCTGCCTTCGCAAGGAGCTGCTCGAGAGAAACCTCACGCACCCATTCCGACTGTTCCTCCGAAAGCAGCTCAACCTCTCCTTCGCCGTCCAAATTCCTCCCCCCGGTCGCCAACCAATAATCCTCCTCGCCCTCCCGCCCTGACATTTTAGCGAGCCTGAAGCGCCAACCGACCGCCTCCGTCCGGTCCACGAACGCTCGTCCTATGAGTCGGCTCATCGACCCAGCGAGACGCTGCTCTTGCACTCCGTCGAGGTCAAAGCGTAAGCGCCGAAGGTCGAAGTGCAACCCTTCGCCAATCGCCTTAATGTACGCCTCCTTCAGCGTCCAGAAAGCGAGAGCCAATGCGAGTCGAGCTTCTTGCGTTGCTGCTGATCGTATTTGCCGGAGTTCGCGCGGGTCGAGCGGCAGAAGGAAGTCGATCAGCATCGACGGCAGGATTGGCTGACACGGTCCGCACCTGATCCCGCATCGTCTCGACCACCTCGTCCGTACTTCCGCCTTCCCAGGTTTACCGCGATTCGCATCACATTCGAACCAATATGTTTGGATGCATCGGGAGTGCCCGCTGACGCGGCGAGAATGACGACATCCGCGTCGTGCGAGATGCTGTAGTCGTACGAAATGCCGTTCGGAAGGTTGACCTGCCTGACGAGCGTGGATCGGTTATCGGATGCATGCAGGCTAGGAGCCTGGCTGACGAGGTAGGGTTTGCCTAAATGTTTACGACTGAAGCGGAGGCCTGAACAAGAGAGATCGGATGCGTCAAGCTGAGCAAGCGCGGCGTAGCGAGCTAGCAGCCGGCCAAGATCCCACACGTCTTCTGATCAGCTGAAACTCTGCGAGGAACGTCGGGCGTAAGGAAGGCAAACGCACGGCGGGCATCTCGCAAGAAGCGAAACTTGCTGATTCCTTGTTGAGAATCGGAATCAACGTAGCCAACAGCGGCTCTAGCGACGAGTATGGTGACACGTTGTTGTCCGCTGGTTCATCGACGAAAGCTACGCTCTTCCTGACGAGATAGACGAGCATGACGAGGGGGGAAGCCTTCTAAAGCGCTTAACGGCGGAATGAGCCCAAATCCGAGGCATTCGACGTCAATGGAGGCACGTACAATTCTTCCGCTATCTCGCACAGCCGTACCAGCTCATCTGAACCCGTTCCCGCCTTGCTTGGCCGCGTTCGAAGTCGGACAGCTGATGAGGCGAGAGTGTCAGGGCAAGGATCGTTGAGCGTGATCGGTCGTGTCGACCGAGCCCCAAGTAGATTGAAAAGAGCAGTCGGCATCTTTCTGCCGTCTCAGAACGAGCTGAGCCTGAACGAGAGCGCACTGAGACCAAGCTGCACGCGGAGGTCTGCATCAACATACGCCCGTCTCGCACGCCGTTGCTCTTCCTGATAGGCTCAAGCTCTCTCAGCGACGTCGCTCTTCACGCGATCGCCGCCGCTGTGCCCACCCATCCGCCCGCTCTCCCTCCCTCGGCCTTTTGGACTTTCCCTACCCTTGTCCGCCTTTCCTCCTCTCGAACCGACTCAAATGGACGCCCTGACGAACGAACTGCGACCTCTGACCGTCATCAAGTCATTCACTTACTGAACGACACAAGAATCTCCTCCCGCACATTGACGCGACGACGATGACTGCGGGCCAGCTGAAGGATCTGTGTCGTGAGCGTGAATTTGGGTATATCCGTGACGGCAGCTCATGCGCGCTAAACAGTTTTCCTGTCCACGTTACGCAGAGGTCAAGACGTCTTCTGGATTCAAGCCGTGCCGAACCGTCGAACTGGGTGCGCTTTGCTTGATCTGACGTTGTACGAACCCGTTTACTGACTGTTAGTCCCTGGCAGACGCCCTCAAGCTGTATGCAAAGGCGCACGGGCACCAAGTGAGCGTCCCGGCTTGCATCTTGGCGCTCTTTCGCTTACAAACTTCTTCCGCAATCTTATAATCAACCACGAGACGGACGAAGAGAAAAGGCGGTTGAAAACGATCAGGAGGGAGGAAGAGCTGATATATTCGTTTTTCGGGCCTGCGCAGCGGGTGGAGCGTTAGTGTGCCGACAACGCTGAAGACGGCTGTTGAGTGCACCGTACGTCGGATTCTTCATGATCTTCTTTTGCAAGACGTCGTAGAGCCTGTATCGACCACCACGATGAAAGGTGTCAGTGCGCTGTCTTGGCGAGATAGAGGAGGAGAAAGCAGAACGCGCGAGTAGATGGAGATGAGTCCTGCGGCATGCGGCATCAGGCTGACACGCCTCGTCCCCCTGCATTCCCTCATCTTGCGTTGCCAGACGGGAGGTGAGGGGAGAGAAGAGGGATGGCCGAAGGAAAGTCCAGGGAAGCTGCGGCCGTTGCGGGTAAAGGCGTTCTTAGCAGGCTGGTTGTCGGCAAATGGTCGAGAACGAACGAAGAAAGCGAACTTAAGCAGCAAAAGCAGGGACGAGGACTGTGAGTGGAGGGAAAGCGAGTCAAGGCAGGAGAACAGCGCATTGCGAAGGCGCATTGCGAAGGTGCTGTGCCAGCCCGCGCTCCTTTCCAGGAGAGGCTGCGCGAGAAGTCTTGGCGACGTCTAATCTGGTAGAAGTCGCCGCCACTTGGCGCACGCAGCTATTGGAACGACGAAGGATGGGTCGGACACAGTCGGAGCAAGATGAAGGCTTCGTGGGCGAGCACTGCGTTGAGAAGCAGTCGTGAAGTCGTCCCATGTCGTGGCGCTGAGTCCTCAGGAGATGTCGCCGCAGGGAATCGGACTTCGCAGCAAGGCGAGCGAGGTTCTCGGCCGACGAAAAGGACGCGGCGCCTGCGCTCGGTGCGGCCGCCGAGACCGCACAACGCCAGCAGGGAGAGGCGGGGAGAGAGAGGATCGACGGCGAGTGCGTTGGAAGTCGAGGACCCGGATGTGATGGCGAGATGGTGAGGACGGATGGCGAGGCTTGAGCAGCAGGGCGCGCGTCGACGGGTTGAATGGCGAAGAGGGAGCTGGGAAGACAGCGCGAGGGAGCAAGACTGCAGAGTGTGCGAGGACTGTCAGCAAATGGTCGTCAGAATGAGGTAGCGAGAGCGGCGAGCGTACTCGTCTTGAGCGGCGAAAGTCGAGGTCGCATTGAATCCTTGCCGCCTTTGACGAGAAGAAGAAGAGGCGAAGAGTACAGAGGAATGAGGAGAAGAGGCGGAAGACGAAGAGGCGAGGAAGAGGAGGGCCGCGTGCCGCAGAATGAGGCGAGAATGAGGCGGGCGAAAGGGAAACTTAACGGAATTTCCGGGTCGTCTGCACCCATCGATATTACTTCGAGGCACTCCCTTTGTCGTCGAAGGAGCGTGCGCAAGGTCGGAACAGACGAAGGACATGGGCGAAAGAGGGGCGAAGGAAGAGAGCCTCGAAGGAAGAGTCGAGGTCGTTCTGCGTTCTGCCTCGTTGTTGCAGGGGTTCGCCAGCCCCTGCTTGCCTTCAAATCCGTCCTTGAAACCGTCGACGACTCGCAACCCGCGCCATATACCTATATGGCGGCGCGAGACAGCCTTGAACGCACAACTACGCCCGTCTCCCGCTTCTACAACCCAGAGAGCGTTGTCCCGTTGGTCCGGGTATCTTGCACAACCTTCACGGTTGCCCTGAGCCAAATCTTTCACCCCCGCGTGCGGTGCTTGAGGAGTTTGCTCCGAAAAGCGATGAGAACCGAGGCCGAGGCGGCGAGGCGAGACAACGGTGCGGGAGTGCTTATGGATAGGCAAAGCGGCTCATTTGACGTCTAGGAGCCGTCTGGAAAGCTCAAACTCAGGCTCAAGCGGGAGAGAGTCGCTGGTCTCCTCCAACCTCGCTCTCTCCCTCTCTTCCCTCAACTTACCACCTCGCTCGCGCACCATGCCTCCCCGCGGAAACGCCCCACCCCCAAAAATCGTTCCACCGCCCGTCCCGCCGTCCCAACTCCCTCAACACTTCGCCCCGACCCCGCTCTCACGCGCAGGCCAGATCGCTGCTTTCGCGCTTTCAGCCGGTGCGTCTCCGCTCTAGCGTATGTATCTCGAAATCGGGAGAGCTGACGAGGGGCTGAGATGCAGGGATTGCGGTGTATGGTGTGCTGTTCTATGATTATGGGGAGCAGGAGCATTGCTTCATGCCTGTGCGTCCCCCCTTCTCCTACACCAACTCCTCACGCCAAGCTAAGTCGTCGGGAAATCGCTCGGGTGCAGGCCCGAAGATGGGTTGACCAACACACCGCCTCATTCTTCACCCTCACCCCCTCCGAAAGGCGCTACGTTTCGTTCTCCTCCACCGGCGTTCCAATCGCTGGTCCTGGCCCCGCACCAACTCCTGCCGTGGAAGGGGAGGTGCATGGGGTGAAGCCGGATACGCATACGCCTTTCGAGTATTTTAAGGAGCATCCGGTGAGGTTTGGGGGGAAGGGGGAGGGGCATGGGGAAAAGGAGGCTGGGCCGAGGATGGTGTAAGTGCGAGAAGCGGTTCGTTCGAGGGAAGAGGGTGGATGTAGGGGGAAGAGGAGGAGGGTGGAGTAACTTAGACGCGGGAAGAGCGGATCGAAGGTGAGTCCTCCTCGAGAGTACCTTGCCCTCCCTTTCGACTGACTCTCACCTTCGTTCCCGCCTTGCAGCCCTTCCCGCCATGTTGTATGTACCAACGTCGTCGTGCCACGAGCAACAGCGCACTTGCACGACACTGCATTGCACCCTTCGCTCCATCGTCTCACGGACTGGATCGAGCTCGAGAGTCGCCACCGCACCGCAGATCCGTTCGCTTTGCTTTGACTGGCCCCTCGAGTGAGGCACGCAGAGCAGTTGGTCGCGTGGTCGATGTGAAATCGTTGCGGGTCGACGGCGATGTGCCCGACGGAGCGTTTGCTGGTGTTCTCACTCGCTCGCTCGCTCCGCACACAGACTGCAACCTGGCTTTCGGAGGGCGCACCGGGACACTCGAGACCGTTGACGACGCACGCTCACTCTCATCGACTGGCTCACTCTGTCATCGAGCACCGAGACACATCCGCTAGACACCCCGGCCAACTCGACCGACGAGCAGCGCCAAGCACACCCTCGCTCTCGCTCTCTCCGTCTCTCTTTTCCAACTCGCACGGAGAAAACCATCCATGCCGTCCTCCATCTCGGACAGCGAGCTCAAAGACTCGCCTCACCCGACGTTCACCAGCTCCTCGCCACCCGCGACAAAACGCGTTCTCCCGGGCGATGGCGACTCGAGCAGCGCCACCGGTTCGGATGAGGCCATCTTGGCACAGCTAGGGTACAAGCAGGAGTTCAGGCGGGAGTTTACAAACCTCAGTGTGCGTCCGGGGGCTTCGTCTTGGGCAGTAGGGGGTGGGATGCTGGCTGCATTGGGTCCGCACCGTCGCAGCCGGGCAGTCTCCCGCATGCTCGGGATGGGAGCTGACTATGGACACGAACTGCCCGCAGACCATCTCGTTCGCGATGAGTATCATGGGGTGAGTTTTCGCTCCGTCCTCTTGGCGTCGAGGAAGAAGCTCCGTTCGGGGAATCTCCTACGGTGGGCGGACTTTTTTAGAGCTGGGCAGCCGACTGACACGCTCCTACTCGCGCAGTGTCGCCTCCTCCGTCGTCACGACTTTCAACACCCCCTTCACCCTCGGCGGTCCCGCGAGTGTCGTCTGGTGCTGGTTCATCGTGCATTCCTTTCCCTGCTCGAGCTCTCCCGTCCAGCAGCTGACGAGAGGCTGTACGCAGGGCGCCTGCTTCAACTTCTGCCTGGGGACGTCGATTGCTGGTGCGTCCGCTCTCCCTCCCTTTCCTCCTTCCTCTCGCTGACTCCTATCTTGTGCGCAGAACTCGTCTCGGTACGCTTATCATCATCACCCTTTTCCTCCCAGATCGGTTGCTTACCGCTCGCGCACGCAGGCCTACCCTACAAACGGCGGCCTATACTCCGCCTCCGTCTACCTCGTCCCCAAGCGGCAACGCGCCTTTATGGGCTGGTCCGTTGGATGGTGCGTTTCCCTCCCTCTCTTTCCATCCGCCTCGATAGAAGCTGACGCGAGGCTGGGACAGGCTCAACTTGCTTGGCCAAGTTGCGGGTGTTGCGTCCACGGAATTTGGACTGGCGCAGATGATCTTCGCTGCTGTGCGTTCGCTCCCTCGTTCCCTTTCCTTCTCTCAAGTGCTGACGCGATGATGACGCGCAGGTCTCGCTCTCGACCGGCGGAAACTTTGTCGCCAATGAATGGCAGACTTACCTCCTCTTCCTCGGCCTGCTAATCGTCCACGGTATCATCAACGTGCGTTCCCATCCACATCGCTCCCTCACGAACGTGCGCTGATTTGGTTGGGGTGAACAGTCCTTTGGCACTAGGATGCTCGCGAGTATGACGCGCACATTCGTGTTCTTCAACATTGGAACGGTCGTTGCGGTCGTCATCTCGCTCCTCGTCTGCACCAAGGAGAAGAACTCGGTGCGTCTCCACCGTCTTCCCAAGCTTCCTCTCAGCTTACTCGGCTCGCCCCGCAGGCCTCGTACACCTTCACGCACCACATCAACGGTTCAGGCTGGGGTTCTCAAGGCCTCACCTTCCTCCTCGGTCTCCTCTCCGTCCAATGGACCATGACCGACTACGACGCGACCTGCCACATCTCGGAGGAAGTTAAGCGCGCGTCCGTCGCCGCACCCGCAGCGATCTGGATCGCCGTACTCGGAACGGGCGTTGCAGGGTGGATCTATAACATCGTCTTCGTGCTTTGCTCGGGAAACTTGTCGGATTTGGGAGAGTTGGGTGTGTCAGGGTATGCGCCGGCGGAGATTCTGTGGAGGAATGTGCCGGAGAAGCTTTTCTACGTTCTTTGGGCTTTCATTTGCCTCATCGCCTTCCAGGTACGTCCCCGCTCCCCTTCTCGTTCCCTCACACGAGCTGATGAGGTTGGTTTGGACAGGTCGTGGCGACTGCGACACACGCCAACGCTCGCTCATTCTACGCTTTCTCCCGCGACAAAGGCATGCCCGACCGCGGCTTCTTCTACAAACTTGCACGCAACCAGATTCCGATCAATGCAGTCTGGCTCGTGTTGTTCATCTCGGGTGCGTTCTGGTTCCCTTCGCCGCTTCCGCCAGTCCTCTCTTTCGTGGGCTAAGCTGATGCGAGAGGGTGCGCAGCGTTGATGGGCCTCTTGGTGTTCGCGTCTTATGTCGCTGTTAATGCTATCTTTGCGCTTGCTGCGATGGCTATGGGTGCGTTCGACGAGCTCTTCCCGTCGCCTAAGCAGAGCTAACCCCGCCGAGGATTGCGCGCAGACACGTCCTACATCATCCCAATCGTCGCGCGCATGATCTATCAGAACCATCCCGAGGTCATGTTCAAGCCTGGTGCGTCCTGATCCCGCTCGAAGACGAGAGATCCGTAGGCTGACAACTTGCTTCTCCCAGGCCCGTTCACGATGGGCGACGGCCTCCTCGGTTGGGCCATCCGCATCGTCAGCGTCGCATGGGTCAGCACCGTCGTCGTCATCCTCGCCCTTCCTACCATCCGCCCCGTCATCCCGACAAACATGAACTACGCGTCCGTCGTCACCCTCGGAGTCCTCTTTATCGCGACGCTGTGCTACCTCGGCATTGGGAGGAAGATTTATAAGGGACCGAGGAACGTGTTGGCGGAGGAGGGGATCACGCCGAAGGCGTTGACAGGCGATGATGACCTTAAGGAGGTCAAGTGAGCGGCACGGCGCAAAAAGTGTGTTTTCCCCCTCTACTCCTCCCGCTCCACGCGCTGACGCCCGCGATGCACAGTTTTTCGTGTGCTTATCATATACCCCAAACCCAAAAATCCCCCGAAGCGCCTCGACGGCCCCTCCCTTCCCTCTCCCTGTCAAACTCCTCCCGTTCTCGCTTCTTATCATGCACAGGTTGTCCCCACCCCCTCCCATTCCTTGTTACTGAACCCCTGTATCGATGTCTTCGTTTCGTTTAGAAGCGGTTCTTGTTCGTTTGGCAGTCCTCCTCTTCCTCGTCGTCCTCCGCCACCTCTTTATCGCTCATTCGGCTTTGTACTATCTTCGGTGGGAGGCGGGCGAAGGCAATCGTACTTTCTGGCCGTCTCGTTGGGCTTGTCACGCGTGCTAGAGAGTAAGACTTGGAGAGAACCGCTCCTCGCGGCACTTTGGGACGAGGAGGTTGTCCGACGACCACAGCTTGTGGCCTCGTACTTTGTTTGGCTGCGTTGCCCGCTGCATCTCTGCTTGACCGTTCTCCCGACTGCACAGCTTCGCTCCGTCCACTTCCACCCTTCCGCTCCCTCAAACCCCCGCGTCTCCTCATCAGTCCAACCCCACTCGCCTCTCCGCCGACGAGCGCGACAACCCGCTCTAGCGCGCGCGACTGGCTCTAGTAGAAGCAAAATGGGCCGGAGATTCACGGTCAGAGGAGTTGATGCGTTCGGAAAGGTGCGTTTGTGGGATGTTCGTGATCATGCCGCGAACAGCACGCAGGAGCAGTGGTCGCGGCTGGAAGGGTCCGGGAACAGGCGAGCTGACCGCCTGATGCGCGTTCCACAGACGATGGAGGATGTCAAGATCAAGACGGGTTTCGGCGGAGCATGTGCGTCTCGCTCCTTTCGCCCCGCAGGACCCTTCGGAGCGCTGCGCTGACTGCGTTGAGGTGCACAGTAACGCTGATATCCTTGTCGCTGATCCTCGTTTTGACGCTGTACGAGTTTGTCGACTACCGGCGAGTGCACATGGTCAGTTCTCGGTTCCTCTTTGGCGCACTTTAGAGCAATTTGAGGCTTAGGAATGCGTCGGTCGCGCGTACAGGACTGACGATTGCGCTAGCAGGACCCCTCCATCGTTGTCGACCGGTCACGAGGGGAAAAGCTCGTTGTCAACATGAACATCAGCTTTCCTCGCGTGCCGTGCTACCGTGCGCTCTTCCATCTTCCATGGTCCTCCAAGCGCAAGTTGACGGTGCGGTATACGACACAGTCTTAAGCGTCGACATCATGGACATCTCGGGAGAGCATCAAAACGGTCCGTCTCCTTCCTCTTATACGCCTTCCGCTTCCTTTCCGCTTCCAGTGCTGACGCATCTCCACGCAGACATTCACCACGATCTCTTCAAGACGCGCATCGCCCCGACGGGAACGTTCGTCGAGGAGGCGATCAAGGGGAAGGAGCTGACGGGCGATGCTGAGCGGGTTGCGAGGCAGAGGGCCGAGGGATACTGTGCGTGACGCGCTTCTTCGCGTCTCCTTCGAGCGTGGACAGAAGGAACTGAGCTGATCTCGGCATGGCGCGTACAGGCGGTACCTGCTACGGCGGTACACCATCTACCGACGGACCCAATCCCGGCTGCTGCAACACTTGCGACGAGGTTCGCGAGTCGTACGTGCGACGAGGTTGGAGCTTCGTCAATCCCGACTCGGTCGAGCAGGTGAGTCGACGTCAAGGTTCGACAATCCGGCCAGCGCGACCTGCAGCGTGCTGACCTGAGTCGTGGACTTGCCCATTCGCAGTGCGTCTCTGAGGGCTGGACGCAAAAGATCAAGGATCAGGCCGACGAGGGCTGCAATATCGCCGGCAAGGTCCGCGTCAACAAGGTTATCGGCAACTTGTTCGCCCGACTCTTTGTCTCGCGCCTGTCAACAAGCTGACGCGCTGCCATTGCAGCCACCTCTCGCCTGGGCGGAGCTTCCAGACGAACCAGCAGCACATCCACGACCTCGTCCCGTATCTCCAGGGCGGCAAGAAGCACGATTTTGGGCACGAGATCCACTCCTTCTCGTTCGGCAGCGAGTCGGAGGACGAGTTCGTCGGCATGGGAGGGAAGAAGGCCGAGGATGTGAAGAAGGCGCTTGGCATTGTCAACCCGCTTGATGGGATCAAGGCGCATACGGAGGAGTCGAATTAGTGAGTTGGCTCGTTCGCTAGGTGTCGCTTCGAGGTTTGTACAGAGTTGGCGAGCCGACAGGCATGGCCTCGCCGTGCTGCAGCGGTGCTGACGCGTTCGAATCGCACGCAGCATGTTCCAGTACTTCCTCAAGGTGCGCCTCGCTCGCTCTGCCGTCATCCTGCTCGAGTCGCTTGCTGACGTAGAGCTCTCGCGCCACTCGCAGGTTGTCTCGACCAAGTTCCAGTTCCTCGATGGCCGCGAGCTGAACACGCACCAATACTCGGTGACGCAGTACGAGCGGGATTGTGCGTATCCAACCTTCTCTCAGTCACAGTGACGAGTCTTGCTGACATCTTGCGCTTACAGTGACCAGCAACAAGGCGAATGAGAAGCAGGGCGGACACCAGACGATGCACGGTTACGCAGGCGTCCCAGGGTACGCTCCCCCATCGTCACCTGTGCAAGCTGTGGCGCTCCGCAAAAGGCTCTGCGTTTGAACTCGATACATGAGGCTGACGCTGCTGCTGCTCGTAGGCTTTTCTTCAATTACGAGATCAGCCCGCTCCAGGTCATCCACCGCGAAGACCGCCAGTCGCTCGCCCACTTCATCACATCGACGCTCGCCATCATCGGCGGTATCCTCACCGTCGCAGGACTCGTCGACAGCTTCGTCTATTCGGGCAGTCGCCGGCTGAAGGAGGGAGGATCGGGACCGAAGGCTGGATTGGGCTTCGCCTCGGCTCAGGGAAAGATGCTGTGATCGGATGCCGTACCCTCGCAATCTGCAATCGCTGGATAGCTCAGGACGCGTTCTAGGCGAGAAAGACGAGCATTGCCAGATTGACTTCTCCTCGCGACTTCCGTCTCCTTTCTTGACCTCACCCCGCTCGACCGCTTTGGCTCCCGCTTGATGCCGGCTGCGTCTAGTAGCTCACAGGGTTCTCAGAAGCCGGTGCGTCCCCCTGGCCCCCTCTCCACAATGTCGAAGCTGATCTGCTTTCCCTCAACTCGATCAGCTCAAGCAGTTCTCCATCTCGTCTTTCCTGCCCTCGCAGGTCGGTTCAGCAACAGCATCATCCTCGAAACCGTCGAAGCCGCTTTCACAGCGCAAGCCGGCCAAGTCCAATGGCGAGATTGGGGCGGACGACGTCCTGTGCGAGGAGGAGTTCAAGCAGCCGGCGTTGCCGAGGGAGAAGCGCAAAACAGATGAGGACGGCAAGCGTGTGACGAAGAAGGCGGCTGTTCTGGACCTTAGTGCGTTGCAGCTCCGTCGTGCTCTTCTTCACTCAAGCTGGCCCCGTTCTCATGTGGGGGATATCTCTTCTCGCTCTCTGCAGCCGCAGACGACGAGGAAATCGAGGTGGGCACGTCGTCAAGCCCGGTCTCGTCGCCTCGGATATCGAAGAAAGGCAAGACGTCGGCGGTGAACGGGAAGGGGAAGGGGAAAGCGGTCAAGATGGAGGAGGCGACAGACGAGCCGGGCGATACTGCCTTGTGGGTCGACAAGTATGCGCCACGGGATCGCGTACGTGCCTTCCAAGGCTCGCTCTTCCAACCGCTGACACGTTGCGTCCCCAGGACGACTTGTCGATTCACGCGCGCAAGATTACCGACGTCGAAAAGTGGCTCACCGATGCCTTCACCCTGACCTCGTCCAACCCGAATCGGAAACTCGCCAAGTACCGCCGTGTGCTCGTCCTCTCGGGCCCTGCCGGAGCTGGCAAGACTGCAACGGTCAAGACGCTTGCAAACGAGATGGGCGCCAAGATCGTTGAGTGGAAGGAGGGCACGAACGTGGATCACGCGAGCTATGATGGTGCGTTCGCTTTCCTCGTGGCCAGTCACCGAGACCTAGCTGACGTGCCTCGTACAGCCCGCGAATCGCTCGTCCACCGCTTCTCCTCATTCCTCGCTCGAGCAGGCATGGCGTCGGCTCTCGACTTCGGGCCTGACCCCTCAGATCCGTCACCTTCGACCTCTAGTGCGATGTCCTTGGCCGAGACTGAAGACGGCAGTTCGTCGTCCCGCCGCCTCATCCTGCTCGAAGACTTGCCCAACGTATCGCACTACCCGACCAAACTCGCTCTCCGTTCGGCCCTCAACCAATATCTTACGTCGCCGCGCGTCACTTCGCCTCTCGTCGTCATCATCAGCGAGGCGATGGCGCGACCTGGCGACGACGATGGTGGCGGAGCTAGCTGGCTCAACGGCAACGGTCGTCGAGGGGAGAATTTGGATACGAGAAGCGTTCTTGGCGTCGACATCCTCAACCATCCGGCCTGCCGCGAGATCTCGTGCGTCCCGCTCTCTGGCCCTCTTGGGGACTAGCGTCAGCTTTGCGCACGAAACTCATGTCGTCGCCTGCGCTTCCGACAAACAGCTTCAACCCCATCGCTCCGACCATCATGCGCAAGGCACTTGTTCGCATGCTCGACCGCGCATACGCCTCGCACCATCCGCCTCCCGCAGCTGCTCGACCCTCACAAGCCACTCTCGACCGCCTCATCGCACATTCGTCCGGCGACATTCGATCGGCTGTCATGAGCTTGCAATTCTTGACGACGGAGGGATCGAGAGATGCGACGAGCTTTGGCGCCGGTGCGAAGGTCGGCAAGGCCAAACAGGGTGGGAAGAAGCGGAGGAAGCGAGAGTGTGGAGAGCAGAGCAGCGACGAGGATGATAAGAGCTCGTCATCGAAGGGTGGCAAAGAGAAAGTCAAGCAGCTGTGCGTCGTTGCGGTGTTGCCTCAGCGTCCAGCTTCGGCTCACCCATCGCTTCCCTTACAGACTGCAGTTTGTCACCGCGCGCGAGTCTTCCGTCTTCATCTTCCACGCTCTCGGCAAAGTCCTGTTCAACAAGCGTCAGTTTGATCTGCCCTCAAACGCAGTAGACCTCGCTCACTCTGCCTTCGCTCAGGATGGGGTCAATCCGCCGAGGACGACAAGAAGGATCTTGGGCGGGCCGGCATCTTACAGGAACGGCAGTCGGGCAAGTTGCCGAAGCACTTGCGAAAGCAGTGGACGAGGGAGCCGAGTAAGGTTGATCCCGACGTGCGTTGCTCAGCCCTCCAGCTGCTGGACCCCTTCTGACTGGCTCCCTCACAGGTCCTGTTCGCCGAAGCTCCACTTGACACCGACATTTTCCTCTCGTATTTGCACCACAACTACCCGCCTTTCACAAACGAGATCGAGGAGTGCAGCGGGATCATGGACGCTCTGAGCGAGTCGGACGCGTTGATGACCCTGCAGGGGGAAGGCGAAGAGGTACGAGTCCGCTCGTTCGCTGCTTGGCGTTGCGAGCACGTTGACGGTAACTTCGGCAGGCGTACCGCCGGCTTCCCCTCACGTCTCTTTACGCATTCCAAGTCTCCGTCCGCTCGACGTTGCTCAACCTGCCGTCTCCCGTCCCTCGTCGCAAGCAAGTCCTGCGCAAGTCGGAACTGTGGGAGACGCTCAAGCTGCGAAGGCAGAACGGTGAAAGCTTGGGCGAGATTGGAGGGAAAGAGGATTTGTGGAGGGAGGAGAAGCGGTCGGTTGTGGCGGAGCGCGTGCCGTACATGGGGGTCATCAAGCCAAAGGGTGCGCGTTAACACTCGACCAGGCGAATCTGCGAGCGATTTGCTGACTCGTTGCTTCCGCACTTCTAGATGCGAACCCTTTCCTCCTCGATCTCGCCACTTTCCCGCCTCTCACCGAAGCCGCACAACCGATTGTAACCGGCGGTGCGCTGGGCGAGAAGGAGGCGGCCCTCGAGGAGGTGGATGCAGAAGTTCTGGTCGACATAACCGCGCCGCAGTTGCGGACGTCCGGAGGCGCCAGCGGGAAGAACGGACGCTCAAGGGTGCTCGAGGAGGTCGACGAGGAGGATGCGGAGGACACGCGTGAGGCTGCACAGGGCGAGGGGGAGCTGCTTCTGTACGATCCGGACGACGACATTGAGGATTGAAACGCCCGCTTGGCTTCGCCTCTTCTGCGCTTCCCCTCGTAAGCCATTGCAAGCTCCTGTCCAACTTGTCAGAGAGCTGCAAGCAGGAATGAAGGCGCTTTGGTTGAATTGGCCTCGCTCGCGCCTCGTCCGCTTCTTTGCCCTTCTTCCCACACGCACAATACCGATGCGGATAGCGCCGCGAGGCCACGAGGCCCTCTTAGTGCTGGTCTTCGCTGCTCACGTCCTGCTGGTTCAACCAACGAAGGTCGAGGAGTCCTTCACGTTGCACTTCGTCCGGGATGTTCTCGTGAACGGTGTACAGGCGAGGGGCATCAAGCGGGTGCGTTGCCGGCCCATCGACTGCAGTCCATCTGCTGACACTTTCTGCCCACAGTACGATCATCTCGAGTTCACCGGCGCCGTCCCTCGCTCAACAATCGGCCCACTCGCTCTCGCTGGACTCTCGTTGCTTCCCCTTCGCCTTGCCAATCAGCTGGAGCTTATCAACACGGGCAATGATGCTCAGCTGATTGGTACGTGCGCGTCGTCATCCGAAGTCGGCCCTTGTCGCTGACCTTTGCCTCATCGCAGTCCGCTTCACACTCGCCTCGGTGAATGCATCCGCGCTCGCCTTCTTGTCGCGCCGAGTACGGGCAGCGTATGGCGCCAAGGTGGCGAAATACTTTCTCCTGCTGGCGGCGACGCAGTTCCACGTCCCCTTCTGGGCTGGCCGGACACTGCCCAACATGCTCGCCTTTCCTCTCGGTGTGTACAGTGCGCTCGCCGTCTTAGCCAGAGCATCTTGCTGACAGTCAGCTTCGAGTAGTCCAAATCGCTCTCGCCCTCCTCATCACCCCGCCCGTCCTCTCGTCCGTCAGCAAACCTCGCTTTTCAACCCGCACGCACATTCTCGGCGCATTCTGCATCCTCACCTTCGCTGCAGTCATCATGCGACTCGAGCTAGTAGCTCTCGTTATGCCATTCGCCCTTGAGCACCTGGCGCGGCGTCTCGTCGGACCTATACAACTAGTCGCGACGGGTTTGGTGGCCGCGGCCGGAAGTTTGGGTGCGTTACTGCTCCAGCCGGAATGTATTCGCGCTTGCTGACGACGAGCCCCCCACAGGCTTGAGCGTGTTGGCGGACAGCTACTTCTGGCGGAGCGGGGCGCGGCTTTGGCCCGAAGGGCAGGCCTTCCTCTTCAACGTCCTGCAGGGCCGGTCTGCGGAGTGGGGCGTGAGTAGCCCCCATTTTCCATTGTCCAGCACGCACAACTGATCTCCTCTGTTTTCTGCAGATCTCGCCACCTCTCTACTATTTCACCTCGGCTCTCCCCAAAGTTCTCCACCTCTCGCTCATGCCCGCTGTCTTCTCCCTGCTCGCCGACCGCAGAACTCGCCGACTACTCTTCCCTTGCTTCGCATACGTCGCGCTCCTGAGTGTGATCAAGCACAAGGAATGGCGCTTCGTTGCCTACGTTGTACCGGCATTCACGGTCGGCGCAGCCGCAGGAATCGTCGCCATCGGATCTCTGTGCGTTGGCTTTGCGCACCTGCTCGTACAGTAGCTTACAACTATCTTGCAGTACGGCCTCGCGGCAACTCCGCCGCGGTCTCCTACTCACCATCGTCGCGGTTAACCTCCTCCTCACCGGCCTCGGTCTCGTCGCCTCATCCGCAAACTACCCCGGCTACTCAGCAGTCACCTTCCTCAACAGCTACCTCGCCGCAAATGCCTCGTCGACCGACGCTTCCGGACGGCCAAAGCAGGTGCATGTTGGCATTGAAGCGAAGATGACGGGCGCCAGCAACTTCGTCCTCCTCGACTCGCCGCATGCGACGCGAGTCAAGGGCGACAAGGCATGGTACCTCTCTCCTTCGTCCTGGACGCCTCCGCCTGTTCAGTTCGACCGGAGCGAGAATCTGGCGTACTCGGATCTGGGCGGCCTCGTCGCCAGCGAACGCTTCGATTACGCTCTTGCGGATGCAACAGGGTCGCCTGATGCGATCCAACGAGACGATGTCGAGGTGTTGTACGAGGCGACGGCTTTCGATGGCTTCGACTGGCGTGCCGCTGCAGCAGCTCGGTGGAGCGAATTCGCGAGACAGGCGGTCAAGGTCAAGGTGGTCAAGCTACGTTAGTATCTCTCGTAGCTGGGCATAGAGGGTATGGAAATAAGATCTGCAAGATGCTAGACTATGACAACAAGCGAGACTCCGACAAGCGAATGCACCAGCTCCAGCTCCTCCGCCTATTGCTCACGCTGCCCTTGGCCTCTTCCGCGCTGGCTCGTCACTGGCTTCCACCTCTGGGGGACGTGCGACGCCTGCAACTCCCTCGTACGCCTGAACCGCGCCCGCTCCAGCTTGTCCTGAGGCGGCCGTGGAGTCGGGCGAAGCATAGCCGAGACCTTCACCGTCTTCAGTCTGCGAGAACGACGGTCCTTGTCCGTTTGACGAAGAAATCGGTGCGCTACGAGGCTGAGAGATGTTGGACGTAGCGAGAGTAGGCGAAGGGCGGTACGGGAAAGGCGGCGCAGCGCGACCTGGAGTGAAGTGGGTCGCGCTCACTGGCGGAGAGCAGAGTTGCTGAGGAAGCGTAACGGTGCTGGCAGGACGTTGCTCCAGCGCCGAGCCATCGTCGAGGTGCGAGGAGGGAGGACGGGCTGGGCCGAGGGGTGTGGGCGAACTGGCGAACCCTTGCATGTGACCCATAACGTTCGGATCGTGTGGGTGTGAGACAGCTGGACGGCGGAAGGACGTCGAAAGAGACTGCTGCGCGAACTGCGAAAGTCCCGCCTGCGCAGAAGTCTGGCTGAGTTGCGACGGGAAGTTGGCGGGCTCGACCGGCGTGAAAGCGGTACCTCCGATGCTTTCGACGATATTGCGAGCGAAATCGGCGTCAGAGGTGGTGAGGAACTGGAGGATCCCCTGCCCAAGTTGCTGGGTGATAAGGTTGATGGGAGCGGCGAGAGAGCGAGGCACTGCAGGATGCCGAAGTCAGAGTGTGCAGTCGTCTTTGATTCGGCGAGAGGACACACCGTTAGCCCAGAAAGCCTGCTTGCTCCACCTCGAATCCCAGCGGACCTGCAATTCCGGCTGTGTCCGCAAGAGTTGCCGCTGTTCGGCCTGCTCGTAGGTCTTCTGCACCATCTTGTACACCGTCGGCCAGCGCACCGGTCCGGGAGGCATTGTCGCGAGTGTGGCAATGAGTGCTGCATCTTCGGCGACGGTCCAGGGAGCAGGAGCGAGCCGGAAAGGGTCGGCGTGGTTGCCGGCGACATAGGCGACCGCCGCAGCGGTGCCTCGGTCGATGATAGATTGCGAGCGCGGGCCGAAGGGGGCGGCTGGAAGGCAGAAAGTCAGCGAACGGATTGACCTTCGCAAGCTGACGAGGAGGTCGTTAACGTTGCGACGGAGCTCGCTGTGGTGCAGACGTGCGCTTCGGCTCTACAATGACAATGTCTATGCGCGGCGAATGCAATCAGCAAGACGCAGAACGCGAAAGGCTGCGGACGCACCATCATCGTGCTCAGGCGATTGCCCTTCCAACGCCTTTCCCTTTCCCTTGTTCTTCACGCGCTTCTTAACCAACGCCAGGTACTTACCCCTCAGCGCAGCGACGCTCCTGTCCTTCGCATGCGTCTTGAACTTGTCCCTCAAACCCTCCCAATCCTCGACCTTTCCCGCCGAAGTCTTCGAAGTCGACTTGAGGTAGCGGTCGCCAATGGAGAGGACGTCGGCCGACTCTTCGTTCGTCCACTTGCCGCGTCTGTACTCCTTCGGCGTCGACTTGGGCGTTGGCGCAGGTGGAGACGATTCGGGCGAGCTGGAAGGGCGAGCGGACGTTTCGGCGGGTTGGGCTGGCGACGATGATCCAGTCAGTAACTTCTTGCGCTCGGTGTGTGCAGGAATTACAAGGCGTCGGGGGCGAAGGCGTCCACTCCGACGTCGAGCTCATCGCAAGCGGGATGTGCGAGGAGGTCCAGGAGGGACGCCACAGGCGGTGCGCGGCGTCGGAGCGAGTCGAGGCGGGGTTGGTGTGAGCTTGGAGCGTTTAATCAACCCTCCGCGATGCCTGTAGAGCCGTTCCTGGCGAGGGAGGGGCGTGGCGGAGGATGACGAGGGAGAGGAGGTGGTGCGGGCCTGGGTGAGCCTCCTGTCGGCGGATGTTGCGGCGAGGTGGCAAGCGAAAGCGATCCTCGAACAGGATTGCAGGACAAGCAATAAGCCCGAAGATGCGAGAGCGAGCGAACGATGGAGGAGAGATGCGAGGAAAACAAGTTGCGGAGAGGTGAAGTCGTTCACTTGTCCCAGTTCTTCGAGCTGTACCACGTGCCATTCCTCTGAGGCGCCATCGCGGAATCCTTCCAAGCGTCCAACGTTTGAGCCTTCCTTGGAGCGATTTGACCCTGTCCTCCTTGCCTTGAACCGAAACGTGAAGCTTGATGTCCTCCCCTTCTCGATCTTGCGACGACGGAGACCTGCGTCGTTAGTGCCGCCGTCCGAGATCACCAGGAAGGCACAGCGAAAGCCAAGACGCGAGAGCACGGCCGGAGAAAGGGAAGGAAGCCGTCGAAGCGTTGGCGAGATCGCTTGAAAATTGATCGAGACGCGCGACGTTTTGATCTTGTCGTGCTGAGCGTCAGAAGACCTAGCTGGAAAGCGGACAGCGCGAGAGCGAGAAGCAGGAACCCCAATTTGTCTCAATCCGTCTGCCATCCTTATCACGTTTAACCTCTCCGCTGCTCCCAACTCCTTCGAAGCCGACGCCGCGTCCTCCGTGCGTGCCAACCGCGAAGTCGATCGTTGTAGAGCAATCTGGAGGCGAGCATCGTCGCAAGCCGCTCAGTTCCATCGCCCTTCGCTTCGCATCCCAGATCGCGGCAACCCGACAGCCTTGCCTTCGCCAAACGCGCAGAAAGTCCCAGCCAATCCACTCGTTTCACGCCTCCAGCCTCCAATCCTACGTCCGTCGACCCAACCCAACCAATCGCCTCGTCTCCGCCCGAAAACCCGCGCGCAACCGTGTACAAAAAGGGTGTTGGGTGGTAGTCGAGAGGATGGAGGTGATGGCGCGGCGCGTGAGCGAAATCAACGGTAGCTGCGTAGCGGAAGTGCGCGTGAGAAACAGAGCGGATGGAGCGTAGCTGAAGAGAGAGAGGAACGAGTACGCACGACTTCTGGAAGCGTGCGCGGGCACCACTGCGAACGGACGCGAGAGGAAGAGTCAGTCAAGCAATTCTGGGGGATAGAGAAACAGGAGTGGTCGTACCGTCCACCGAACTTCTTGGGCTCGCAGCGACGGGGGTCGGCGACCAAGAGGTTACGGTCGTAGGCGACGAGAGCCTTGCGGATTTCGAGCGCCGAGGCAGCGTCCTCGTACTTGGCGACGTACGCGACGACTGCCTTGGCGATAGCCTGGCGGAGGGCGTACAGCTGCGAGGTGTGTCCACCACCCGAGACGCGGAGGCGGATGTCCATGCGCGAGAGGGGCGAGGGGAGCGACGTCGTCGACGAGACGAAGCTCTGGAGGATGAGGACGGGCTCGTAGACCTTGCCGCGGAGGACAGGGGTGCCGTAGAGCGAGAGAGGGACACCGTTGATCTTGATGAGACCCTTGCCCTCCTGCGTGCCGCCAGACCTCGTCAGCTATGCTGTTTCACCATGCGCCATCTCCCACTCCCGCACGATTGCCCCCTGCCGGCCATCGACCCGCCGCGCGAGGACCGGCATCTCACCTTGGCCAAAGCGACAGCAGTGGCGGTCTTCTTCTTGCCGAACGTCTGGACAGACTGGGTTGCCGACATCTGTAGTCGAAAGGCGCGTTCGAACGAGTGGGTGCGAGAGATGGATGCGGGAGGCGGTGTGAGGAGGTGAAGGGGAGGCGAGGCGGGACGGCAACAAGGCGAATCGGGGCGGGAGAAGGACGCAGATGGTCAGCAATTGGCAGCATTTCCCCAAGTGGACCATTCGAACGCACCTTGTCTGTGTGCGCACGAGACGGGCGGGGCGGGAAAAGGGCGAAGTGGTCAGCGCGCAAGTCCTCGAGCTGGCAGTGGGTCATCTGTGCTCGTCCAGAGGGTCCGGTCCGCGCTCAATCTACTCCAATCCAACGATGCTCCTCTTCAAACCCACGCCCTGCCCTCGCCTGTGCCATTCTACTCGCTGCCTCGACGGCAGAGTTTGCCCTCATCCGTCCGCCTCGCTCGTCGACTAGCCAGATGCGTGGATGGTGTGGGTCGACTGGGCGAGTGGTGTGGTGCGTGTGTGTGCGGCCGCGCAGCCATACCAGACGCGAGCTTACGAGAGGGCGCGAAGACGGAGCTCAAGCAAGCCTCGAGCTCGCGAGCGACTGTCGACCCTCGCTCACCACCTCTCGCTCGCTTTGTGGCCAGGTTGGCGTACTCATTGGACTCTCACAACTGCTGACGCGTTCTACAACGAGAGAGCGAACCGCTTACGAGGCCAGGCGACCGCACACAGGCATCTCGTCCTCGCTCACCCCGCTACTCCCCTGAGCTCCGGCCCACCCAGACGACTGAGGACGCCGATGCACTGCGATTGAACTGCGCTCACAGCTACAAGACGCCATCGCCCGCACGACTGCACATTGTCGGCCGCACGCCGCCTCGAGCCACGCGCGATCACTTCTCTTCGCTCGCTCCCCTCGACCGTTCTCTCGCTCTGCTTGCTACGAGATACAAGCCGCAGCGACCGGTCGCTATGGACTCGCCCGTCTCGCTCCTCCAAACGCACGGCTGGCCTTCCGACTCGACACGCTTCCCTCCCTCTCCACCTCCCCACCCTGACCCGCTCCCCTCGTACTGGCTCCAGAACTTCTCGTCCATCCTGACGCACGCAGGGATGGATGCCGAGCTGCCGCAGGAGGCGGACGTCGTAGTCATCGGTAGCGGGTTGACCGGGACGTGTTTAATCGACGAGCTGGTGAGGCTGCTCACGGGGGAGGAGGGCGGGCGGATTGAGGGCAGGACGGTCAACGTGGTTGTGCTGGAGGCGAGGACGTTCTGCTCGGGAGCGACGGGTGCGTTATCTGGTTCCCATCGCCCAATTAGTCCAGGAGAATCCGACTCTCCTGCCGTGGCTTCGCAGGCCCGGTTCGTGAACGCTACGCTCACAAGCTGACGTATTGCTCACTGCCTTCCTCTCTCGTCGACTTTCACCCACCTGCTGCCGTTACTCGCCTCGCCATCCTCTCTCACTTTCGCGCCCACCTTGTCCTCGTCCCCCTTCACCTCGCTTTTTCGCTTCACATTGTCCTTTCCGCTGCTTCTGGTCTTTCCGCCGCCCTTGCCCTTCACCCTCGACCTGCCCGCATTCGCTCATCGTGCTGTCCCTCTCCTCCGAGGCACTCAACAGGTCGCAATGGCGGCCACCTAACCGCCTACCCCATCGCGCATTTCGCCGACATCTCCTCCCTGCACGGCATCGACGAAGCCCGTCGTGCGATCAGGCTCGAGGAGAGAGCGATCAAGTGGGTTGTCGAGACTTGCGAGAGCGAGGGGTGGAGCGAGTGGGTGGATTTGAGGAAGGATGCGGGAACGGTGGGTCGCTGCGTTCTTTCTGATTGCCATTTGCGCCGTCAGTGACTGATTGGCATCCGCTTATTCCTCGTGTTCCCGCATTCTTTTTCCGAACTTCGCCTTCCCTTGCGTGTCCGCTATCGCCTCTCCCAGCTCGCCATGTTCGACAGCCCCGCCGAAATAGCCGCCATCGAAGCCTCTCTCGCTCTCGCCGCCAAAGCAGGCGAAGACACCTCCACCGTCCAGTGGGTCTCCTCCGCCAAAGCGCGTGAGCAGTACGGCGCCGAGACGAAGCGTGGCCTCTTCGTTCCAGGCAATACGCTGTATCCGCTCAAATTTGTGACGCTGCTTTTCAGAAGGGCGCAGAAGAGGGCGGACGAGGCGGGCATGAAGGCGGAGCGGGAGGGCAAGCCGGAGGGAAAGCCGGAGGGAAAGCCGGTCGAGGTGGAGCTTTTCACTCATTGTCTCGTTGACAAGGTTGTTGAGGGGGCTGCTGGAGAAGGAGGTCGAGGGCGATGGGTTGTCAAGACGGCGCGTGGCGACATTAAGGCGTGCGTGGAGCTTCTTGCTTTCCTGATCCCCCTCCATACCTCCCGACAGTCTCCCACCCCTTGCCGCTCGCCCACGAGTTCGCGCCTCATGATCCGGGTCGCTGCTAGCGGGCTCTTCTTGACCTTCAGACGGACCTTTAGCCGGAACTGATCCTCCTTTGCTTCGGCAGAACGCATGTCGTGCACGCTACGAACGGCTACGCCTCACACCTTCTCCCGTCACTTAACGCGCTTGACAGTCCATACTCTCGCATCCTCCCAACTCGCGCCCAAATGCTCGCGCTTCACCCGACTTCGTCGTCCTCCTCACCCAATTGGACTCCCGCCTTCTCACCTTCTTCCCCGACAGATCCGCCGCAGTCGTCGAACCACCCGAAAGGCGTTAACGCCTACATCTTCCAGCGGTCATATTCGGCTGCTGGAAGGGAGAGGGGCGAGATCTTGCTTGGAGGCGAGAGGGAAAAGGCGGACGGGTGGGAGTGGGGAGTTGCGGATGACGCGAGCGTCAGTAAGGTGGTTGGTCGTCAGCTGAAGGAGGCGATGGGGAAATTGTTCCCAAGCATGTTTGGGAAGGCGATGGACGGTTTCGAAGCGGTGATGGAGTGGACGGGGATCATGGGGTACAGGTCGGAGGGTAACCCGATGGTCCGTCGCCTGTACATTCGTCCACTAAATCCCGAGGCTGACAGCGGCGTGTTGCGCAGGTCGGTCCGGTCTATGTCGGCCGACAACGACAGGAGGGCCAGTGGATCTCGTGCGTGATCTCCTCCTCTTGCTCATCCCGCTTCTACTTAGTCTGATGCTTATTCGCCGTGCAGAGCGGGCTGTTTGTTTCCTTCCCTTTCACGTCGGCGGAAACCGGATGACGAGCTGATCTTCTTTCTGTCGCAGATTCTGGGCATGGCATGCCTCGCGCCCCTCTCTGGTACGTCTCAGTGCTTGCTGATTTCATACCGTACTGACCGCTTTTCCGTTCGCAGTGGCCACCTCCTCGCCTCGCTCATCCACCGCTCGCTTCGCCAAACCACCTCGACCACCGCCCGACCTTTCACGCTCCCCCCCTGGTTCCCTCGCCACCTGCTCACAACCGTCGACGGGAAAGGACGAGGAGATACTCGGTTGGCGGAGGAAGGTGACACGCGTACGAAGAGGCGGGAGAAGGGCTGGGTGTGGGTCCGGGATAGGAGCGGGAGTGGGGAGATGAGGACGGCAGACTTGTAGACTTGGTCCTCGCTCTATAATCTTCTTTAACGTGGTAAACGCGCAACAGTCAAACACGGCGAGGTAAACGGAACGAAATTGCCCAGAGAGCGGTTGCTACTAAACTACCTCTTCCTCCCGCTCCTTCAACGACGCTACATCGCCTTCGACGGGTTTCTTGTCGATACTACGCTCTCGCTCGACGTTCTCTACCACGATCGCCCCCTCGGCGCGGTGTCCACCCTCCTTTCCGACCTTGGTAATGGTCAAGAACGACGACGGCAGCGAGACCGCCCAGAAGACGATGTTGATGACCACCGTGTACGTTGGGTTGAAATGGGTCGAGTTCATGCCGAACGAGCAGCATCTGGTTAGGCGCAAGGAGGAAGACTGTCAGTCTGTGGCCGCATGTCGGAGACATCGAGGACTACGCACTGTCCCCACGACTCGACACCGCGCAGCAAGCCTGCGTAACGAGTCGTCTCCCCGAGGTCGGCGGCGAGTTGCGAGATAAGCCAGTACTGGGCGACGAAAAGGATGTTAGCGCCTCGTAAAGCCAGGCGAGCCAAACCATGTAGACGCACCAGGTAGTTCTGCACTGCGTTACCGCTCGCATTCAGCATGATCAGCATGCCAAAGCCTTTGCTGAACCTGCCCGACTTGTCTGTCCAATCGAGCTTGCCCGGGTTGTGCTGCGTGAACTGGTGCTGAACGACGATCGCCCAGACGAGGATGCCGCTGAATACCGTGAAGACGATTGCTGCTCCTGCTCGAGCCCGGAAGGCGAGCGAGAAGCGGAGCGAGTCGAGGAAAGTGCCGAGGAGAGAGGTTGCGATGACTCCGCAGATCGCAGAGAGGAAAGATGCGAGGGCGCGAGCGCGGACAGAGTAGTAGAGTGTGAGATGGAGCGACGCGTAGCCCCAGTACTGCGGGTCGCGACGAAGTTAGCTGGTTGAGGCACACTTGCGAAGGTCCCGTCCAAGACGCACAAACCAGGACGACTGCCAGAGGGACAGATCCGTTAACGACAGAACAGCTTTGCTTAACCCACAGGAAGACGCACGAAGAAGACGGGCAGCAGCATGCCGACTTTGCGAGATGAGCAAGTCTTCCAAAGAAGTCGGATTTGCTCCTTCGTACTAGTCTTGTCGCTGAGCGGGATCTCGCTACGATCCTGGCGCTGGACCTTTTCCGGGTTCGATATCAAGAAGGCGAGCGGGATCGCGGCGACTTGCAGGGCGATGAACGAGATGAGCGTCTTGTAATTGACTGCACGAGGGAGAATGAACGACTGCTCGAACTGGCCTCGGGCTGAGTAGGTGCTCACCCTTTCCTCCTTTCGAGTTGTGAGCGTTCGTGGCGAGGTTGATCGCGCCCGAGACGATCTGGCCGGAGTTCTTGAAGAACAGCCACAGCGCGAGATACTTTCCGCGCTTGTGCGGCTCAGGGTATGCGAGGACGATGGCTGGAGGACGGAGCAGAGTCAATTCTCCCCGCTTTACGACAAGCGGGCGATGGCAACTCACCGCCTTCGGAAGCCCAGTACGTCCCAGCCGACAGACCGCCTGTTCGCGAGATCTGTGAGCACCGGCGCGACCGCCGATACACGCTAGCCTACGCACAGATGACAGCGCCAAAGATCACGAACCATTCGGTGCCGTAACGGTTGTTCTGATCTGATGGAGCAGGAGGAGGAGTCAGCTCGCAGCGCGAGCGAATGAACCTTGACGCGCTCACACAGTGCAGCGGTGTAGACAGACCATCCGAGAGTGCCGATGATGAGCGTGTTCTTGACGCCGAGCTTGTTGACAATGACGGGCGCGAAGACGCAGCCTGAAGCGAGAAAAGTGGTCAATGCCGACGCGGTCGAAGAAGAGGAATGGGAGTGCACCGAAGCCCATCAAAACGAAGACGAGCGAGTTTGAAAGCGAGACCTGCGTGGCAACAGCGACATGAGCAGCGTTCTCAGCGGAAGGTCTGCGAGCTGCGAGACTCACGAGGTACGGCTCAAGCGCGCCGCCAGCACCGAGACCCTGAGCTGTGAGGTAATGTGAGTAAGCGATATCATGCTGCTGTCTACGACTGGAACGATGGCCTGAAGTGTGAAATGTCGCATACCTCCATTCCTATGAGCCAAACCGAATCAGCCCACGCTCGTCTACAGCGTCATAAACCGAGTGCGACGCACCAGAGTCCCGGGGCGAGAAAGCTGATCAGCCCAACGACGAGCATCTGGAAGAGCGTCGTGCGGTAGAACGTCCTCCTCGCCCTCGGCGTCCCTTGGCCATTCGTCTCGGCAGTCATCATGCTGGAGGTCCGTAGCGAGTCTGTGGGTGTTAGAGCGGAGGGAGGGACCTATCGCAAGCGGTTGGCGGATGCAGCAGAGAAATGTCGCCATCGCAATAATCCGGAGGCCCGCAAAGCGTGGGAAGCCGGTTCCGACGGCCAAGAACGATGGAGCGCGGGCAATGGAGGAAAGATTGCTCACTCCCCCAGGATGCAGCGGCCACGCTTGCGCCTCGGACAGTGGAAGGAGGACGAGGAGGCGGAACTTGCACGCTCTTCCGCGTCCCGAACCCACCGAGTCGCAAAGCGAAGCCGCGATGCATGGAAATGGCTCAAAGAAGACGAGAGACACTTGCAGAAGTCGCCAACCTGTGCTGTGACACGTCAGGAGGCTGTAACAGACGCAGAGATGGCGAGTGCAAGCGCACCTCTTTTTACCCGGAAACCGTGGTGTCGTGCGGGTCAGGACCTCGAGCAAGCCCGGGCGCGACTTGGTGAGCTCGCCACGCATGAGCGTGTCCTTCACATCCGTACGGTGAGTCGAAGTGCTGATCTGCGCCCAATTTTGGACGACAAAGTCGTTGGCAGCCTTTCGCCATTCGTCAAAGCAGGCACAGGCGTCGTCAACAAGCTCGTAGGGCGCGTTTGACACCGTGAAAACCTCGTAAAGGTGCGCGAGACAGAGCTCCTGGAGAACATAAGATCGAGGAAGTGTGCGAGACGGTAGACTGACTTGGGCGAGACCGGGAAACTCGGCTCGTCCTCGGCGAGCTCGAGAAGCTGCTCTTCTCGAGGCGGGTAGAGGTCGAGTTGCGAGATTGGCAGGTCGACGCGAGAGGAGCGAAGGCGATGTAGCCGATGCGGGGGTAGGCGAGAACCGCTCGCTACGTCGTGAAGGCCGTCTTGGTGATCGCAATCTGCGTGTAGGTCAAGCTGGAATCGTTCTCCTGCGCTTCAGGACGAGCGTCAAAGTAGACAGCGTCCGTCTCCTCGTCAGAGTCCTCGAAGCCGTCGATGCCAGCACCGATGCTAGTCTCGGTCGTCGCAGTCTGCGCCTGTAGCCTAGGACGCTCCTCTCAAAGCGAGATCGTGACTGTCTCGGCGAGACCAGAGCCGGAGACAGCTTCGAAATACAAGGACGACTGCAGAAAGGTGCTCTCCACTCAAAGCTCGGGACCGCCTTCGCATGCATTCGGGAAGAAGATACGGACATCGTAAGGCGTTGGCGAGAGGTCAAGGTCTGTGGATCGGTCGTGAGTACACGCTACGCTGGTGCACAAATCGTGGCTGGTGAACAAGTTGTGGCGTACCGGCAATGCGCGCGGCGAGCTCCTTCGCCTCGTCGGCCGGTGTCGTGGCAGCCTGTCGCATCTCGAGGCGGAAGCAGTATTGGCGATGTGCAACAGAATCGTACGCTCCCACAGACTGTCCCGCGCGTTGTCAATGTTGGGTTGCGAGACCTCGGCGTTGAACCCCGTAGACAGTCCCGTCTCCTTGTCAGCCGGCACCGGTCCCGGCTCCCACTCACGCTCTGCAATGCGCCACGACGTGACCGCGTCGACGGCGAAAAACTCCACGACACTGCTACACTCGTGCCGATGCAGCGGACTGGCAGGTCGCCGTAGTACATGTAGAGATGGATCGATGACTCGTCCTGCTGCTTTATCCTGTTTACGCAGCACTCCCAAAGGCCCCGCAACGGCATCTGCCTCTTGAAGGATGTGACGTCGAAATCGAGGTGGAGTTCGAGAGAGAGGTGAAAGGTGTGGTCGACGGTTCGCTCGATGAGCTTCGGCCTGCTACGAGCCTTCTTATCGGCCTGAGCAGCAGTAGCAGCCATCTCGAGCGGTTGAGCCAAAGCAGGGTGAAGGGCGGGAGAGAGCACATCCGCCTGTACACCGCCCGATCGCTGAGACGCGCGGCAGACTTGCTTGGCTGTGTTCTTGGACTGCCTTTGCGCCCGCTTGACCTCCCTGCAATCCGTCAACGCGCCAGCATCGCGCAACCCATTCTTCATCGCTCAACTCGATCAACGTCTAGCGATGGAGCCGCCAGACGACTCGAGCGACTCCGAGTACCTGCTGGGACCAGTCCAGGGATCTTCGACTACGGATGTGTCCGCACAGCAACCCGCACAGCCCGCCGAACGCGCGACAGATAGCCTCAAGCAGTCGACCCTCTCCTTCGGCCGCCCTTCTCCGTCCGAATACCTCGCCAAGCTGAATTCGGCGCAACGAGAAGCTGTCACAGCGAGCGCAGAAGGCGGCCTGGCGATCCACGCGGGTCCAGGAAGCGGGAAGACGGCGGTATTGACGACGAGGGTCGCTTACCTAGTGCAGAAGGGCGGCATCAGGCCAGAGGAGCTAGTGTGAGTCCGCTGTTAATATGTACTGGAGTGATGCTCGACTGCTGCGGTAGGAGCAACGCGGCTGGATGCTGTATCCGCAGCAAGCTGACTGAACGCTCTCTCGTCCTCGTCCCCTGCCGAACAGCGTGGTCACCTTCACGAACAAGGCCGCCAACGAGATGAAGGTGCGGTTGAGCAAGATCGTTGGCGCTGAGACAGTCGACAAGCTTGTCATGGGGACGTTTCATTCGTGCGTTCCCTTCCTGCTTCTCCCCGTCGCAAGTGCACGCTGACGTATACTGCTCGCCATACTCGCTCGCCCGCAGCGTTTGCGTGCGATGTATGCTCGTCTGTCGCCGCTGAGCGCAGACCCTGTAGTTGACGCAATGCCTCCACAGACCTGCGAAAGTACGCCAAACTCGTCAATCTTGCTTCGAATTTCTTGATCGCGGACCGGGACGACTGGTGCGCTTGATTCACCTGTACCCCAATACTCCTTCGTGATCGACTGACCCCTCGCTCACGCAGCCTTGGCATCATCAAGCGACTCCTCCAAATTCTGCCCGTTCCCGCCAACCTCAAGCGGGGGATGAAGCCTCAGACATGGCTCGAGGACATCGCGAAATGCAAGAGCAGGATGATGTCGCCCGACCAGTACAGGGCGGATAGGAGCGCAGCGGTTGATCAGGACAAGGTTGAGTGGGTTGCCAGGATGTACGAGTGCGTTCGAGCAATATTTTTTCCTGCCTCTACCCGTTATTCAGCTGATAAGTCATTGCTCTGGGCCGTGGCCCGACAGGGCCTACGAGGATGCGCTCGCCGGCGGCAATGCACTCGACTTTGACGACTTGCTTGTGCGAGGGTGCGTTCGTCCCATTTCGTATCCTTGTGCGTGCAGCTCATACTCGGTGCTGTAGCTACCAGCTCTTCCGCAATCACCCTCGCGTCGTCGCCAAGATCAAATCGGTTCTCATCGACGAGGTCTGCTCCTCTACCTGCTTGGCTCTTGCCGCTCGAGCTGATCCTCGTCATTCGCAGTTCCAAGACACCAATTCGGTGCAGTACGACATCGTGAAGCTGATTGCGGCGCCCTCCGGTTCTTTGACCGTTGTAGGCGACCCGGATCAGTCGAGTGCGCTCCTGATTCGACGGAACGTAAGCACGACGCTTAGTGACGACTGTGGCTGCTCGCAGTCTACGGGTGGCGCAATGCCGAGATCGAGAACCTCGAGAAGATGCTCAAGGGTGAGTAATCCTTGCGTGCTCGCGTGCGCACACCGCTCACAATGACCTTCGGCTGTACCGTGATTTGCTGGGCTGACCATCGCTCTCACAGATTTCCACCCCGTCCGCCAGATTTTTCTTGAGGAAAACTATCGCTCCACAGGCGCGATTCTCGGCGCGGCACTCGCCGTCGTGCGGCAAGGTGCGTGCGCTTCCTTCAGACTGTCTCGTTACGAACGCTGACAACGAGTGCATGTAGACACGAAGCGCATCAACAAGTCCCTCACGACCTCGCATCCTGCCGGCTCATCTGTCGTCTTGCATCCCGCTCCGAGTGCCCAGGACGAAGCCACCTTCATCGCCTCAACCATCAAGCACCTCGTCGCTCATCTCGGAGGACTCGTAGGGTACAATGACTTTGCCGTCCTGCTCCGCTACGGCGCCTTGTCCCGCAACATCGAAGTCGCGCTGCAAAAGGCGGGCATCCCGAGTCGGATGGTCGGCGGACACAAGTTCTTCGAGCGCATCGAGTTCGTTCAGCTTGTTCTCTTCGCCGGCTTAAGCCTCAGTAGCCCTGATTGGTCATTGCTTGCGCAGGATCAAGGACATGTTGTGCTACCTGCAGCTTCTCTCGAACCCATCTTACTCGCCCGCCCTCATGCGCATCATCAACACCCCTCGCCGTGCCATCGGCGACAAAACCATTCGCGAGATCGTCGCGACAGCCGAGAAGAAGAAGATCTCGCCGTTCGGGGTGTGCGTTAAGATCGCAAATGGCCAGAGTATCGGGCAGGGTATGACGACTGCGCAACGGAAGGGCATCAGGAGTCTGGTCGAGCTGGTGCGAGATGGGCGCGAGAAGGCGGACGAGGTGGGCTCCTCGGCCCCGTGCGATTCTAGCGAGTCATAGACTGACCCTCTTTGTTCTACAGGGCGTCGACGTGGCAAGCCTGATCGACCTGATCGTCGACCGCGTCGGCTACAGGGCGCACCTCGACAAGCAGCACTCGCACGATGCGGCGGAGCGATGGGAGAACGTGGAGGAGCTCAAGGTGCGTCCGCAACAGCGTCTCGCAGGAATGGTTTGTGCCGATCTCTTCTCCGCAGGCCTACGCGACGGTTGTCGCACAGGAGAACCCCTCCATGGCCGATCTCGCCACTGCAGCAGACCCGGAAGAAGGCGACTCGCAGTTTGAGGAAGTCGCGATCCTCCCGAAGAACGGCTCGCGTGCCATCGAAGACGACGACTCCGACGTCGAGATCGTCGACCCTCCGAAACCCAAGTCGAGGAGGAAGAAAGGCAGCGAGGAGATGGAAAAGATCGAGGTCCCGTGCGTCAAGCTTTCGAAGACGAGAGGCGCAATTGAAACTGACTCACCTTACTTCTCAGACTAGGTTCACAAGCACCCGTGGAAGCAGCGACGACACCCCTGGAGGTCTTCCTCGCCACTTCGATGCTCGCCACCGACACTGAGACGCAGGCCGCGAAGGGCGATGCGAAGCTCGAGGTGCGTTCGGCCGTCTTCAAGCTCTCGAGTGCGTTCACTGACTCGACATTCACCCGAACAGAAGGTCACAATCTTGACTTGCCACGCTGCGAAAGGACTCGAATGGCCTGTCGTCTTCATCCCGGCGTGCGAGGACGGCACCTACCCCTTCTTCCGCTCCACTGATGCGAACGAGGTTGACGAGGAGAGGTTTGTCCCGTCGATCTCCATGTGGCGACGAGCAGCACTGACTCTCGAGGTTCTGCAGGCGTTTGCTCTACGTCGCCATCACCCGCGCGCAAAGCTTCTGCTTCCTTTCCTACGCTGCGCAACGAATGGCTGGAGGTGCGCATCGTCCGCTGCTTCTCCCCCCCCCCCGATTGCCGGGCTTATCCGTCCTTCTTGCGCGACACGCAGCCGAGATGAAGCAGAAGAAGCCTTCCCCGTTCATCGCCACCGCCTCGCAAACCTACCCATCGCTCTTCGTCAAGAAACTGCAGAAGGTGACGCCGAAGCTGCGTGGCGAGGTCGCCAAGGTGCTTGGCAGGACAGCGCCGAGCGAGGAGGTTGCCAAGAAAATGATTGACGAGTAGTGCGTTGCGCTCTTTGAGCCGTCTGAAAGCTGTCGACCAGCTTGCTGACGACTTGCGCTCCCCTCAGCCTCGCCACGATGCCCGTCGATCCGCCTGTGTGGGACGCCTCCTCGCAACCTTCCGGCTCGCGCGACTACGGCAGCTTCGGTTCGTCGAGCGGGCGGTACGGCGGCTTCGGGTCGCAGGGTCGCTACGGTGGGACATTCGGCTCGAGCCAGGAGCAAAGCCAGGGTCGATGGAGCACGCCTGCAGTGCCGCATCCTCAGGCGGCCCCTCCTGGTCAAGGCGGCTTCCGATCGGCCCTCTCGACGCTCAAGGGTGCTGCTGTCGGCGCAGGAGGAGTCAACTTGACGACAGCAAACTTTGCTCCGGCCTCCTCGACGATTCCGAGCAAGAGTGGCGGGTTCACCGCTCCTCGCCCGACCGGTCACGCCGCTCCGTTCAAGCCGCCGATTCGCGCTCCGAAGACCGCCCCACGTCTCCCTCCGACCTCTCTCGCTGCTTCAGTCGGCGTGCTCGCCCCTCTGCCGCCCAAGCCCTCGATCGATGGCGCGCCAGGCGTAGTCGAAACCCGCGCGTCGAGGATCAACGACGTCGTCCTCGTCAACCCGAAGCTCGCGCCAGCTTCGCTCGCGACTGGAGGCGGGCGCGACCTGTTGGCGAGCTTCCAGAAGGGCGCGGATGACGAGCTCGAGGCGTTCAGGCGGTTTGCAGGCGGAAGCGAAGAGGACGGGATAGAATTCGCTCAGGAACCCGCTGGGGTGCAGTCGGGAGCTCCGATGTCCCCGAAGGCGAAGAAGAAGCGGAGTGCTGCCTCGTCGGGAGGCGCACCGACCAAGGCGGGCGGCAAGAAGGCGAAGCGGTGATCTTGGAGGACGAGAGCTGTCCGGACTTGCACACATCCTCACTCTTGTTGCTTGTAGACCTTTCCCGTTTTGCATCGCATGTTTGCCAACCGTGTCACGGTGAGGAGGGTGTGCGTGGCGGAGTGTGAAGGACGGGCGAGGAAGGCGACGGCGAGGGCGCGGGAGGCTCGTTCCTCGTCGCTGCTTCCGCTGTGTGGCTCTTTCCGCACTTGTCACCATCGAGTCGCGTCCTCCGGGGCGTCTCTGCCTGCTCCGGCGCTCGCCTGCGTCACCCAGCTGCACCTCGTGTGCATGCGCCGCGTTACTTGCGGCGCTTCGCCTCTCTCCCCCCTCCTCTACATCGTCTCGCCTCTCTCTGGCCCAATAAAAATGCACCCGAAGGTCGTCAAGCGCTATGCGTCGTCCATCTCGACAAATCCGGTGCGTTTCCCAGGTCTCCCTCGACTCGTTCCGGTGCGGGAGGAGACGCTCAAGGCCAGGACAGCGAGGGGGACACGGAGCGCTGTGGGACAGCTCGCACGAATGTACTGCCTGTCTAGGGGCGACCGAGACTGCGCAGAAGCAACCGTAGTCGCGCAAACTGGAGGGAAGCTGACCAGCCTTCGACACTTTGCGCAGGTCACGTCGAACATCGGCCTTGCTCGCCCCGGTAGCAATTGGTGCTGGGCGCTGTTCGGCATTTTCGCCCTCTCGATGCTCACGCTCGGCGCCGTCGCTCACTCGCGCCCGAAGCGTCACCGCGCCTTCCACTACATCGGCCTCGCTATCCTCGCAGCGACCGCCCTCCACTACGCCACGCAAGCCTCCAACCTCGGCTACACGAGTGTCCCCGTCGAGTTCGTCAGGTCGGGAAGTCGCGGCGCCAACCAGCTTGCCGGAGGAGCGCCTTTCCCTCCGACTCGTTCCATCTTCTACGCTCGCGTGCGTCTCCCCTCCCCCCAAACCCTCCTCCCCGTTCCTCTGACCCTTTCACGTCCTGCGCCTGCTCCAGTACATTGGCTGGGCCGTCACCTGGCCGCTCCTCGTTCTCCTCGTTCTCCTCGCAACCGGCTTCAACCTCTCGCGCATCTTCATCGTCCTCTTCTTTGCCCTCTTCAGCATGTGTGCTGGGTCTTGCTCGTCCTTCCACGCGCTATACTGACCGCTCCGCCACCCACAGCATCTCTGCCTTGATTGGCACGCTCATCAGGACGCGCTACAGGTGGATGTACTACGTGCGTTTCGAGGTCTTCCCCTCACTGAGTAGCAGTACTCATGCTTGCCCTGCAGGTCTTCGCCGTCTCGTCGCTCTTCTGTGAGTCGAGAGAAGCATCTCCTCCCCCGGCTGACCTTCTCAACCTCCCTTAATCCGGCTAATCCCGTTTCTGCCTGTAGACGTCGTCTGGCACCTTTTCCACCCGGCTCTTCGCTCTGCTCGTCGCCTCGGGGCCGATCGCGGACGCGCAGTCAGGTCGGCAGCACCGAGTCTCGGGCTCCTCTTCCTCATCTACGTGCGTTGCCTCGCGAAGCAATGCGCCGGAAGAATGCGAGCACACCTGTTGATTGCTCGTGCACCCACAGCCAATCGTCTGGGGCTTGTGCGAGGTGCGTCTCGTCAACGTTCCCTCACTGCCCCTTTGTCCGCTTTGCTTACCAGTTTGATGCGCTGGCCCAGTACGGCAACGTCCTGACCGTCTCGAGCGAGATGTTTTGGGTGCGTGCCAAGATTCTTGCGCCCCGTTCCGCGCCCTCTCACTGACAGCTTCCTGCGCGCAGTACGGCGTCCTCGACTTCCTCACTCGAGTTGTGTGGTTGTTCGCGTTCCTCTTCGCGATCGAGGGGCTGGCATATGAGCGCTTCGGCTTTGTGAGTATCCCCTCACATGCCAGCTTCGTCCCGCTGACTTTACTTGTCGCGTCTCAGCACTCGGGCAAGGCGACGGACGGCGCCCATGACCGCAGCAACGCGACTGGCACCAACGTCGGCCCCAACCAGCCCGCCACGATGAGGAGCACCAACGGCGGCGGCGGACCACCCCCCTCGACCGGCGCGGGCAACACGAGCGCGGAAGCGGGATTGGAAGGAGGCGAGCCTGCGGGTGCTGGAAGGAGGCAGCTCAATGACGACGTCGGCTTGGGTGCGGCTGCTCCGGATGCCAGGGGCGACAACTTCCGCGAGACGGTTTGAGGGAGAAGTGGCGGAGGGAGGGGATGCTCGCTTAGCCTGGAGATTGCTTGGACTCTGGTACTCTCGCATTTGTAGCTCTTTGTGCTTTTGCAAATGTGGCATAGGCTTGCCATCGTAATTGTTCGGCCAAGAGGCGTGCCTGAAGAGCGGAGAGAAGAAAGCGCGACCGTAAGCCATTCTCGCACCATTTCGTCCCAGCAGGTTCCCCTGCGTCTAGAACGGTCATCGGAAGGGAGATTGAATCCGTGCGGAGCACAAGATGCCGTTGTTGCGCCCACGCTGCGATGCACATAGTCTACTGCTTGAGGAACCTGTCTAGCAACTCGATAAACTCCTTTGGCTTCTCGGCATGCACTGCGTCAGAAGCGTCAACGATGCGTCTGCATGATACGACGCGTCAGGGGAGACCCCCTCACCCCAGTGGCCTGTCTCTAGCGTCTCAAGTTGCGAGTTGGGGAAGAACTGCTTGATGAGGGGAATGTTGCGCGAATTGATGTATTTGCTTCGGCTCCCTGTCCAGCGCGCGAAATGGTCGTTAGCAACACTGTCGCAAGCTTAAAAGAGTAAATCAGCAGGCCCGAGGAGCGGATGACGCGCCTTTGAGGAAGAGCGACGGTCGCTCGTATACTCGCTCGCCTGGCTGATAAGGGAAGTTGCCGATCTCGCCGATCGCGTTGGCGAGGTAATGTAGTGGCAGGCGGAATCGGTACGGGTCAGATGGTGAGCTGCGGTCGAGATTGGTGAGCAAGAATTGGCGGACGCTGAGGTCCTGCGTGGGGTGGTCAAGGAATGTCGGTGCCTCATGCCCCTTGTTTACTGACAGTCTACGCACCGACTCGGTCTTCTGCAATATCGCGTCCGCCTCCTTCCGCGACATGACTTGCGCCTCGTCGATTTCCTTCATTGCGTCTAGGTACGCCTGAAATTCGGGCGAGATCTTGCCGACGGAAGGTGCGATGTCAATGACTGAATGATTGTCCGGTCAGCGCATCCCTCATTCGTGAGCGGGGAAGGGCGCTACGGACCGACAAGGCGGGAGAGGGCATCGCAGCCGCCCAGCGCCAGCGCCATAGCGACCTTGCCGCCCCTGCAACGCCGACTTCAGTCTGGCAGCTCGTGTGGAGGCAGTTGCGTACGCACATGGAATGCCCCACGACGACGCAATCGTCCAGCTTTTCCTCCTGCTCAATGAAGGCCTTGACATCCGAAGCCAGGTCGTCGTACGCGCACTCGCGTTTGTGCGGCGAGTGGCCGTGATTCCGCAGGTCCTGCAACGTACACCTGCTGCGTGGGTACCGCCGCGTGTCTGGAGGTCGCCCCCACCTGGGCATGCCGAGAGATGAACGCACAAGAGTGAAAATGTCGCGCCCCAGCTGCTGCGCCAGTCCCTTTGCGAGACTCCGCCAGTTCTGCTTGCTGCCGAACAGACCGTGCAGGACCACGAGCGGCGGCTTCGACGAGTCGGCGGCGGCCTGCTTCTCCGATGCGAGCCGGACGGTGCTGCCCGCAGCGGTCGCGAGGCAGCGGTGATGCCGGGCAAACGATGACCAAGGGGTTCCAGTGCTCGAAGCAAGCGCTGACCGTAGCATTTCGACAGAAGGGAGGGGTGTGGAAGAGGAAGAGCGAAGGAGAGGCATGGGAAGGAGGGGGATAAAGCGGCGGAACGGCGGACCGCTCAGTAAGGTCTTTTGCGCTGCGAGGAAGCAAATAAAAAAGATGCAGGCAGGGCAGCTTGAGAACAAAGCGGGAGACGTATGTGTTGCGGCCACGCAAAAAGCGAGGAGCTACTGGGGTTCGAACCCAGGTTGCAAGGATGTGTGAGGTAGATCAAAACCTTGCGTCCTAAACCACTAGACGATAGCTCCAGTGTGTGTCACGCAGACACATTGTACAATTTTTACCTCTAGGAAGAGAGCCCTCGGCCGTTGCGAGAAGAGATCAGCTCTGTAAGGGGCATAGCCTGACCAGGGCTGGGATGAATATAGGTTTTGATTATAACGGTTGGTAACAGCACAGGTATATACCGTGGTGAATACCCTTCTGGCCGGAGAGGTCTTCAAAAGCATGGTAGATGTTGACAGAAACTCCCAGCAGTAGCTGGGCTGTGAGAGCAGAGTCGGTAGGCAGTCAGAGGACTTGCAGCCGTGTTTTAACAAGGTGTGCGTAAATCTGCGGAGTGTGGACGGTCGGAAGCAGGCAGCTCCACTTCCGGAGGTATCGAGCTATCAGGGAAGGTAAGTGGAGGGTACGCAATTGTAAGGCCTGTGTACAAGTAGCCCTTAATTAACTTTGGCATTCCATAAGACTGCTAATTGCAATGCAAACTATTTCTAGCGATATATACCCGGGTAGAAATACCTACCACTGGAGGCAACGCTTTTGCAAAAGGTTTGTTCCGTGGTAGAAAGTTTCTACCCCAGCCCTGAGCCTGACATGCCAAAACTGCTAGCCATTTGGGTACGTCAGGGAACGGTGCAGGAGGGCCTGCCCGCTGGCCAGAGACAAAAGGTAATGACCGCACCCAGGTTTGAACTGAGGACCTTATCCGAACCACCGAGCGAGTGTTAAGGATACGTGATGACCAACTACACCATGAAGCCGTGCGAATAGAGCGACTGAGCACAACTTTGCATTCAGCAAGGCCAACCTATTTTACCCACACCCACATACCTAACAAGCTGCCGGAGATGCCAGCTCTACTGTTAGGCATGTCCAAAAGGGTTCCTATGCTGACTTTCCAAGCCTGGGACTTTTTTGACAGTGCAGCAAAAGGAGAACAGGCTTGGGTCTGCCCTGCAGACCGAAATGGCAAAAGGTGATGCCCCCACACAGGATCGAACTATGGACCTTTCGCTTACTAGGCGAACGCTCTGCCACTGAGCCATAGGGGCACGTTGAAGGCACGTGCGCCGACCTTGCAGATATATAGCGTTGGCTTCCATCTGCTCTTCTGCAGTCGGAGCAGCACAAGTCAACTAACCCACTTCTCATGCTCGGATACCCTGGACAGCAGAGAACTATGTTGTAGGTCCTGTCCCACGTTGTTATTTGTCTTACAGTATCAACACCTTACGTGCTGTCGCACACCGACTCTCGAGGAGCTGTACTCCACAACTTGTGTGAGGATCAGAGGGACAATGGAGCGGGTGGTGATCTCCAAGGCTTGACACGCTCAAACACAGCTTGTTGCCATTGGCTGCTCTCTATTGAACAAGCAATCATGCCTGTGAAAGGTGTTGACGTCAGAACAGGGCTGCTCTGAGCCTCCGTTGNCGTTGCCACTAGCGGTGGAAGAGGAGCCATGTGTGAATGCTGGGTCTATCGGGCAGAGCGTGAAGTGCTACATAACGGCGCAGGCACACCTGACCTGTCAGTGAGAGTGTGGAGTGGAAGAACAACAGAGTGTACGTGCACAAAAGTCCCGCACTTCATCACCTCGGTTCACCATTTCCCTGGCTCAGCCTCTCCACTTCTGATTGCACACCTGAAGTTTGTACTGCAGGTTGGTACTGCCAATCCCTGGGAGTTAGGCGGGAGCCCTACAGCCTGCTACAGTTGTGACCAATAACCCGCCCCGGACCTCCTGCAAGGGTCAGCTGCGGAAAGTTAAATTATATAACTTACTGCATCTGCCAGGTTGTATGTGTTGGCAAGTCACGGTCTTTACTGCGTGCTTTGCAGTGAGCAATTGGCAACAGGGCTGATTTGTCAAATGACCTGAGAGGAAAAATCCATAAGTCTGAGGGAGGTGAGGGAAAAGTGAGTGAGCTTGTCCTTGGCAACAGCAGCGAGCAGAATGATTTGAGAACCTGGCTCGGACTGTTGAGTTGCCGGAGCTGCATTGGGAGGGTTAAAGGGGATTTGCCCCTAAACTGTTACCTCAGACGGGACTGTACTTGACGCACTCTACAGCAGTCTGTGAATGAACAAATAGATATTCAAGCCATCTGCCAGTCACTGAAGCCCAAATCAAGTCACCCCTCACTGTGTACGTACAGTAGTGTGAGGAGTATCTGAACTTCAGCAACTTTGACACCTGGTCTGGGACTCTCCCTGGTCTGCTGTACGAGCATGCAAGGCCACAGTAGACAGCATGGAGATGCTGAGCAGAACTTGCCACAGGGCAAAAAGACAAAAAGGTCAGGTTGACCTTCTCCTTGCCTCGGGACGAGTGGCTGACAAAAGATCTGGAGGAGCGGGGGATTGAACCCCGGGCCTCGCGCATGTCCAAACCAACGATTTGATTATGCGAAGCGCGCGCTCTGCCACTGAGCTACACCCCCTTTGATATTTACAAGGAACACCTTTGCATATAAGTCTGTCATCAACTTGCTGGATCACCTTCCACAACTCTTCCCTGTCTTTTCCCTTTGCTGACCTATGTTGGCTGCTGTCGAGGCGGTCTTGGCAGCAAGGGCAAAAATTGGGGCACGTGTCACAGAAGATCACTCACACAACTCAGCAACATCGACCCGCCGGAACGTGTCTCCGACCCCCAGCTACCCCTAGCACATCTGCTCTTTGAACGACACACAAGTAGGCAACATGTGTGTCATTTGACAAGGTATGGAGTGGATCCGCCATTGCGTTGCCCGCAGTTTGCTGCCCGACCACTTGCCTCTCACACCGCTTGCTACTATAATGGGCTTATAAGACACCAATCCACCCTCCTCTTCTGACTCCTAACCAGGGCAAGTGCTCCCAGTGCCTGCCGCGCCCGCTGCGACACAACTCAGACGGACTTCTGCAAGTGCGACTGCACGACACACAGTCTTGAAGCAAAGCCGCGAGACTGGCGTCGAGCATTGGGAAGGTCGGAGAGCTGGTGGTCCTGATTCTCCCGGCTACGGATGAGATAACAGTGACCTGAGCGAGAGGGAATGTAGCCTAAGAACAAGAGAGAGAACGAGGTGAAGTCAAGTGATGGTGTTGGTGGCGTTGCGTTGTCCTGGGACTCTCAACTGGAGGAGAGGAGAGTTAGACAACGATTGCAAATCTAAACATCAATTGCGTACGACCCTAGAGAAGAGGAGAATCAGACAACGACAAAGAAGAAGGGAGAGTGAGGTGCGCAGGATCCTCGTGAGTGGAGAAGGTGCATACAACAAGGGGAAATGATGGGAGACTATCGAAGTGGGTAGCAGACCAACACGGAAATGCTCCTTGACGTACCACAACACCAGCCAACCCGAGCAACCGCGACAGCCAACCCTTCTTACGCCGCCTACTACTCCTCCCCAACAGATGTGAAAGGTGATGTGGAGGTCACCTCACTGCTCTGGTGATAGAAGAGGAACCGCTTGTGATTGCTGGTTCTACCTATCAGCGAGAGTGTGAAGAGGAAAAACGAGATATGGTGTGCTGGTGCCAGCTCATCTGGCCATCAGCTGCCCAATCCCACTAACCTCACCTTTCCGCTTCTGTCCACTCCATGCTGCTCCAGACTTCCTGCTTCTGTCCCCTCAACACTGCTCCAGACAGACGTGTGGTGAGGCGTGGACCTTACAAGATGGATCTACTGGTGAGACTGGACAGGGCAGACAAAACAAGGCAAAGGGCTGCTAGAAGAGGGTCTGGAAAGAGAATAAACGAGTGACGAGTGTGCAAGGAGCGAGGGCTGGAGAAGTGGAGACGAGGATTGGGGATGCAAGCCTAGCAGTGGCGGCAGATATGCGGGAATGTGATACAAACAATCTTACCACGGAGAATGGCGGGGGACATGTGGCCGTTGAGTGATGGGGAGCACGGGCGGGCGCTTCCTGATATGCTACCTACGCTCACGCTGACGGAACAAACCAGTTGCAACACGCTCTGGTCCTTGCAGTCTCGTCGTCACCGAGCCAGTGTTGAGCGACAACTCACCACCCTTTTAGGGAACACTTCACGCTTGTCTGGCTGCTGTACAGGGGGGCTCATACCTTGCTTCTCAAGCATCTCTGCATCTGTGGGGGAGGAGTCAAGCAGCGGAAAAAGGGTTGGTTGGCGCGGTGGTTTGCTTAGGGACATCTCTCTGACATTTTGTTACACATTTCAATAGTCTCTTGTTGTTTCCTCTTGTTGTATGCGCTGACTTCACCTCTTAGGATTCACCGGTCCTCTCTCTCTCTCTCTCCTTCTTCTTTGTGGTCTTGCACTCCTCTCCACCAGTCAAGAGTCCCTGGGCAACACTTGCGCCACCAACACAAGTGTAAGACGCATCGCCTCGCGACGGATATGAGACAGCGTGGTGCGAGCGGCAGAGGTTGCCCATCTCCTCCCTCGGTTCTCCATTGCTCTTGCTGACTGGAGAACCAGGTGTGTGTACTCCGTAGCTACCATACATTGCTCTTGCTGACTAGAGAGCCAGCAATCAACGCTGTCCCTCTTCCCTCAGCCCAAGTGAGTGTTGTTGCCGACAAGCAACTTCCAGCAAGATTTGCAGTCAGACCTCCTCTCGACAAGGATTGCTCATACCCGCTTGGATTGATTCCTGGAACCCTCAGCCGCTGTTCCTAGGTGGGTTCTACTCAAACGGCTTGCCTTCCAGTGGGCGCTTTTCCGGTCGATCTTTGACAACTCCTTCATCTCCTCAATCTGGCAGAACCCAGCCAACATTGGCTTCGTCTCCTGCCTGACCGCCCTGTAGTCCTCATCAATCCCGCACAACAATTTTTACTCTATCTTCCATCCCGCCGCAACCCATCTTTGCATCTATGTGACTCGACATGTTGACAACTAGCCTCAACTTGAGTATCTACTTGTTTCTCAAGAGTGCCCCAGTTCTCAATGAATTAGATACAGGCTGGAAGGGATGGAGGCTTCATATGGAGTGGGTACTCAAGACCGGGAACTTCTAAGGGGGGGAGGTACCGCTTGATATTTGTATGACAAGGATGCAAGTGCGGCAACACGATCAGTGACCGTGGTTTTGCAGACAAGATGGGACAACAATGACACGCGCGCAATCAAGTACATGTTTTTGAAGCTACCGGACAACATCGCTGGCCAGCTTATCGAGCTCGATGCCCACGAAATCTGGCCATGTCTCGCTTCCCCTTTTGACCTGGGCAACAAGGAGTCAATTCAATCGATCCTTGTCGCCACCCGCTCCCCAAAGGCCAAGAACCTCAAAGTTGTCGGCACCTTCCTCCACAAACACGAAGAGATACTCTCTTGTGCATGCAAAACTGACTTTCCTCTTGTCCTCAACACTCCACGCTGGCCCCTTGCAGGAGGAGCGCTGTGGTGATAAAACGCTCCACTACATCTACTCACACTCCATCATGGAGGGTCTTCTATTGGACACAGAGTGGAAGGCTTGGACATCGGTATATTGTCAGTCTGATGAAAGGCAACATTGACAGGCAACATTGACGACGCCTCACTGCTTGTTGGCAGCGTTGCGTTGCCCTGGTACTCTCGACTAGAGAAGGGGAGAGTTAGACGACGATGCAAAGCTAAACGCAAGTCTTGTACGAACCTAGAGAAGAGGAGAGTTAGACAACGATGAAGAAGAAGGGAGAGAGAGGTGCGCAGGATCCTTGCGAGTGGAGACAGGTGCATACAATGAGGGGAAACGATGGGTAGACTATCGATGTGGGTAGAAGACCAACACAGAGACGCTCCACAACGTACCACAACTCCAGCCATCCTGAAGGACCGCAACGACCGCAACGACCGCGACGACTGCAACGACCGCGACGACTGCGACGACCGCGACGACTGCGACGACCGCGACGACTGCGACGACCGCGATGACCAACCTTCTCACGCCGCCCTACTACTCTTCCCCAACACAGTCTCACCAGTAGATCCATCTTGTAAGGCCCACGCCTCACCACACGGCTGTCTGGGGCAGTGTTGACGGGACAGAAGCAGGAAGTCTGGAGCCGCATGGAGTGGACAGAAGCGGAAAGGTGAGGTTAGTGGGATTGGGCAGCTGATGGCCAGATGAGCTGGCACCAGCATGTTGGATGGAGCGCTCCCTTGAGGATCTCCTCCGATCTCCTGGGGTAATCTAGAGCTCTTACCCCACTTCTTCCCGATTTGCACCGTCCCTGTTTCTCCCAATCCGGAAACCGACCCTCCCTGGAACCAGCCCCCTTTCGCACACCACCCTAGACTCCCCTCTGGATGGGTCTCTCTCTTCTTTCTCATTGTTGCCATTGTCTCTACTCGTCTAGGTGTGTTAGCACGACCAGTAGCATCCCTACCTATGCACTACACTCATTGTTGCCATCGTCTCTACTCGTCTAGCCAGAGCACCAGCAAGCCTCGTCCAAAAGGTTATGAGCCTGATGAGCGAAACCAGCACAGCCCGGCAACTTGCCACCATCCCCAAGCTTAGGGGGAAGGACATGTATGCTCGCTGGTCAATGGCTATGACGCTGTACCTGCGCAAATCGAAGTCGTGGGACGTCGTGAAGGGCACAGAGAAGCGCCCTGTCACTGGCTCGGTCGCTGCCTGGGAGACAAAGGAACGACGCGACGAAGTACAATATTGCCGCGACACTCTCCGAGGAGCAATTCGACAAGCTCGCTACGCTTGGCGTTGATGCCAGCACGAAGGAGTACTGGGACTACCTCGAGAAGGAGAACAGGCCAACGAGCGACATTGGCAAGCAGGCTCTCCTCGCCCAGCTCTATTCCGCCCGCTACCAGGACGACACCTTGATGGAGCAGCATCTCAAGATGCGCTCCCTAGTCATCCAGCTCGCTGCCGTCAGGGAGGTCGTATCGGACGCGACCTTCCAAGTCCTCGTGAAGGCATCGCTCCCCTTGTCATGGGACACAATTACCTTCATCCTAGATGGCCAAGACTCGCTCGACAAGGACACATTGTCCTCACACCTCATTGCCGAGGCGGATCGTCGCAACCTCCGTTCGCAAGGAGCAACTTCCTCGTTGTCGAAGAATCACGCCGCGCTCTCCGCTCGCGACGAGTCCAAGGACATGTGCTACAACTGCAAGTCCGTTGGTAACCACTCCCGCGACTGCCCTCGCCCGCCGACGCAGGAGACGCTTGCCGCTCAGAAGCGCAAGAAAAATTCGAGGCGGAACAAGTCGAAGGCCAGCAAGGCCACGCCCTCCTCAAACAAGTCAGGGGACTACGTGTTCATGCTTGCTGTCCAGCCGCATTTGTACGCCGAGATCCTCTCCGCCAAAGCGTCGGAGGAGCGATGGATCCTCGACTCGGGGGCAGGTCGTCACTTCACCGGTCGTCGTGACTTCCTCTCAAATTTTGTCAAGGCGCCACTCAAGGTTGACGTTGCTGACAACCGTACCATTGTATCGCCAGGCTACGGTGACACCGTCTTCGAGAACGGCGCAGGCGAGAAGGTCAAGCTTTCGAAGGTGTACCACCTCCCCGGCGCCGTGACTGGCCTCCTCTCGGTCAGCGCCCTCGTCGAGAAGGGTGCGAGTGTCTCGTTCAACTCGCAGGAGAAGAAGGGCGTCGTCAAGATGGGCAAGAAACTCATCTTCGATACGAGCGCGAACTCAAATTACGTCCTCAACGCGGGAATCGTCCCGCCCATTGCCTCAACTTCTCCCTCGGCATTGCCTTCGTCCGCCTACACGACCCGCGAGACGCAGAGTGCGCCGCTGATGACCTGGCATCGACGCTACGGTCATCTGGCTCCTTCAACCATCCAGTCGCTTGCCAAGGATGGTCTCGTCGACGGTCTCTCGCTCTCAAACACACATGTCGAGGACTGCGAGTTGTGCCTCGATCTCGAAATCGCGCCGCTCGCCGTTCACAGCGAAGACGACTCCAGTAGATCGCCTCCTCGCGCGGTCTTCGCCGACCTCGGCTTGGTGGACCATGGCGACCACGAAGGGCGCAAGACATACCTCGCAATCGTCGACCAGCACTCTGCGGCACGTTGGACGTTCCCTCTGGCGAACAAGAACGCGAAGACAACTTTCGACATCTTCCACGCCTGGCGCATTGCAGCCGAGAAGGTTGCTTTCACAAACCTTGTACGCCTCCGTTCTGACAACGGTGGTGAGTTCATCAACAGCGCCTTCTCCTCGTACCTGAAGGAGCACGGCATCCTGCACGAGACGACCGCGCCTTACACGCCGGAGCAGAATGGGCAGGTCGAGCGGCTCAACGGCAGCTTGATGGCGCTCGTCGAGTCGATGCTCGTCGACACGAAGCTCACGAAGGCATACTGGACAGATGCCCTTGCGGTCGCGACCTACGTCGGAAACAGGTTGCCTCACCCTCGTCTCGATGGCAAGACGCCTTACGAGGTCTTCAATGGCAAGAAGCCTTTCGTTGGACACCTCAAACCGTTCGTCTCAGTCGCCTTCGTCCACGTCGACAAGTCGCTTCGCACGAAACTTGAAGACTCAGCTGTCAGAGGCGTCTTTGTCGGCTACTCAGGCGACTACAACTACCGCATTTGCCTCGACAGCGGGAAGGTTGTCACAACACGCCACGCCTCGTTTGGACGTCTCGAGAAGGACTCGCTGGGCTCGGTCGTCCCCCCTTTGTCGTACGACCTGCCGCCAATCGAGCAGCAGGCGCCACCGCCGCCTCAGCATGCGCCGCCGGTCCAACCGAAGCCTGCAAACCCGCAGCTGCCACTAGCGGACGGCTGGAAGTACGTCGCTGTCCGCACAGGCCCGAACCCTGGCCGGTACGAGGACGTCAACCCTCAGAATATCATCGAGGGGTCTCGTTGTCAGGCGCACCTTGTCGCACAAGCAAAGGATCGGTCTTTGCGAGACTTGCGGTCGACCTCGACGACGAGGAACCTTCTCCCGACGGCGCATGGGAGGAGGAATCGGTCTTCGTCGGCGTTGCGATGCCGGAAACACCTCGCCCTTACGCAGAGTCACTCGATTCGCCAAACCGCAGTGACTGGATCGCCGCGATGGACGCCGAATGGGCCGCTTTCGAGGCTCACAAAGTCCTCTCGCCCGTCAAGCTCCCGGCTGGAGTGTTGCTGCCAAAGGGCAGTCTTAGGCACTCTCTTCTCCAGCGAACACCACAGGGACGCTTGTCCCAGTGGTCAGCCCTCGAGTCCTTCAAGACCCGGTATCTTTTTGGCCCCCAATTCGACTCCCGGCGCGTGCGCACGGATCCTCTTTTTGCGCGCGCGTGCCGCCGCCTCCTCCCTCGCTCTCCAGCGCTTCACTCCCCTCCGCTGGAGAGCAGTGGTCAACAGGTTATGAGCCCGATCAGCGCCTGACCAAAAACCCGCCCACAACCACGCACCGCCGCCAGCGCTCCCGCCTGGAGCTTCGCACGCCCCAGATGAACGTCCCCAGCGACTCGAAACCCGCCGAAGGCGAGCGCGCCACCGCCAGCGCCGTCGCCGTCCCTTCGGGCCCGATCCCGCTTCCCGCCGACTCTCATCTTCGCTCTGCGGACAACTACGACATCTGGTGCATCCAGCTGCGTGGCCTCATCGGACCGGATGCGCACAAGGTCATGACGGGCACCTTGGGTCGGGGCCAGGGGGTATATCGTGCGCTGACTGGGATCGCCTCAACGAGTTCGTCGTCTCGACGATCGTCATATCGTGCCACAGCTCGGTGGTACACCACGTCGCTGACTGTGAGCACGACGCGCACGCGTACTGGACGGCGCTGCGCGACACGTTCCGCCCCACGGACGCCCAAGGCGCCCTCCGCCTCCTCACTCGCTTCTGGACGCTGTCGCTCCCCACCACCTCGCCTGAGGCATTTGACACCTTTGCCAAGGAGCACAAGGCCACTCTTGCGGCCCTCAAGGCGGCAAATGTGGACCTCGAGACGATCTACTCGTCCCACCTCCTCAATGCCCTGCCGGCCTCGCTCAGCTCACTGCAAACTTCCCTTGCTGTGGCAAACCAGTCGACTCTCCCCCGTCCAGACGCCATCCTCGAGGTTGTGCGCAACGAAATCCTCCGCACCACGCCCTCAACCACAGGCGTCGCCCTCCTCGCCGCGACGCCACCGAGTTCGCCCTGCCCTGCCTGCAAGGCCATGCACTGGTTGAGGGAGTGTGACCCGAAGAAACGCGACGAGTACCGCGCCAAGCAGTCCAGGCAGCGCAAGGAGCGTGCGGCTGCCCGCCTCGCCACCTCAACGTCGCCCGTGCCCCCCTCCTCCCCACCCTCCACCTGCCCAACTGCCGCCATCGCTGAGCTGCTCGACACTGGCGGAGTTGAGGCCTGGATCAGCGGCCTCGATCCCTGCCCGCCCACCCTGTCGCGCGAAGTCACACTCGACAGCGGCGCCACCCACAGCATGTGCGGCGACCACCGCCTGTTCTCATCGCTCCGCGCCTGCACCTTCGCCCGTGGGGGGTTATCCGGAAAGAACGGGCTCAAGGTGACTGGCGTGGGCTCACTCTCAGTCAAGCTCGCCAGTGGACGCGTCGTGAAGATCAACCATGCCCTCCTCGTTCCTGGCATCACCGTCAACCTGGTCTCGACCTCCCAGCTCTACGACTTGCACGGCGTCACCACAACCTTCGGCAAAGACGCTGTCCTCTCCCGCAACAACCAAGTCGTCGCCACCGGCTCACGCCTGACGTCAAACCTGTACCGGCTCGACGGTGCTCTCGTGGACCCCCCTGCTGCCAAGGGTGCGTCTGCCCTCCTCGCGTCAAGCCCAGCAACCACGGAGCTGACCACCTGGCATCGTCGCTTCGCACACCTCTCGCTCAGGTCGATCGACACGCTCGCACGGTCAAGGCATGTCACGGGCTTGAAGGTGGACGGGAGCAGCCGCTCAAAGGCCAGCAGTAGCCACGCCTGCAACGTCTGCCACGTCGCCCGCTTGTCGCGTCTCCCGTTCCCCCGGTCAGACAGCATTGCGTCAACACCACTCGAGCTTGTCCACTCCGACGTGCTATCCATCAACGTCCCGTCTCTCGGTGGCCGCCGCTACGTCGTCACCTTCGTTGATGACCACACGCGCATGCTCTGGGTGGAGCCTCTCGCACGCAAGTCGGACGTTCACGAGGCTTTCATTCGCTTTAAGGCTATGGCCGGAAACGAGTTAGGCAGGCGGATCCAGCGATTCCGGAGCGACAGCGGCGGCGAGTATGCGTCCCGCGCCTGCGATGACCTGCTCGCTGAGCATGGCATCACACATGAGTCGTCACCGCCTTACTCGCTGCAGGCAAACGGCGTCGCAGAACGCGTAAACCGGTCAATCGTTGACGGCATCGTGTCCTTGCTCGCACAAGCTGGTGCCCCCAAGGAACTGTGGGCAGAGGCCCTGCAGGCTTTCGTCTTCGTCAAGAACCGGTCACCTCATGCCGCCCTCTCTGGCAACGTCCCTCTCGCAGTCTGGCGAAACCGGCCTGCCCGCGTCGACATGCTACGGACTTGGGGATGCCGCGCGTGGCATACTGTCGTCAACGGTCGCTCCAAGCTTGACAACCGTGCCATCCCCCTCGTCTTCGTTGGGTACGATGGTAACACGGCCGCCTATCGCCTCTACGACCCGGTCACGCGCAAGACGATTCGCTCCCGGGATGCGAGGTTTGTTGAGGATGAATTCCCCTTCCTCGCATCACACACAACCGACGCCTCGCTGGGCACACAGACGATCGAGCCAGTCGACATCGTGGTCACCACCGCACGGGACGACTTACCTCCTGGCGCTCCGCAAGCTCCAGTCACGCCAGCTCCTCCACCAGCTGTCACACCACGCGCACCCGCTCGTCACGGCCCCGAGCATGTCACACCCGTCACGCCTGCTCCCTCGCAACCCGACTTCGCAAGGGCGTCAGCACCGACACCGTCCACACCTGACTCGCCTGACCCGCTCGACTTCCTCTCAGACCCTTTCGGTGCAACACTCGCCGAGGTCACCGCCCTCATTGCTGCCACCTCAGACGAGCTCGACGCTACCGAGGATGCCTTCTCGCTGCCAACCTCCGACCCTCGCAACCATCGCGAAGCCATGCGGGATTCAGACGTCGAGCGTTGGCGTGCAGGTGAAGCTGAAGAGTTCTCCTCGTTGCGCGTCAAATTCAAGGTCTTCCACACCATCGAGCGAAGCGATGTGCCACCGGACGCAAAAATCCTCGGTTGCCGGTTCGTCTACCTTCGGAAGAAGGACGAGCATGGATGGGTTACCGGTCACAAGGTGCGCCCTGTCGCTCAGGGTTTCTTGCAACGACCCGGCGTCGACTTCCGCGACACCTTTGCCCCCGTCGCCAAGTTCACCTCGATACGCGTACGGCTTGCCCTGGCGGCGCGCCACAAGATGCTCATCCACCAGGCCGACGTCGACAAGGCATACCTCCACGGCTCTCTGGACAAAGAACTGTACATGCGCATTCCGGAGGGTATCAACAGCGGCAAATACATTGGAAAGGTCCTCAAGCTCGACCGCGCCCTGTACGGACTCAAGCAGGCCGGACGCGTGTGGAACCACCGCATCGACC
>JAMALD010000038.1:121549-211299 GCA_023628235.1 Rhodotorula sp. S30-09 | reverse complement strand
AACACCTGCCTCTCCGTCAAACCCGTCACGTGCGCCAACTCGCGACGCTCGCCCCGCGAGACGCTGTCGCTCGCCTCGAATGCCGCTTCGAGGATCGCGAGGACTTCCGCCGTGAATTGTTTCGGTCGGCCTGTCGGTGGCGATTCGAGCGATGGGGGCGCGGAAGGGGAGAGGGAGTGCCGGAGTTGGGCGGCGCGGACTTCGTCGACCATCCGTTCGAATATCCGCCGAGCAGTCTCTTCGTAACGACGTCTGAACGCTGCGGCCAGCGCCACCTCGAATGGCTCAGTTTCAGCCCCGCCTGTTGTCCATAGCTCTGAGCATTTGATCGCGAAGAGGCCTTGAATGTCGGCAGCCCACTTCGTCAAGGACGACTGGTATACGTTGTTCAACGCCGCCGCCGTTCCCGGCGAGCATCCTGCTGCGCGAAGTTCTTCGAGAATCGACCGCACGCCTGGAAGGTTAAGGGCGGGAGGGGGACAAGAACGCCGGACGGCTTTTACGGGTCGCTGAGGTGTTCGCTGGAGCAGCTCGGCAGCAAGAGCAGCTATGCCCGCGTGCAGCTTTGGCTCCATCGTGGGTACTGGATGATGGAAGAAGTGCGTGGCTGGACCGCCCGCACCCTCCTCTCCCCTTTGTTCGCGGTCAGGCCTCTCCGCGAACCTCGTGCGACTTTGTTCCAGCAGCGGCGGCCCTCCGCCAACCTCCGCTTTCTCTCTCTCTCTCCGCTTTCGTCTCGTCCTCGTCAAAACGTCCTCGGAAGACGCTTGCTCAGGGCCCAACTGCTATCCTTGGGACTGCGCTTTCAAAACGCCGTTCGCACCGCTTCCCAACAGACCGTCATCGATCCGTGCGTCTCTACGTTTGCTCGAGCGCAAGAAGCGCTTGACCGCGGTTCCCTGGCACCGGAAACCGCAGCACTGGCATGTCGGATAGCGTCGTGCGTCAAGGTGATTGCAGGACCTCGCAACTTGGAGCAGGACTGCGAAAATGAGCAACAAACCCTTGTGCGGCGCGTTCGCCACGAACTTCTTCCACTCAAATCGCCTGGTCCGTGTTCTTCTCAGGACGACCAGTCGACCGACGACCCCACCACGTTCACCCCCTACCGCCAATGGTTCCTCGACCACTTCGTGAACCCGTATCCGACGTCAAAGGACCAGGACGCGCTGCTCAAGCAGGTGATGGTGCACACTCGGCGGCAGCTCGACACCTGGTATACGAACCAGCGTCGACGGTTCAGCTGGCACACCCTCAAGCGCAAGTACGTGCACATTGCGGCGTTGCTCAGGCGGATCGACCAGGCGGACGAGGACGATGAGGGGATGCAGCAAGCGAGGAAGGAGGTCGAGCGCGTGTGAGTGTACTTCAAGCACGACCGGCAGGATCACGTCCGCGACGAGATTCGCGAGATACTCAGCCAGGGCCCGCCGACAGCGTCGACGAAGCGACGGTTCGAGCCGAGCCAGGCGAGACCGGTCGGCGGCAAGATGGCGCGTCCTCGAACCCATTTCCTGGACAACCCTCCTTCGACGCCGGCTCTTCTCATGCCCGGCTCGTGGACGTCCAACCCCCTCGCTCATGACACGCTTCGCTTTCCGCTGTCCGGCTGTCCTGCGCCTCGTCCTGCGGAACTGACCGCTCCTCTCGCACTCAGGCCCATCTCAACTATCACATCCGCGCCTTCGCCGGCACGCACCGTCTGTCCGCTATCCGTCCTCCTCCACTCCATCTGCGACCACGGCCCGACAATCCTAACCTCGTTCTTCGGCTCATGGGAGGCGCGACCGCGGCTGTACGTCTCGGACCTTATTGCCGTGCTTCCCGAAGCTTTGCTGGCTTGGCAGGCGGTGCGGTATCCGACGCCGGTCAAGCAGGAAGAGGAGGAAGCGGGTTGAGTGGTGTCGGTTACGTCTGCTGAACGGTGGTGAGTGATCTACAGGTTCGCCTTGCACTACCACCAGCTTCCGTCACACACAAACACCTTTGTGTCGGATTCAACACCATCACTCACTGCCTGCCGATCGACCACCAGATCCCAGTCCTACTACAGATTCAGTGTGGACGCGAGATGGACGCAGTGTGACTGGCGGAGAGCAGTACACTCAGCCCAGCCTGTCGATCGCAGCGGGTGCGCGTCCTTCGAGTCGAGCGGGCGAGTGAGGATGGGCGGAGAGGAGGAAGAGGTGCACGGCAGTCGTTCGGGTGTGGCGAGCGAGTAGTAGCCTCAGGACAGCTGTATCAGCTCGTCAATCCCGTTCAAGCGCTCAAGCGTTGTCCGCCCGCATCCAGGTTCGTCGTCGTCGCCCAACTCGCTCGTCTCGCTCCGCCAACTCGCTTGCTCTGCTCAAAGTCGCTCAGGCTGGTCTCGGACTCACTGTGCATGCTCAGGCACGACATAGACAACTGCAGGGCAGGGCGCACGCACAGAAGCGCGGTGGGGAAGTAGGTACGGCTCGAAACGACGAAGTGGGCGAGGGAGTAGCGAGGAAGAAACGAAGAGCTGACGGGACACAACTAGAACACGAATGGCAGGTCCGCATCGACACCCTGCATGCCCTCCATCTCTGCCCGTACCGCATCCAGACTCAAAGTCAACCCTCCTCCCTCCCCCGCTGCGTCCGTGTCCATCCCGGTTCCTCCCTCGCCTGCATCCAGCCCGAGCGACCCAAACAAGTTGCGGTAGAACTCGTCGTCCATCCAGGCGTCGGTCAGAGCGGGCGCTTGGACGATTGCGGGCACGCAGGGCGCGTCGAGCGGAGCGAGGTTGAGGGAGCTTGTTGAGGCGTTCGGTGGCGAAGTGGAGAAGAGCGAGGAGGAGTCGTATGTTGCGCGAGGGGGCTGAGGGATCGAGTTGTCGAGGGAGGAGGAGACGCTCGAGGCGGAGCAGTCGAAACTCGATGAGGAGGGCGTTGCGAAGAGGGATGCGGCGATGGGCGTTGGCGCGGTCACGTCGCCCAGGACGGGCACGTCGGGGGGGAAGAGCGGCTGCTGGACAGACGGGTCGAGCGGAGGAAGGACGAGGTCCTGCTCGGCATATTCGACGAGCGAGCTCCCGCTCGAACCGAACGACGAGCCCGACACGGTCCGCCGCTGCTGATGGCCGTGCATCGGTGCGCGAATCCTGCTTGTTGTCGTCGATGAGACCGCCAGATCAGGCCGGACGTACGGCGCGCCCGGCACCCGCCGCTCCTTCTTGTTTCGTCGCTGGCGCTGATTCGCGAACTGCTCGACGCGCTCGTCAGCCCTCTTCTAACGGAAGAATGGAGTCGTACGCACCCAAGTTAACACCTGCCTCTCCGTCAAACCCGTCACGTGCGCCAACTCGCGACGCTCGCCCCGCGAGACGCTGTCGCTCGCCTCGAATGCCGCTTCGAGGATCGCCAGGACTTCGGCCGTGAATTGTTTGGGTCGGCCTGTTGGTGGCGATTCGAGCGACGGAGGCGCGGAAGGGGAGAGGGAGTGCCGGAGTTGGGCGGCGCGGATCTCGTTGAAGAGCGCTTGCCGAGCTGCCTCGCACGCCTCCCCATGCTGGCGGCGCAGGGCATACTCCAGCGCCGTCGCCCATCGGCTGTAATTTTCTCCTTCTAGCGACCCAAACAGCTGTCGCAGCTGCGATGCTCTTTGTCTGTATCGATCCACTGCCTCCGACGTCAACCTTGCACAACATTGCTCGTACAATTGCGCAAGTTGTCGCTGCGTCTCGAGCCTGATGTTCTGCAGCTCCTGTGGCAGACGCAGTTCCTGCGGATGCGAAAGACGGATGGGAGCGGGTGCTTCAACGGGCCATTGCGGCGGCCCGTGGGTGGCTAGGGCCGGATTCTGCAGCAAGCTGTTGGCGGCTTGTAGGATCTCTGCCAGACAAGCCATTGGACGAAGCAGAGGGAAGCTTGCGGGAGGAGGCCTTTGGCGCTGGCTCGCGCCTTGGTCGACGCTCGACCCTCGTTCGGCCCTTTGTGCGCACACGCCGCATCAATGACCACGGCTTCCTCTCTTCACTCTCATTTTCTGCCACCAGTTGCGCAGTCTACCGCGCAACCCTATGCCATGAGCTGGCTTGTAGACCCACGCCAGCAGATTCTCGAACTCGAAGCGGAGTACTGCGCCGCCATCGCCCGTGGCGCGGTCACTGCTGACCTTGTACAGCGGTGTGAAGACACCTTCGAACGTTGTGCGGCCTACGCACGATCGGCGTCACTCAATCAGGAGGAGATTCGCCTCTTTCACTGCGTTGCGACTTTCATAAAGGTTGTCTCGAACGGTCTTGCCGAAGTAAGACGACATAGCGGTCAGCTGGAACGCGATGCGTTGCTACAGACGCCGGAAACGCTTTCTCTCCACTCGACGGATACCTTCAACGAACAAGAGGCGCAAACCCTTCTTAACCTTCCCGACGATCCCACCACCTTCACCCCCTACCGCCAATGGTTCCTCGACCACTTCGCGAACCCGTACCCGTCGTCGAAGGACAAGGACGTGCTGCTCGAGCAGGTGACGGTGCACACGCGGCGGCAGCTCGACACCTGGTATACGAATCAGCGGCGGCGGTCCGGCTGGCACGCCCTGAAGCGGGAGTATGGGCACATCTCGACGTTGCTCAAGCGGATCGAGGAGGCGGGGGACGACGATGAGGAGATGCGGCGCGCGAGGAAGGAGGTCGAACGCGTCAGGGCGTACTTCAAGAACGACCGGCAGGATCACGTCCGCGACGAGATTCGCGAGATCATCAGCCAGGGCCCGCCGACGGCGTCGTCGAAGCGACAGTTCGAGTCAAGCCCGACGAGACGGGTCGGCGGCAAGATGGCGCGTCCTCGAACCCATTTCCTTGACGACCCTCCTTCGACGCCCGCTCTTCTCATGTCCGGCTCGTGGACGCCCTACCCCGTCGCTCATGGCGACGACCTCGCTGCGCCGGCGCCGACAAGTCGCCAGCAACCGACGCCGCGCCTTCCCTCCGACTTCAGCTCGCCCGACTCCTGCCGCCGAACCTTTTCCGGCTCCTCCTCGTCCTCCTCCAACTCGCTCATGTCTTACGACTCCCTCGACATTCCCGTCTCGACACCTGGGCCCGGCTCCCCTCCCGCCTCCTCGTCGCTGCTCAACTTCGACGGCCGCTCGACCTTTGTCCACTCGACTCCCGCTCGCACCCCTCGCCATTCTCCTCGGCGCGGCTCGTTCGTTGTCCGCAACAGTCTCTATCCGTCTCGTCCGCACCCGTACTTCTGCACCGTCAACGAGTTGCCGACTGCTTCGTCGCTCGCTCGATTCGCCTCGTCCTAGAAACAGACACTTTGCCTCCTCCCTTTGTCCTGTACTATTCGTCCTTCGTCTTTCCTTCTGTATCACTCTCAAGCAGTGCATTCGTGCATCAGTTCAGTCGAGCGAAAGACTTTGCCTCGTCGTCGTCGCCGGAAGAGATGACCGGCTGAACTCGCCGTCGCTCATCCCGCACACATCGCTCCCTTCACCGCTTGAAGAGCTTGCTGGGCTTGCTAGACTCGTCACAGCACTCCACTGTCACTTCACCGCGCCCCACGAGCTCGCCGTCGACTCTCGCTCATCGCCCGGTTCTTTCGCCGGCTTACTTTCACACGACCGCGACAACGGCATGGAGGCGGGAGAGACGCTCGCAGAGAGCGATGCAGCGTTTCAGGAGTCGGCGAAGCAGGCCTACCTGAACCCCTGGGTGATCGTGGCCTCCTCCTCGTCCGCGATCTCTGCGAGGGTCTTCACCCATCCTCGTGCGTCCGGCTTCCGTTCTGGATCGGTTGACGGAGGATAACAGCGCTCCCATAGTGGACACGATTCGGATACGGGTACAGACGGCGGGACATCCGGTGCCGCCGCTGAGGGCGCTCGTTCCGGCGCCTCGAGTGCGAGGACTGTATGCCGGTGCGTACTCTCTCCTTGGCTTTACCGAGACGCCAAGCTAAACAGACGAGTTCGCAGGCCTGCCTGTCGCGATCGGCTTCTCCGTACCCGCTCTCTCCGTCTACCTCGCAACCTACGAAGGTCCGCCCGCCTCTTTCCCTCGTGCCGCATCTTTCTTCCGCTGACTAGAGCTTCACACAGCCTCAAAGCGATACTTCAGCGAGAAGCTCTTGCCGCAAGACCGCGAAGCTTCGCTCCTGCAGCAGATTCCGGTATTCGTGGCAGCAGGAACCGCCGCAGAGTGTGCGTGTGCTTCGTCTCTTCCGCCTCTCTTCTATTACTGACACTCTCCGCCCGCAGTCGCATCCGGCGCAATTTGGACACCCCTAGACGTCCTCAAGTCCCGCCTCCAAACCGGTCGAGAAGGCACTTCCGCTGTCGCCCTCACCCGCAAGATCATCAAGAATGAAGGCTGGATGGGCTTGATGCGAGGGTACTGGATGGGGACGGCCATCTTCGTGCCAAACATCTCGGTGTACTGGTGCATCTACGAATCGCTCAAGATGCGCTTCATCCCGAACTACTCGTCTTATCGACCTTCCTCCGCCTCTCCGTCCTCTTCCGCTCAGCCCGACTCGCCTTCCACCTCTCCACCATCCTCTACAGCCGCCGACAATCCCGCCGAAACCTCCGGTCTCCCCATCACCCTTCGCTACACCCTCTGCTCCGCGTCAGCCGTTGCCGTCGCAGCCTGCACGACCTCGCCTATCGAGGTCATCCAAGCGCGGTGGCAGACGTCAGGAGGGGCAGTCAAGGGCGGGATCAGCCAAATTGTGCGGGACTTGTGGCGGCAGGAGGGGGCGAAGGCGTTCACAAGGGGGTTGGGCATTCGGGTGGCTTATGCGGTGCGTTTCGTTTCTTCGCTCGCCCTGCATCGTTACTGACTCTGTGTCTGCAGATTCCGGCGAACGGCATCTCGATGACGATCTACGAATCCATCAAGCGGTGGAAGGGACTCAGCTAGACCTCCACCTCTTCCTCGCTCACTGGACATCTCACCACTCCCTGCAGATATAGATATACTCGTGTTGTCAACAGTAGACTTCTCCTATTAGACGCCGCAAGTCGCTGAGACGGCACTGCTCGTTCGATTGGGTGAGGAGAGGATGCTGGGTATGCTACAAAACGGCTTCGAAAGGTATACCGCGCAATGCTGAAAGGATAGATACACGACTCATCAACCATGCAACGCCTTCGCTCGCACCGCGGTCGCCCCCATCGCTCGCTGCCCCCTCATCCTCCGCAGCTTCATGCCCTTCCCTTCCTTTCCTCGTGCCTCTTCCTCCTTCTCCAGCTCGAAGTCCTTCGCCTCAGGCATTGGGTACCACTTCCGCTTCTCCGTCGAGACCTTCGCCGGCCCGCTCGCTTCTACTCCTCCGTCGTCTCTTCGTCCGCCGTGTCCCACGACATGCGCAGGGTGCATCTCCCTCACTGGTATATCCGCCGGCCTTCCCTTTCCCCTTTCACTCGCTCCACTCTTCCAACCCCTCGCCGTCATGGCCCTATGAAAGTTCCGCGCCTGCGCGTCGTTAATTTGGTGTCGGGAAATGGCGAACGAAGTAGAGGGCGTGGCAGGTCCGACGCAGAGGAGGAAGCCGAAGTGCTTGTCGAGGAAGGAAGGCTGGAGGGACCCGATTACGGAGCGGGGATCGCGCAGGAGAGGGGTGGGAGGGATGTAGGCGGGTCGGTCGTAGCAGGCTGTCGTCTCGACGCCCCAAATCGACGCTCTGCGATGCGAATTCGAGTCAGCTCCGAGGCACAAGGAGCTGATGAAAGGAGCGAGACTGACGAAACCGCATTGTCCTGCACCTGCAAACCCCTCGCATCGCTAAGCGCGAGCGCATACCCGAAGTAGCCGGTGTAGCTCGACAGCCTGTTGCGCATGATCTCGCTGCCGAACGGGATCTGGTGGTCGCCGGCGAGCTCGTCGGTTGACCAGGCGCCTGAACCTGTCGAGATGCCGATGCGGATCATGGCGGAGGCGGCGTGAACGCGGTTCTCCCTGTGTCGTTAACGGGAGGCTGCATCAGCTTCGCACTGCAAGAGAAGCACAAGCCGAGATCTGTTCATTTGACGCACCTGACGACGACTCCGCTTAACTCGCCCGCCTTTGCCTTGACCTTCGGATTCGCGACCAGCGCAATCCCAACCAGCATATCCCTATCCCTCGCAACGACCGTATTCTGGTACACCTGCGTCCCCTGCGCTCCTCGCAACGCGATCCCAACGCCCGAGACGTCCCTGACCGTGTTGTCCGCAACGGTCGAGTGCGCGCACGCAACGCTGATCCCGTCTGTCCAGGTGCCGGGTCGCTCTTGGCCGAGGTAGGCGGGCGGGCCGTCGCGCAGTCGGCGAAGCTCTGATTGGAGGAAGGCGTCGAGGGGAGCGGCGCCGGAGGTGTGGAAGACGTTGTCGGTGATCGAGACGCCGCGGCATGTTCCCTTCTCGCCCTCTGCGCGCAGCCGTCGTCAGCCAAAGATCAACGAGAAACAGGGATCGAGCGCACCGGAAGCATGCAAAACGGCGTATCCTCTCGCACCCCAAGCGTCCACCGACATGACCTCCTGCGCTCCCTCGTTCCCTCCAACCTTGATCAACGCATCTCCACCCTCAACCTCTCCCAGCTGTTCCCTCCCACCATCAACATGCAAGTTCCGCACCGCGACCCCTCGACACGCCTCGCAGTCGGCTTGAATGGCGGTCGTCAAGTCGCCTGAGAAATGGCCTTCGACGTTCTCGATCACGAGCGTTGCGCGGGAGTGATCTTCGGGAAAGCCTTGGGTGTAGATCGCTTGACGAGCGGCGGTGAAGGTGATGGGAGAGCCGTGAGAGTCGATCTGCGAGCGGGAGGGAGGTTAGCGAAGTTCACCTCGCGCTGTCTGGAGCAGCCCAACGCACCGAGACCTGCGCGTACGGGCACAAGACGACCGCAGTCCCAGCTCCGCCCGTCCGCAACAGCTGATTGAGCTCAACCGCCGTTGCCGAATCGATGCACTCGGAAGGCGTCGTGAACGGCGTCTGCTTCGCTGCCGCTGCGAGAGGCAGCAGAAAGACGGAGAGGACCGCCAGTCGGGAGCGGAGTCGGCGCTGCGCCATAATGAAGCGAATGTGGGTTGTCGAGAGCGGGAAGGTCTCCTGGGAACGAGGGAGCGCGGACGCTACCAAGCACTGCTGTCGGACCAGAGTCCTGCCCGACCAACCTCGGACGTGCGTGAAGGCGTCTCGCGCGGCCTTGTGAGAAGCGACCGAAGGCGAGCCAGCGAGCGCAAGGTCGCAGGAAGAGCTGAAGGAGGGGGAGGATTCGAGTCGAGCGGCTCTGTGGCCGGTTCCGGGTTTCCGCCTGCGACCTCAAGCAGCCGGTGAAGCTTGTCTGGCCCAGCCTCCTCGTTCGAAGCTCGCCGTCGTCCTGCCTGCGTGCGCACGGTGCAATGAAGGCGGGCGTAATGAAGCAGGATTGGGGCGGGCTGGACGTGACGGTAGGATCGCTGGATCTACGCGCAGGTGCTGGAGAAGACCATCCAGCCCCTCGACCGGCGACGAGGGCGAGACAAGCCAGCAATCATGAGGAGGCGCAGCGGAGCGGGTCTGCCTTCCGCTCGAGGGAACGGCTGGCTTGCTGGCTTGGCCAGAATGCGGGCGCGCCAGCGGTCTGCCCCACAGGACGAGCGATCCTTGCCCGCCAGCGAGACGTTGTCGTCGTCGCTCCTTCCAAAGGCGGCGGACAGCGACCTGCCACCCGCTCACTTTGCCCCGTTCCCCGCTCTGGCAAAGCTGCCGTCATGCAGACATATGCCCAGGACAGCGCTTGCTCGGACTGTGCTCACCATTCAGCTCTAGCGGAGGCGGGTTGGAAGGCCTGCCGGTCAAAGGGTCTGCCTTCGTCGCCGCACCCTCGCCATCGCGCGACGGGACAGAGGGGCTGCTGATTGCCGTGCGTGGCAAGACCTGATCTCGCTTGATTGCTCGCCTCGTCTACTACCGCGGTTGCTGGCTCGCCTGTGTCGCTCTCTCTCGTCCCGAACGCCTCGAGACGACGGATCGCCCCTCTTGCGATTGCCCTGCATAGGCAGATTAATCAGGGATCTACATCTGACGGCAAGGCACAAACCGGCAGCGGAGGCGGGTGTCTGGCCTCGACCGCGCATCCCCTTCAGAGACCTTTGGCGATGTCTCCGCCCCTCGCGACATCCTTCTCGCCAGTGCCAATGGCTGCGACGCCTCCCGCCTCGTCCCGTCACTCGAGGACACTCTCTCTCCCTCCACCACTCGCGGCGCACTGCAAACGCCTCGCGCGACGAAGCCTCCAGCCCCCTCCGACTTCCTCGAACATCGTCCTCGCCCCGGCTCAAATCCCTCTCGCCGCGCCGCCTTTCATGCCTATGTACAAGCCCTCGACCGAGACGCCGCCCGCGCGGCTGGTCAAGCTCCCACCCTCGCCCCGACAGCGGCGGCCTTCGATCGGCGTCGAGGAGGATCTCTGGATGGGTCTCCCTTCCACCGTCGCTACGGCTCCGCGAACGTCAGCACCCTCATCACCCAAGTCGTCACACTCGGCGTCGCTCAAGCAGGAAGGGTCCAAGTTCCGCCGCTGCCTCCAGCGCTGGACGCACGGCAGCTCGCGCGACCGCCTCGATTTTGGCTGCGCCGGTGAATGGACGGACGGTCCCGTCGACATGGTGAGCACGCCGTCACGCACTCTGCTTCATGGGCGATATTGACCTCGTTCCCCTCGACGCAGAGCCACTCGTACTACAACCGCTACCCGGGTGGCGCGAATCGCGCTTCGAGCTCGTCGTCCGAGTACCAGCCCACCTGGACGCACTCGCGCGGACCGTCAACATCGTCTAACTTTTCCGTCTCGACTGCCGCCTCGTCCATGCCTCCCTCGCCGACCCTCGGGTGCACCCTCGAGCTTCACTCGCCCAAGGCGTCGCGGGTCCCGCTCACTCCGCGGACAGCGCAGCTCAAACGCATGTCGGACGAGATTGCCGGACTCGACGCCGTCAACGAGTACTTCCACCGCGTCAGGCTCAGCCAGATCGAAGAGGACGTTGCGGTCAGTCCGAGGGGGAGCAGGCGCGAGTCGACTATCCGAGCGAGCCTGAGCACCGTCAAGCCGCCCAAACGCGAGTCGATGGCGTCGCCCGTCACTGGCCTGGCGATCTTTGGCGACGAGGAGGCCGACATCGTGTTCGACGGTCCCTCGGTCGACCGCTCGGCCGAACAGCACCCTTCGCTTCACCACGCCCGGTCAATCTCGCACGACCTCGAGATCGAGTTCATCGAGACGGGGCACACGACGTTCACGCCGCTCACTTTCAGCGACGCTGAGGAGGGCGACTCGAGCACGACCATCATCATCCCCGAAGACGTGCTCCTCGGCCCGTCACGATCGTCAGTCGCCTTTGATACCGCGGACGCAACACCCTGCACCGTTGCGACGTTCGAGACGAGCGAGTCTGCCGATTCGTGCGACTCTGCCGTCACTGCCTCGACCATCAAGCCTCTCACCCTTCGGCGCTCGCCCGTCCCCGAGCACGACATCTGCCCGGCCCTCGACGAGCTGTCCGAGTACTTCAGCTCGAGCAACGACCTCCCGAGTCTCGCGACGTCGTACACGTCGTACGCCTCGTCCGCCTCGTCGTCGTGCGGCGACACCAGCGACTCGGGGTACTACTCGAACGACTCGCGCGCGACGTCGTTCAAGTTCCCACCTGTCCACCAACGCTTCGCATCGCTCTCGTCGCTTCCGACTCCGCGCATCTACCAGACCCCACTCGTCAACACGACGAGGCACAAGCGCGGCACTGCGAGTTTCGCGGCGGCTGAGCGAGCCAAACTCGTCGCCGTCGGGCAGGCGACCCCGACCATGGCGGAGCGTCACGTCTACTACGGGTGGATCTGAGTGCGCTTTCTTCCCCATTGACAAAAGAGCCTCGCTCGCGCGTCCTCTCCTCCCTCGCATCCTTGACCTGTATCTTCCTCTCTTCCTCGCACACGCACAAGCCTGTCTCCATAGTCGAGTTGTACCAACTGATGTAGCCCTGATATTCCTCTGCGCAATCATCGCATGCTTCGTCTGGCACTCCCAGCGAGCCGTTCTCCCTCTCCTCTCCTCCTCGTCCCCCTCGCAAGCGGTCCCGCATCTTCCGGCAACGTTTTCCCGAGACGAGCGGGCATCCGAACTGGCGCTTGGAACTTGCTTGTGTCATCGTTGACCACGTGCGACAGCTTCGAGGGGAGGTGTCGCAAGGAGTCCTCCTCTATCTCACGAGGCTGGCGACTCGTGCTAGCCCGGCGGGCTCGCGAGTTGCCTGACAGCGTCTCTGGCGGTGTCCCGACGTATCTCTCCTGGTTCCTCCTTCGCTTGCCGCTCTGCCGCTCACACACCTTGCCCTGTCCTCGAAGACAGCAGCGTCCAGTCGAACACTCAACAAGAGTCGAGGCGCTCGCTTTGCGGTCGTTGCCTGGAATGGCAGGCGCCGCAGCAGTGCACGTTCGCCAATCGACCCGCGCCCGCAGGCTGCCGCTCTCCACGCTGTTGTCCCAGGTCAACCTCGCTCGCCATCCTCTCTCGCTCGTCGTCTGCTCTGCGCTCGCCTGTGCGTGCTGGCTGCTCAGTTTTGGTCTGCGGCTCCTCCGACGCTGACTCGACTCCACCCCCGCTCCTCTCCGCGGCGCCCAAGTTTGGCGTTGAGGCGACTTTCCCCTCTTCCGAACTGCGCAACTCCCTTCCTCTCCTCCGCTATACACGACACCGCCAGCGATGGTCAAGATTCCTCTCCTCTTTTCCGGCCAATTTCAGGGATCCGCCGCATCCCATGCGTCGAGAAACGGAGGTGTCGGTTCCTCCGCAGTCCTGTTCGCGCGATCCACCATCGGCGCACTGTCGGGATTGGTGATCCAGAGCGGAGTACCAGAGAAGCAGTACTCGACGGATCTGACAAGGGGAATCGTTCCGAAGGTGCGCTGGCCCTTTGAGACGTGCTGCGAGGAGGGGACTGACTGGCTTTCGTTGGGGATTACCGCAGAACATCCATTCGCACAACGACTGTGCATCACTGTCCTTTCGGATAGTGGAAACGCGATTGGCTGACGTCGCCTCTCGTAGACTGGCGACAAGTGCCGCTCCTAGACGCCTTGAGTTTCGGTTGCAAGAGCGTCGAGGCGGATTTGCACCTCGTGAACGGCGAGATCCTCGTGAGTCCTGATTCTGTCCCTCATTCACGCTCCGTATCGACGCCCTTTGGCCTCGCAGGTCGGGCACAAGAGCGTCTCGCTTTCCTCGCCTCGAACGCTCGACAACCTCTACCTAGGTAGGCGAGCGTCCCTTCATTCGGAGGTAAACGATCGGAGCTGACACTTTCCGGACTGCAGACCCGCTGTTCGAGATTTTCCAGATGCAAAATCCATCGTCTGACTTTGCGGCAAACTTAACGGCCGCGAGCGTCAAGTGAGGCGAATCCGCCAGCTCGTCTGGCTCCTTCCATTGACACTCTCGCCTCGCAGCGGGGTTTTCGACGACGATCCCGAACAGACGTTGCAGCTCCTGCTCGACTATAAAACCGACGGCCCTACCCTTCATCCCGCCGTCATCTCCGCCCTCGACCGCTTCCGCTCGCTCGACCTCCTCACGACCTGGAACAGCGCCACTGCCTCCCTCACTACCCGCCCTCTCACCGTGATCTGCACAGGCAACTGCCCCCTCTCGCTCGTCGACGCGCAGCAGCCTCTCCGCGACATCTTCTTCGACGCTCCCCTGCACGACATCAGCAACTCGAGCTACACATCCGTCAACAGCATGATGGCCAGCACGAGCTTGCAGCGGTTCACGAGCTGGACGAACATGCTCGATATAGACGATGCGTTGTTTGCGAAGATTCAGGGGATGGTGCAGGCGGCGCATGCGAAGGGGATCAGGACGCGGTTCTGGGAGACTCCCAAGTGCGCACACTCTTTTTCGAGACCTGTTCTTGAACGCTTCTGACGTTGTCTTTCGCAGCTGGCCAACCTTTGTCCGCGACAACACCTGGCGAACGCTCCTCCGCGCCGGCGTCGACTGGCTCAACGCCGACAACCTCTTTGCGGCTTCGCAGATCTAGCTGTCTCCTGTAGACTCACTTTCTTTGTTGTAGACTCGAGCCTGTAGCACGTGACATTGCATCTCTCGCACGAACGCTCGAAGCGAGCGTGACAACCTTCTCAGACCCGATCCATGCGTACTCAACCCGCCCGTCCGCCTCCGGCCTCATGCTCATCGCCAAAGAGCTGCCGCTTGCCCCCCTTGACCGCCTCGCTACCCTGGAAGTCGTGCGCGTCGTCTCTGGCCGCCTCGCTCGCAGCCTGCCGCTTCGCCTTCTTGTTCTTCTTTTTCTTCTCCTTGCGCTTCTCCCGCTTCGACTCGGGGTGCTGCGACTGAGACTGCGGTTGAGCTGGAAATGAAGTGAGGCAGATCGCGATCGTCCTTCTGTCGGAGAGTAAGGCTCGAACCTTGAAGCGTGTCGAGGGCGACATCCGGGTCGGGCTCGTCTTCCGAGTCGTAAGCCTGTTGCCCGGTCGGTGTCTGCGTTAGTGAGTTGACCTAGCGTGCGCACCAAGGAGGACAACGCACCCGCCTCCAAAGCGTTCAGAACCAGCTCGACCACCTCGTCCTCTGTACAAGCGACCACTTTTTTTTGCCCGAGGTAGCCCGCGGCCTCCTCGTAGAGCTCTTTCCGGTCGTTCGTCCGAGTAGACGTGGCGGTGCGGTCCGGTGAGGCTGGAGGCGAATGAGGCGGGTTTTAGGGTCGGCGGGAGAGTCGAGATGGGGTCTGCGGGCTGTCGGAGAGCGTGTGAGCGGTACACACAAACGAGAGAGACAATGGAACACGCCGTATGAGTCGATCAAAGCCATGCTGTGCGTGTGGAAGCGAGGAAAGCGGCGAGGACGAGAGGGACTGGGCGAGGTTCCTCAGTCGACACCAGCCTCAGGACGCCGTGTGCCACCCTGAGTTGCAAGCCCTGTATTGCTCGCGCTCACTTAGTCAGGGCTCGTTTTGTCCCGTGGCGAGCGAGCGAGGGGAAGCAGGCGAACGAGGACGCGATGTCCCCTGGCGGATGTCAACGAGCGGCGAGCCTCTTCCGCCCTTGCGAGCACTACTGACAGCTTAGCAGGCACGCTCAAAGACTCACAGACCCGCTACAAACCCACCCACACGCTCAACGCCCGGTTGAAGCGACTCGACCTTCGCAATGTCCTCCTGCTCGTCTATTTCCTTCATTCCCTTCACTCGCTCCGATCGAGCATCACCCAGTCGCTCTCGAAGAAGGACGTGTGAGGCATTCGATGCCCTCCGGAGACTCGGCAATCACTCACACGCGCTCGAATCGCTTTCCTGCAGCTCCCGCCCTCCTCGACTCTTTCACTCCTGCGCATCTCGTCCGGCATGGCTCGCAACAGCACTTCGAAGGGCGGGTTGTACTGCTTCTGTCCGGCGAGATTAACGTCGAGCTGACCCGCTCCGGCGGCGGCGCGCGCAGGTCCTCGTTCGTCCTCGCCGTCCAAGTCCTCGTCGAGCCCAGGCGAGTGCGTCCCGCACTCCTGCCCTGCCTCGTCTCTCGCGCGCTCAGCCAGCGCTGACAGACCTCCCCCCCCCCCCCGCTCTGTCTCCCGGTCGGCATTCGCGCAGGGCTCGCGGCCTCTACGCCTGGCGCGAGTTTTACGCAGTGCGGCCCTCCCTTTTTCTTTCTTCTCGTTTTCCTGTTCCCTCCCTTCCCCCGCGACAACTGACTCGTCGATGAGTGGTCGGGACAGCGCGAAGCCCCAAAGATCAAGGCCGAGAACCCGAACATGAAGGGCAAGACAGTGCAGAAGAAGGTGTCGTCGCTGTACAGGGTGACCCGTTCGCTCCTCACCCCGCTCGCGCTTGCTCCTCTCCGCTGCGCTACGTCTCGCTCAAGAGGGAAGAGTGGAAGGAAGCTGATCGAGTGACTTTTGCTGTGGCGCAGAAGTGGAAGGAGGAGAACGCTGCTGACTCGAACGAGTAAAAGCCCCCGCGAATTCTCGTCCTCGAGCCCGTCTCTCTCTCTCTCTCCTCCTGGTCCCCCTCCGCGTGTTGTCGTAGCTCAGCTTCCCCTGTCTGCATACTAGTGTAGCTCTCGCTCCTGTCGAACCCTTTCGCGCGGAAGAGAGCCGCGCGAGCGAAAGAAGCCGAAAGCGAAAGCGAAAGCGCGGGAGGTAGGCAGAGCGCGTGTGCATCGAGAGCAGCAGCCCCGAGTTGACGAGTCCTGTCCTCTCGCTTGTCGAATTCCGGCGGGGTGCTGGAGAGAGGTGCGTCGCGTGCGTGAGTGAGTGAGTGAGTGGAAGTGGGGCAAGTGAGGCAGAGTAGTACAACAAGGACGGAACCGAAAGACGCGAGGTCGAGGAGAGTGCGCGTGCGCGGGGGAGGAAGGAGGTTTCTTTTTAGAAGAGCTGCGCAAACAACAAAGCGAGGTTGGTACTGTACTGAGACCCTCGGCACGCCCAGAAGTCCAGGGGGACTCGGGGGGGGGGGGGGGGGAAACTCACGAGCGAGAGGTATCCACCGATCATCAACAGTCCGCCGAGGGGCGTCGTCGGGCCGACGACCTTCGTCCAGGCGCCCAACCTTTATGTCGTCCCTCAAACGAACGAGAGCCCAGCGACATCAGTCTCGCTCGTGGGCGACGCGACGCGGGAGGGAGGGAAAGGGCCCGACGCACCGTTCGCGGTAGAGCAACAAGGCGAAGATCGAGCCGCTGAAGAGTGTCGTCCCGGCCAGGATGAGCGGCACGGCGAGACGTTTCGAGTACGTCGGGTGTTGAGAGATCGCGAGCAGTCCGACTGTGCGCTTTTTGTGTGGTTTGTTCACAGCGAGAAGGAGGCGGCGAGGGAGGAGGAGACGCACTGCCGTTCATGATCGCGTAGTGGCTCGCCATCGTCTGTCCGTCCCGAGTCGAGGTTGAAAAAGCGTAGAAAGCATTGGTCAGTCCAGGAAACTCCCTCCCTCCTCCTCGCTCCCTCCCTCCTCCCTCCTCGTCTCGTCTCAGTCTCAAGTCTCGTCTCGAACGCACCCAAGTCCCCGCCTTCTCTCCCAACCTGGGACCCAACGCATGAGCCCCGAACGCCCCTGCAACAATCCCGCTCGAAGCTGTTTTTTACGCGGACCCCGCAACCCGTCAGTTCCGAGTGCCGTCGGAGAGAGAGAGAGAGCGCGGTGGGGGGGGGGGGGGGGTGCGACAGACTGAGGAGGGCACCGGCTTTCCAAGCTAGGGTGGAGGTGGTTGAGAGGAGTGGCATGGTCGGCACACGGACGGGTAAACTCTTCCGGGGTCAGTGGGAGGACGAGAGGAGAGAAGAGAGAGAGGTGTGTCCTTCCACCGGACTCGGGAGAGAGGTGGGAAGTAGGATGAGGGGTGGGACTCGCGCGCGGGTTTCGTTGTTGCAGTTAGGTTTTCCGAAAGGAGGAGACAGAACGCCGCGCGCAAGTGTAGCTGTTTTCCAGCGAGCGGTGCGAATGACACGAGTGGGGCCGGGAAGAGGAAACTCGCTCGCTCCGCTTCCCTGCGAGCCAGCCGACGACCGTCGCACACGCCGGGCCAGCCAGGAAGTGACAGACAGCGTCCGTTGGACTACTCTCCGGACGCGAGGGAAGCACGCAAAAAAGGATCCCCAACTCGTTCCAGTGTCAGCCTCGAAACCCTCTCGACTCGCGCCCATCCCTCGATTCCTCCTCCCGCGCCCCAAGCCGCATCACGCTTCGAACGACGCTCCGTCCCCGGGTGACGAGTCGGGGTCGAGTCGGAACGCGAGAAAGGGAGGCAGACGGGTTGAGGTCGGTTCAGGTGCTGGACGTGGAAGGACAGCCGAGAGAGAGAGAAGAGGAAGGGGAGGCGTCTTTGCGTGGGCTTCATCGTAGAGAGAGAGAGGGAGAGAAAGGAGGGGAAGCGGAGGAGAGAGCGCCGGGTACGGCTTAGCGAAGGCGGCTGTTTCGCGGGCGGGCGGGCGGGCGGGACAGAGTCAGCGAGAGCAAGGGACGAGAGAGGGCACGGGGGATCGAGGGCGTGAGGAGACGCACCGGGCCTCACGCTCGGACTCGAGGAGAGCGAGGATGTCGTTCTCACGGACCGGGCCCTTGACGTTCCTGCGCGCGATCGCCCCGCGGCCTCACGTCAGCTCGTCGGACCTCACGCGGGGAGAGCACAAGCACACGCGGTGTCGGACATCGAGCGAGGGGCTCACCGGACAATGGAGCGGGTCGCGTCGTCCATGAACTCGACGCGGACCTGGGTGACACCACCGCGCGAGCCGGTGCGGCCGAGAACCTTGACAACCTTGGCGAGCTTGACCTGGGTCTTCGAGGCAGACTCCTGTGTGCGTTCGAACGGCGGCGGCGGGTGCGCCGGTCAGCTCGGGGTGTGTCTGTGCGAGTGGGAAGGCTGCGAGAGTGGGTGGGTCGGGTCGGCGGGCGAGGTGCTCGTGTCGCGGGTGCTGGCGGGCCCCGACCGACCGGCAGCAGACCGGCTGGCCTCGCGGGCAACCCACGGACGCACGGCGCTGCCCGCAGAGCGGCTGGCGGGCACGGGAGGGGTCGCGAGCTCGCTCGAGCGGAGGGGCGGGGCTGGGGCTGGGGCTGGGGCTGGTGTGCGTGTGTGTGTGTGTGTGTGTGTGTGTGTGGCAAGAGTGCGTGCGAGCGTGCGCAGACTTGCCATTGTTGCGGTGGGCGTGGCGAGGGAGAGCGGCGAGAGGAGGCGCGGCTGGAAAAGTCGGAAAAGCCTGCGCCAACGCTCGCCGCCGCGCTCGCCTCTCTTTGCTCGCCACCTCCTCCGCCATGGCCTCGACCGACTTCTCGCCTGTCCCCCAGGCAAGTCCACGTCCGCACCGCACACCGCACACGTCCCACCCGGCCCACCCGTCCGCCGCCGACTCCCGCGTCGAAAAACGCTCCCCGACCGCCATCCCGCCTCACCGCCGCCCGCTGCGACCCCGACCGCGATCCCCGCACCGTACTGGGGTCGCACACGCAGCGCATCGGACGCGCGACCTGCCCGGGGTGGGCGCGCGCGAGGGCGAGGGCGAGGGCGGCCTCGAGGGCGTGGAGCTAGGGTCAGGCGGCGGGGCAGTGCGCTCACCGCGCCCACCGGCCAGCGTCTCAGGTCGGGCCAGGTCGAGTGCGAGCGTCGCCGCTGCGCGTGTGCAGGCGTCGGAGCGGGAGGGGGGCGGGGGGGTTGCGTGTTGGACGCGGTGCTCTCGCCACGACCTTGGAGACGGTCGTCGATCAGCGTGACGGGGGCAGACGCACGGACGGCACAGGGCACAGAGCACTCGCACACGCTGACACTGCGTTTTGCCCGCACCCGGAAACAGGACGTCCTCGCGGCCAACGCCAACGGCATCCTCCTCTTCAACAAGTGGGATGCCTCCGAGGTCGAGGTCAAGGACATCTCGTTGACGGACTACATCCAAGTCCGCAACTCGATCCTCCTCCCCCACACGGCCGGACGCTACGCGACCAAGCAGTTCCGCAAGGCTCAGATGCCCATCGTCGAGCGCCTCGTCAACAGGTGAGGCCCGACGTCGCACGACCGATGCCGCTCGGGCGCACGCCACGAGCGATGCGGCGGAGTGGAGACGGGCGGCGGCGGGGATGATCCGCGCCGACCGAGAACGCTCGGCTGACTGGACCTTGTGTTGCCCCGCACAGCCTCATGATGAACGGCCGCAACAACGGCAAGAAGCAGATGGTGCGTTCCCACTCGTCACCACCCACCGTTCCGCCTCGAGCTGACCCCTCTTTTTGCCCTCAGGCCGTCCGCATCGTCGCGCACGCGTTCGAGATCGTCCACCTCCTCACGGACCAGAACCCGATCCAGGTCCTCGTCGACGCGATCGTCAACACCGGCCCCCGCGAGGACTCGACCCGCATCGGCTCGCAGGGCACCGTCCGTCGCCAGGCCGTCGACGTCTCGCCCCTCCGTCGCGTCAACCAGGCCATCGCGCTCATCACCATCGGTGTCCGCGAGTCTTCGTTCCGCAACGTCAAGAGCATCTCCGAGTGCCGTGCGTCTCCCTCGCGCTTTTCCTCCTTCCAGACTCGGAGACGACCGAGGAAAAAGCTGACTTGTCCCGCGACGTCGTCCTCGTCGTCGCACAGTCGCCGACGAGCTCATCAACGCCGCCAAGGGCTCGTCGAACTCGTACGCGATCAAGAAGAAGGAGTGCGTCTCCACAACCCCCGCTCGCTTTTTCCCTCCTTCCCCCATTTTTTCTCTCTCTCTCTCCGCGCTGCTGACTCGGGGGGATCGTATTTCGTCGACCAGCGAGCTCGAGCGTGTCGCCAAGTCCAACCGTTAGAGAAATCAAACCGTTTGGATTTTTCCTCTTTCTTTCTGGCTCGGGCGGGTGCGAGACGGGGAAGGGAGGAAGGAAGAAATGGGAGGGCGGGGGGAAGTTGTACTTTGTCGATCCCCTCCCTCTCTCTCGCTGCGAGTCCCCCCCCCCCTCCTTTTTTTTCCCCCCCACCTTCCGAGCAGCCAGCGCATTCTCCCTCGTTTGCTATGGCCTTTTCCCCTCTCTCCCCTCTTCTCTCTCTCTCCTCAGCTGGCCTGCTGGCCTGTTCCGCCTCTCGAGTCCCTCGCTTTTTTGGCTTTTTGTCTACTGGCATCACGCTCGGTCGGCATCACGCTACTGTCCCGGCGCAGGAGGAGCGAAAGAGTCGAGGAGGGCGGGGACGGGGACGAGGTTGCAGGAAAGCGATTCGAGCGCGTGTTGTGAGTTCGAGTGCTTGCGCGAGCAGCCCTCTCCCAGCCCCAGCCCAGCGTTCCACACTCGTCCGTCCACCCCAGCTCACACCCGCTCTCACGCGCGAAGCAGACCCCGCCCATCGAGTCCCCTCCTCCACCGTGACCCCGGCCACAACTTAGGCTTCCTCCTCTTCTCCAGCTCAGTACACTGGTCCAGACCCTCTCGTCGTCTCTCCTCCCTCTCATCAAGCATTTTCTTGCTCGCGCGCCGAGTTCACCCACCCTCACCCTCACCCTCATTGCGCCATGAGCTCTCCTTGTCGGTCTCTCGCTTCTCTACTAAGTAGCGCGACGAGATTGCGGTGCTGCAAGGCGTACCCTGGAGCGGGAGTCGGTAGGATTGCTTGTGCTGTGTGCATTGCACATCGATGTCTCTCGTTCTGCCGCGAGGTAGCGGTTCGAGTCGAGTCGAGCGAGAGGAGGAGAAGAGGGATTGCTCGCGCCGCTCGCGCGCCACGGGAACTCGCCCTGGTCCTTTTGGCCCCGTGCTCTGTGTCTCTCTCTCGGGCAGGTGAGAGCACGGTGCGAGCAGCGACTGCAACCTCGGGCGTTGGAAGCCCTCTCGACTTGAGAAGGCCGTTCGCCGCGCTCTCTCTCCCCAGCACACCTCCTCACCCACTTTCCCCCCCTCGACTCGACTCGATTCGTCGAGATGAGCACACGGCGAGAAGAGCTGTCACCATCGCAGGCGTGCACGCGCGGGGTCGAGCACGAATGGCGCAAGGGCGGGCGGGATGGTGCAAGGTCGAGGTCAAGGTCGGGGTCGGGGGTCGGGTGTGCGTGCGCAGGGTTGTCCTTGTCCTTGTCCTGCTCACTCGACCCGTCTGTCCACCGCCGGCGACTCGAGCTGTCGAAGCGCACACTTACTCTCACGCCTTCGCCTTCCCGTGTGCGAATTCGGTGCACGTGCCCGCCCGAGCGGCCCCCCACTCCCTCGCGCACGACGGGTCAGCTGAGGATGAGCTCGGTGCTGTACGACGCCGCGCTGTGCGCCGTCGACTTTGCACAGCTGCTGCCCGGCCTCTTCAACCGCGACGCCGGCCACCAGCACGCGGCATCCCCGCCACCGCGACCGCGACGAGCGACCCCGCACCGTGCCCCGGGGACCACTCCGCACGACCCCGGCGAAGGCGACAGCGACAGCAACACGGCGAGGGTCGAGGACACCGGTGCAGGGCCCATGGCGAGGAGACATGCGCACCCCAACAAAAAGGTGCGCCCACTCTCTTTCCCCCCCCCCGGCCCCCCCTTCGCACCGCGAGGTTGGGAGACGTTTCCCATCGCACGCGTGTCGGACGGGCGAACGAGTGCAAGTGGGCGTGCGGCGCGGGGAGCTGACGAGAGTGAGACTGCGGGTGCAGGCCGGCGCAAAGGCCAAGTCGAACGGCGCACCTCGGCCACCACCTTCCTCTCAGCCCGCTCCTCCTCCTCCTCCTCCCTCGACTGCAGCCGGCCTCACAGCAGCAGGCCCTCCGTTTCCCTCCCCGTCGTACCCGCAAACGTTCTACAACGACGACCTCAGTACAGCTCCGCTCTTCCCGCCCGCCTTCAAGAGGACAGACAGCCGCCCTCTACCGCCCGTGGAAGACGACCGGGATCTCGACACGCGCGCTCACGCGGCTTCGAATTCGCCCGGCTCGTCGTCGAGGGATGCTCCGGGGCGGATACACCCTGCGGATCGGGAAGCGGACGGGCGGGGAGCTTGGCGCTCTGCCGACGAGGAGGACTACTCTTGCAACTCGAGTCTGTCGAGCTCGCTCTCTTACTCGGACGACTACGACGAAGATGCGGACGAGGAAGACTCGGGCGGCGGAGCGGACGACGAGGAGGAGGATCTCGAGGAGGAGGACGACGACGACTCGGACGAACGGAGACCGTTCCCCGACCCTCGACTCGCGAAACAGAAAAAGTACCTCCGGCGCTCTCCCGGCGACGACAAGCTCGACGTCTCTCCCCTGACGCACGCCGAGCATGCCCACCCGCATCGATTCGACCCGAGCCTCGCCATCTCGCACATCACCGCCGTCCGATCCGCGTACGCAACACCGCTCAACTCGCCTCTCGTCTCGCCTTCGCTTGTACCCTCGCACAAGACGTCTATCATGCCCGTCCCTTCGAACCTCCCTTCTCCCACATACGAACCCCCGTCGCACTCGACCGACCAGGGACACTACACCTCGCTCCCGAACTCGGGCGTCGAGCGAACCTACGTCCCTTCAGCCTACGCCTCGCCCGCCTCGGCCTCCAACTCTGAATCCGAATCAGACTGGAGAGGCCGGAACCGCCACCCGCGTCTGCTCTGGCGCTCGACCCTCGACCCGTCCTCCCTCCGCGTCTTGGACGCCCACCACGCGCGCGTCCGCGGTGGACCGCTGCCGCGTCTGGTCGTGGACGAAGAGGGGAGGGTTGTGTTGAGTGCCAGTGGGCTCGAGAGGGAGAGGGAGAAGGCGGGCTTGGAGGAGCGGGAGGGGAAGGAGAGGGTGCGCAGGAGGAGAGCGAGGATCGAGATGGACGGAAACGTGAGGAGTTGGAGTGTCGTGGGGAGGAGGTGGAGTCGCGCGGTCGAGAAGTGTGGGTTGTGACGCGCCCGCTTTCAATCCCTCTCTCGCTCCGTCGATTACTCTCGGTTTTCGTCAAAAGTGACATAAAGCTCGCGCTTTCGTTTCTCGGTCTGTCACTCTCGAGCTCCTCTTCCGTTTCCTCGCTTAGCCCACGCATCCCATCAGTCAATCAGTACCCAGTTCCGCTCTCCTCTCGCAGCTCCTCCGCACTGCAAAGCATATCCCGTCGTTTCCCTCCCACACATCCAATCCATTGCACCCTCGCGAGTCTACTCCTCCTCTACAGCGCTCGCTCGACCGCCCTCGTGCAACGCGAACGTACTCCCCGCCCCTACGAGCGCCAGGAGTACCATGACAAGGAAGACAAAGTTCCCGCCCCAGACGTGGTGGGAGACTGAGAACGCGAAGAGGGACGAGGCGGTGAAGGGGCCCAAGGCGCGCATGAGTGACCTGTACGAAGGGAATTGGTCAAGGAAGAGGCGAGGAGGAGAGGGAGAGCAGGGGAGACGCACGCGACCATTTGTGCGACGCCGTTCAACGTGCCCAGGAGGCGCTTGGAGGGCGCAGAGTCGGTTATGTTGAGCATGTTGCAGCCATACGACATATTCGCGCTGTCACGCAGAGGGTGATCAACCTACGGATACGTAGGAGCTCGAGGGAGAGAGAGAGGAAACGCACATCGACTTGAGCGCCAACATGACCACCATCACACTCCAAACCTCCCTCCGTCCCCTCTCGCGCGCGCACCACCCCATCACCGGAAAAAGCGCGAACACGACCGGCCACAAGCTCATGAACGTTCTGTAGAGTCGGACGGTACCGAAGCGTTTTTGGAGAGGCGGGAAGAAGAGGACTTGGAGAGTCACGGAGAGGAGGCCGTTGAGTGAGAGGGCGAAGCCGATGTCGGACTCTTTGAAGCCTGTGCGGTGCGAGGGAGGGGAAGAGGGGTTAGGAAGGTTGGATCGGCAAACGAATGTCGGACGCACCGAGGCCGCCGATCTTGACGGAGGAATAGCAGAAGAGGATGAAGAGGGCCTGCGAGACGGCAGAGGTCAGTAGCGTCCTGGGCGAGAAGGAAAAGGAGCTTACATCTAGCCCGACCGTCTCCAACGCGAGCAATGCCTGCAAGACACGATGGAGCGAGTCAGCATCCCGAAAATGCGTAAGATCGGGATACGCAAGCTCACGTAGGTGACGAGCGACGCCCACACCCGCGGCGTGAACAGCTCGCGAAAGCCAGGCGGCTTCTTCGCTTTGAGCGCCGCTCCCTCATTCGCCACCTGCTCTGCGCTCACGCCCCCTTCAGCCACTCGAGGCACGCTCCCCTCCCCCGCGGGTGTGCTGTACCCGCTGTCTGTCCCGTCGTCTTCCTCGAGCCGCCTCAACTGGCCCGGAGGAGCCGGCAAAGTCGTAGAAGTCGCCTCCACAAACCGCTGATGTCTCGACACGCTCTTCCTCCGTTCTCGGTCGCCTTCAACAGGTGCGACAGGTTTGACCGGCTTGAGCGACTCTTCGAGGAAGAAGAGGCCGACGAGTGCGCCGAGGAAAGGGAAGAGCGCGCCGACGAAGCAGGGGAGGGCGTAAGGGTTGTTACGGAAGAAGGTTGAGTGGCCGAAGAGGGAGGGAAAGTGTTCGGCCGGATGGGAGAGGTAGCCGCCCAGCAGAGGTCTGCGCAGCTAGGTCCGGTCAGTACTGGCTCGTAGGGCTGAGGACAGCTGAGCAGCGCACCCAATGATGGAGCCTATGGACCATGCAGGTGGGAGGAAGGAGAACGCCCGGCCTTGATTCGACTCGTCCGTGATCTCGCCCACGACAGACTTGATCACCCTGCGCGCGCGACGATATCAGCGCACCTTCTGGACGTTCCTGAGAGCAAGAGTCACGCACGCCACATTTCCATTCAGCATACCGCCAACGCAGCGAGAGACAACGAGCATCCAGAAAGATTTGCTCAGGCCGAACGAGACGATGGAGAGCGTTACGCCCGTCAAGCCGATGATGAGCACCGGTTTGCGGCCTGCCCGCATACAGAAAGTCGGTGCACCGACCTTAAGAAAAGGTAGACAGAGAGTAGTCGCACCTATTCGATCCGACAGCCTTCCCCAAGCCAACACGGTCGAGAACGTCGTGAAAGCAAAGATCGACTCGATGATCCCTGCGTAGTAGCCGACCTTGGACGGGTCGTCCGTGACGTGCAGGTCTTCGATGAATTGAGAAATGAAGGGGAAGATGAGGGTGAAGACGACGGGTTCGCCGAAGCGCATGAGGGAGAGGACGAGGAGTTGGGCTGTCGATGTCGTCGCGCAGCCGTCAGCCATCAGCCACCTCAACAGTGCACGGTCGAGGTCCGAGCACGAGAGCGCGCACAATGAGCTCAGGAAGTCGACAACGCACTGACAGGTAACGGAGTCGCCTTCTTCGCCTCCTCCGGCTCTCCCTCTCCTCCAAGCAGCGGTGCTCGCTCGTCATGCGTCCTCGTAACATCTCGTCTCCGCCCTTCACCACCGGCGAGGCCCGCAGTGCCCACCATCGGAGTGTTCGTTTCGTTCGGCGATGAAGTCGTGCGTGCAGGAGGAAAGCGCGTGGACGTTGGCGGACGGGCTGAGACGTTGGAGACAGCGCAAAAGGTACGAGCGACAATCTAGCGAAGCAAATAACCGAGTCGAGGCGAAGGGAATAAGTCAACTGACCTCCTCGGCCGAATTGGCGGCGAGATGAAGAATCCCGCATCGCGTTGAGAGCTTACTTTGCGGCACAGGACGGCTACGTAAGGCTCTCTCGAGTTTAGCGAGGCGGCCAAGGAGCCAGCTGACACCATCCGCGCAGGTGGACAGCTTCGTTCTCGCAGCGAGAATGAGAAGTTGGCGACGATGAAGGCGTGGAATGGCATGACCCGACTCCACGGCACCCCTACTTCGCCTGGTTGCCCCACCCACTTGCGAGCTTGATGGCGTTGGCACCCGTCGACGCCTTGACTGCCCACGCCTCCGCCTTCTTCTGCTTCACCGCCTCGTCCTTCTGCGCTCCCGGCTTCAATCGCCTATCCCTGACTTTCTTTCCGCCCTTTGCACCCTTCGCATCACCATTCGCCTCAGCCGCTCCCTCTCCGCTGTCCCCACCCTCCTTCTGCTTTTCAGCAGCCAACTTCCACCTCCCCGTCTTATTGCCATCCTCGCTCTCACCCTCCTTCAACTTCTTGTTCTTTGCCGCCTTCTCCCTCTCCGTATTCAACTTCTTCCTTTGCTCCTCAATCTTCGCCCGGCGGGTCGTAGAGTTTCCCCCTCCACCCGCGGTCAACTCGACGTTGATTTTGCGTGAAGAGAGGGTCGAGTGGTGCAGGCGGAGAGCGGATTGGAGGGCGGTGGCGGAGGTGAATTCGAGAAACGCGCAGCCTTTCGAGGTGGGTTTAGAGGATGAGTCGGAGGAGGCGTTCTTGGGCGTGAGGAGGCGGACGGTCGGGACTTCCCCTGCGATGCATGTCGAATGTCAGTATTGCTGCTACATCCTGGATAGGGGACGAAGAACGCACCGCACGGCTCGAAATGCTTCTTGATCTCGTCCACCGTGATCGTGTAGGGCATGTTGCCTGGAAGTCGGCCACCAGAATCAGCATTCGCGGATGCACGTAAGAAGGCAAATCGCACGACTCGATGGAAGCCGTACTCACCGACGAAGAGCAGCAGACGGTGATGTCCCTCGCCTCCCTCTCCGTTCGCTGCTGCCTCCCTCGCCTCCCTCTCCCGCTGGGCCTTTGTCTTTCCACGTTGCCGCTTCTTCTTCTTTGGCTGCTCTTCTTCGCCCTCACCAGCAGCCGCATTATCCTCTTTCGCCTCTCCATCCTCGTCCCGTTTCCGCTTCTTCGACCCCTTGTCGCTCTTGCTCTTCACTTGTTCCTCCTCCTCCGCGTCCAGCCCACCGTTCTCCCGTTCCTCAATCTCAGCAACCTCGTCCTCGAAGCTCGGCGCGACCGCCTTGCCCTTCTTCTTCGCGCGGAACTCGAGCGCCTTCTTCTCGCGCTTGGTGAGCTTGCGCGCGGACTGTTGCGCCGGTGCGTCGCTCATCGTGTGTTTGACAGTAGCAGGAGCGAGTCTGAGCGAGTCTGGCTGAGCGTGAGCGTGTAGACGAGTGATGCGGCGGAGACTGAGCTCTGTCGAGGGAGGAGGCGAGCGAGTTGACCTCGACCACTGCGAGAACGGCTGGCACGGACAGTATAGCTCCGGGTATAGTCTGTTGTGACACACCAAGACTCGCAACGCCAGAAGAAGCATTCGTTGTCGCTGTCCAGCTCGCTCGTGTTCATCGAGGCGGTGCTTCCCTCTCTACACCCGCTCGCACGCTCATTGCCGCCGCTGAGGGGCGGTTGACTGCGCTGCAGGCACTTCCCGGATGTTTACCTTTTGCATCCAAAAGGTACGCACCCGCTCGCGCTTGTCCAGCCGCTCCTCGTCCCGCTGACCGCCCGCTCGTTTCGCGGCGACTACAGGACACGATCAAGGTCGAGCCGCGCGACTTTGCCAAAGAGCCTGCAGAAGCAATCAGGGAGGAGATTCACAGGCGGTACGCGAACAAGGTGCGCTGGCTGTTCTCCCTCGTCAGCTTCTGACTGTCGGCCCTTTCGAACTGCACGCGGAGTTTGCGTTGGCAGGCGGGTGCGAGCGGTCCTCTTAGAGCTGACCAGAACGCGATCGCGCTTACAGGTCATCCCTAACGTCGGCTTGTGCATATCCCTCCTCGACATCCTCTCCTCGACAGAAGGCGCAATCTTGTACGGCGACGGCTGCTTCTACTACAAGTGTGCGTGTCTCGACATTCTCCTAACTGATCCTAGCTGACGTGGCACGCGGACGGTGCAGGCGAGTTCCGATTGATCATCTTCCGACCATACATCGGCGAAGCCATCCTGGGCAAGGTCAAGTCGCAAAGTCCAGACGGAATCGTCGGTGCGCCGCCTTCAGCTCGGTAGGGGGAGGTACTGGCGCTGACCAGCTTGCCTGGCCTCGCAGTAACGGTCGGCTTCTTTGACGACATCCTCATCCCTCCAAACCTCCTTCCCGACTACTCTGCCTTGTGCGCCTTCCTCGCCCTGTCTCCTGCTAATTCTTCCGCTGACGAGAAGTGTCGCAGCGACCACGACCGACGAGCATTCTTCTGGCTCCCCTCAGACGGCACCGAGCCGCACCGCCCAACAATCAAAGACCTCCTTTCCTCGCCCGAAGACTCGAAACTCTTCATCGGTCGCAAAGACTGGATCCGGATTCGAGTTGAGGAGGAACACTGGGACGATACGAGCCCGACGAGCGGGAAGAGTCAGCCGCCTGCTGCGGCTGGAGCACCAGGCGTGCAGGGCGAACAGCAGCAGCCGAGTGCGATGGATACGGCGAGGACAAATGGGAAGCCGCCTTACTCGCTCATCGTGCGTGCTTGTGTCCCTCTCCGGTTCTGTGGAGGGAGGACTGACCGCAATCCGCTTCGCAGTGCTCGATGGCAGAAGATGGAACGGGTGTGCTCGACTGGTGGGACGAGGAGGCGGAAGAGTAGATGCGCGCGAGGTGTCGGAGGGTCCTCTCCTTGTTGTAAGAACAGTTCTGCGCCAAACCTGATTGTTGCGAGCGAACGAAGAACGCTTGGATGGCGAAAGGGGGACTACCGGACGGAAAAACGAAAAAACAACTCGGAACGAAGATGAACACTGTACAGGAGCACCGCCTCTACCCGCTCAGTTCGACCCCTTCTCCCTCCGCACCATAAACTCGCTCTTAGTTGGACTAGTCGTCGGACTATCCCAGCCATCCCTCGAGTTGCCCACGACCTTCCCCTCCTTCAGCCTCTGCAAATCACGCGCGATCGTCTCCCTCCGCGCTTTACGTTCGCGCTCCCGCTCACGTTGCTGGTGAGGCGAGTAAGGGAGAGGAGGCGGGATGGACTTCGACCAGGGTGAAGAGGGGTCCTGTGAGGGCGAGACGAGGGAGGAGCGGGCGGAGGGAGCGGAGCACTGGGCCGTCGAGAGAGGGCGGCGGGTGAGGGAGGTGGTGCGAGCGGGCATGAGGTCGGTTTCGGGCGAGACGGACGGTCGGCGGTTCTCGTCTGCAGCTGTTTGGGCCGCCATGAGCTGATCGAGCATACGCTGAGCGGCTAAGTATTTCTGCGAGCGGCACGACTCGTTAGTGAGTGAAAATGGGGGGCCTGAAGGAACGGACGCACCTGCTTCCAATCCTCTGCCCGTGCCTCAGTCTCCACCAGCTCCCCCTGCTTCAAGTCAAGCATCACATTCAATTCGCCCCTCTCGCGCTGTGCCGCCGCCTCCGATACCTCAGCCTGCTTCTCCACGTCGAGAAGCCGAGAAGCGAGTTCCGCGTTGCGGATCTGCAACTCGACGTTGTTCTCGATGACGCTCGGCGGCGCAGTCGAGTCGGACGTCGTAGAGGTAGCGGATGCGGATGACGAGGAGCGAGCGAGTGGAGTGGCCGAGTTCGACGAACGAGCCTGCAGTTCGACGAGTCGGGACTTGAGCAGGTCGGTTCCGGCGCGTTGGTTCTTCTCGTACGCTTGTCGTTGCGCCTCGAGTCGCTCGAAGCGGTCGACCGCCCGCTGCAGTAAGTCCGCCTTCTGCGCTTTGGCCTGCAAGTCCAGCTTGAGGCGTTCGACTTCCGCCTGGACAGCTTGAAGGGCCAGCTCCTTCTCCCGCGCGAGCTGCTGCACCGTCGCCGTGTGGTGCCGAGCGTGGAGCTGTCCGAGGTCCTCGACCTCGTTGACTCGCCGCTCGGCCTCCTCGACCGACTTGAGCGCGATATCCCGCTCGAGCCGAGTCGCGGCCGCTTCGTTGAGTGCCGCCTTGACCGCCTCTTCCCGCGCCGCGGTGACGGTCGCAAGCTCGCTCTTTACGCTGTCGACCTGTCGCGTGAGCGATGCGATCGTCTCCTCCCTGGCGGCCGAAAGCGACTGCGCCTCGACGTCCTTCGCCAACAAGCGCCGTTCGAGCGCAGCGATAGACGCTTCGAGCTCGCCGACGAGCGAGTCTCGTTTGCGAAGAGCGTCCTGCGCGTCCCGCAATGCGGCAGCCTTGGCGTCGTCCGACCCGATGTGGTCCTGCTCCATCCGTTCGACACGTTCCTGCAGCTGCTTGATCTCCCTGTCCTTTTTCTCCCGCAGAGCCTGCAACTCGTCTTGCACAGTCTGGAGCGCCGTCCGCAGCGAGTCCCGCTCAGCCTGCAACCGGTCCAACTCCTCCTTCATCGCCGAGAGCTCTCGGTCAAGGGCCTCGATGCGCTGTTGCCGATCGATACTTAGCTGCGCCGAGGCGTCCGCATCACCGCGGGCTCTTGCGGAGGCGTCTTCGAGGTGGGAAAGCTGTGTTCTGAGCGATTCGAGGTCGGCGTTGGCGGAAGAGAGGGAAGCGAGCTGAGCTTGCGCCGCTTCGAGCTGCTGCGTAAGCGCGGCCTCCTGCGATCGATTGATTGTCAGTTGCGTACGAGTTGAGAGTCAAGCGGTGGGTACACCACGCACCTTCTCCCTCGACTCGTCCTCCTCCGCCAAGCGTGCGCCGGCGCTGGCGCGCAGCGTCCCTCGCCCATTCGCCGCTCCCGCTGCAGGCGTTCCTAGCCCCAGCCCGCTCACGTCGCTGATGATCCGCTTACTCGGCGTCCACCCCGTTCCCCTCACGCTCCTCGATCGGCTGGGACTAAGCACCATCGGCAGCTCAGCCATCGTATGTGTGCCCGAGACCCGCCTCGCGCTCCGCTCAAGCTCTGGTCCGGTCAGGACGAACCGCTGAGTCTCGCTCAACAGGTTCCGTAGCCGCTCGAGCTCCTTCTCCTTCTCCTCAAGCGCCGATTGCTGTTCGCGACCGAGACGCTCAGCTTCGGTAAGACGGGCGAAGGCGGCGTCGCGTTCAGAGGCGAGAGTGTGCGATTCGAGAGAGGAAATTTGCGTTTCGAGGTGGGCGATTTGAGCCGCATAGCGCTTGAGCATGACCGCGTCGGTAACGAGCTGTGAAGTTCTGTTGTGAGCGATGCTTCCGGGTGAGGCGAGACGACAAGCGACGTACGACACCCCTCTCTGCCTTGGTAATCACCATCTTCGCCCGTTTTGCGAACTTCAGGGTACTGAGCGTCTCGGTCGCCTGTACGGCATCAGGTGAGACGGTACAGATGACGGCAACCCGCGAATTGCCGGACAACGCCGGTTGAAGGAGACGAGTGAGTTTCGAGTCGCGGTACGGGATGTGGGCGGTCGAGGTGCTTGGGTCGGTGAGCTTGCCGATGACGGTGCCGAGGGTGAGAAGGCTGTTCGTAGACGTCAGGAAAAGCAGAAGGACAAATTTACGGCAAGGGACGCACGATTTGTTGATAAAGGCACCTTCCTTTCGTCGCTCCTCCTGCCCAGTTGCCGACTCGGATCCGGCCAGGTCGATCAGGTTCTGCGGCACGAGCAGTGTTAGTACAACTGGACAGTCGCCGACGGAATCAGAAGACTGACGAGCTTCGAAGTCTGGGCCGACCCGTCCTTCTTGCTCATCGACTCGATCGTCTGCGTGAAACGGTGGCATCAGTCAGGTCCGCTTCGCATCGCAAGAGAAGGGAAGGATACGCACAACGATGAAAACGCAGTGACTCCTCGAACTCCGCTCGTTCCAGTCCGTCGCGCCGACCCGCCTCCTCGTCTCGCCCTCCTTCAGCACCTCCAGCACTTCTTCGGGCAGACCAACTGCCCGTTCCTCCAGGTTCTTTACCATCCCGTTCTCGACTATCTCGGGACCTTTGCCGGTCGTCGATGAAGCAAGCAAGTCGCGCAGCTGTTCGTTGTAGATTTCGAGGAAGGAGACGCGGAGCGAGTACGATCGGCGAGACTGTTGGTTGTGGATGTGGGAGAAGAGCTCGTCGATTGCGAGAGGGATGATGCCGGGTTCGGATGGCGAGCCGAGCATGGTGTGCGTCTTGCCGGAGGCAGTCTGGCCGTAGCTGTGGGCGCCGAACGTCAGCTAGACGCAGTACGTGGAGCCATCGTGGACTCACGCGAAAACTGTGCCATTGAAGCCGCCAAGCGCAGCCTTGACGACAGGCCGAATCTTCTTGTCGTAGAGGTCTTCCGTCGGGCTCGGGTGGACGTGCAGCAAGTCGAAGCGGAACTCGTACTCGTCCGACATCGCTTTCGGGACGGAGGCCGACGAGCCGAAGCGTTTGAGGAGGGTCGGATGCAAAGAGGTGAGCGAGAGGGTCGAGTCGGCAGTCGAGAAAGTGTAGATGGGTTGGGGGGGAAACACGTTCGTCGACTTTGGCGGACGTACTCTGTGGGCGAAACATCGTCAACAGAAGATTCGCAAGCTGTCGACGGGGAGAGACGAACCGGAGGCAGACGACGACATTCTGCTGCTTGCCGTCCTTTTCCTCCTCATCCGTCTCCGTCTCTTCGCCCTCAGTCCCTGATACATCCTCGTACTTCCGTTCGACAATCGAGCTTCTGCGCCCATCCTCAGACCCGAAATCCTCCAGTACCGGGCGCGACCCCTTCGGCGTAGTTGGCGGACCGAATCCTGCTCGTCGCCGCGGGACATCGTCGAGCTCGTCTTCCGTGACGAGGTCGCCGTCCAAGTCTGTCTGGTAAGAGACGGACGAAGCGAAGGTCGAAGCGACACTCGGTCGTGCTTGTTCCCCAGGACCGCGTCCGCCCCTGCATCGTGCGGAGGCGATGCTCAGCGAGCTTCCAGCCGCCGAAAGCATGCTGTTGGAGCCATTCGGGCGGATCCTTGTCCCGCCTGGCATTGTTGGCGTCGAGCTCCTCCCTGCACCGCTCGATCGAGCGACCTCGCTTGTCACCGACAAACGCTTCGTAGGGCTGGCTGGTCCACCATTGAGTGTCGTGGACAGCCTAGAGCCTGGCCGGGAAGCGCCAGCGATGCTTGTTCGAGAGGTGGGTCTGGGTAGAGCCTGGTTGAGTGATGAGGCGAGGGTGGAGGATTTCGAGGGTGAGGCGGGGCGGGACGATGCGCGGGACTGTGCACGTGTTGCTGGTCGTTTTGGAGTAGCAGAGGGTGTCGAAGGACGAGCGAAAGCCATGAGGCGGCGTGAGGAAGCAAGGCGAGGGGCGACGGGGAGGAGGACCAGAAGAGTGTTCGCGACGTCAGTCTTCGCGGAGAATTTGTGGGACTTGGTGAGGCTCGTGGGCAGGCTGTAGTCCCCGCAAGATTCTTTCCAGGCCCGCCGAAACAGTGTAGCTCATCCCTCGACCTCACGCAGTCCGCACAAAGTCCCCCGGCTGGCCCCTCGAATAAGGCGACTTCGTACACTTGCGTAAGCTTGATAGACTCGAAGAAAGAGCAGCATGCGGGTCGCCATAACGGAAAGAGACGTTGGCGAGGTTTTAGCGTCGCGAGAAGCGCCCAACAGCAGTCGTATGCTCAGCGCTCGAAGCGGCCAGACATGGCCAGGCGAGCATGTTCGCAGTACTACAAGGACTTTCCAAAGTAGGTCCAGCCCATCAGAGAATCCCAGCAGTCGTTGACGATGCTGTGGGTGTCGCTCTTCCTGCTCTCCCGCCTGCCTCTCACTCGCTTTTCGTTCGCTCGCTTCCGGCGTCCAGCTAGACATGCTACGCCGCTTCCGTGTTCTCGGTCGCGTCTGAGTCGTTCCACCAAGCCGCCGCCCCCAGTCAAGGCCGTAAAGTCGCCCGCTCGCGTCACAGAGGAGTGGGCCTGTGCCTCGTCCGCTCACGCACGCTGTCGGAACTGAACCTGACCCTGCAAATCAATTCCGAGAGGCTACTCTCGCGTTGCGCCGGATCACCTCCTCAAGCTGCTCAGTTTCCTGCACACGACCGACGCCCGATCGCTGGTCCTGGCCGCTGCAAACCTCGCTTCGAGCGACCCCAACTTGTACCGGACCCGGATGTCTATTGCGCTTCCATCATACGAACCTGACCTGGTTCAGGAATGTGTAGCTCAGGCGCTCCTTGAACAGGGTGTCTGGGCGGACGAAGCGGCGGCGGTGGCTGCAGAGGCACTCGTGCGGGCGCTACTACCGTGCGTCGTTTCCTCCGTGCTCACATCTCGACAGCTATATCTCCAGTCCTGGCTATCCCTCACTGTTGACCCTTAACCCTGTCACCATTCGCAGTAACTCGCGAGGCTTGAAGACACTTCCGACGCTTTCCCTTCTCGACCGCGCACTACTGTTACCCTACCACACAAGTCATACCTAGCACCATTTCTACCCACCTTCCCAATGCATTGAGCAAGCCGTACCCCTGCGAGAGAACGATAATCGCGATAGAGGATCCCCTCGCCAAAACCGCTCACTTCTCGCCCGCCGCACACGCTTTCCAGACCCATGGAGCGGCCTTACAGCCACACCGACTCCTCTCCGCCGCGGACAGGCGAGTGGGACACGCCCACGAACCGCCGTTCGACTCGCTCCGACTGGACAGCGACTTCGTCAGTTTCGACGAGGGGCGGCGGAAGTAGAGCGGGAGAGCTGCTTAGGGCGTCTGATGTCAAGCCTCTACTGTCGAATCTCAAGCAGGAGGTCCTGCCCGTGCGTCTCGGTGGCCCACTGAGGCACGACAACCCCGCTGACTTCATCTGCCTCCTCGTCTGACCTCACAGGAAGACGAATACATCGAGCACCTCTCGGCTATCATCAAACGCGACTTCTTCCCGCATCTGCAGACGCTCGAGACGCGGAATGAGGTGCTTGCGGCGCTTGAGAGCGAGGACCTGGAGCGGATCGAGACCAGTGTGAGGCGGATGCGCGAGGAGCGGGCTTATGGGCGGACACCGACGCCAAGACGAAGGGCTAGAGGTGCGTAGTGACCGGACACTATGAGCAGACTGCAAGCTGACCTGATTTTTCCAGCAGACGCGACTCCCGGCCGCACACCTTTCTCTTCTGCCGACCCATCCGCCACGCCTACCTTTTTCGACCAAACTCCCCTCACAACGTCCTCAACGCCTGCCGCACGACCATCCTCTTCCCGAGTAGCTCCCGCCCCTCCTCGAATCGACCCCTCCCTCTCCCTCGACGCCTTCCAATCCCGTTACACCTCTGAAGACAACTCGTCTTTCCAAGATCTACTCGTTGTCGATAACGAACAACGACGGGATAAGCATGCTTGGGCGTGGGATGCGGAGAAGAAGGCGAATGTTAAGGCTGTGAGGGGAAGACAGGCGCGGGAACGGTTGGTTGATGTCACGAAGCGGATGATCGAGTCGAGTGGGGATGGGACGGTGAGGTTGCTAGATGGACCGGCGGGCAAGCCAGGCGAGAAGCGGTTGCTGGTGGATGAGGGCGTTGAAGTCGGGTCCAGCGAGAGGTTGATGATCAAGGGTAGGGACGAGAAGGAGCGGCTGCTCATCACCGACGGGAAGGGTACGACGGAGTTCTCAATCAAGGGGAAGGCGCGAGAGGTGGTCGACGAGCGGGCGAAGCAGTTTGTCGACTGGGACAAGCCGACGGTTGAGGAGGACGAGGCGAACAAGCCAATTCCAGAGGACGAGCTGCAGGTGCAGACGTCCGCGTGGCCGTTCAAGGTGCGTCATGCGTTATTTCGTCGTCTGTCGCAGCGTTGACAGCTCGCAATCCGCTCGCAGAACCGCAACTCGCTCATGTTTCCGCCCGACGCCGACCGCAACAACCCCTCTTCCTTCGCGCCCGACGCATCTACCGCTTCATCATCGGCTTCGACGTCACGCTCAGCAGACGCGCAACCCGTCCTCGTGGGCGAACCGAAGGGCATTCGTTATCACGCGACCCGGATGGCGGACATTGAGCGAGGGAGGAGGAGTGGGGCTAGCTATGCGAGTAGCGACACCAGCGCAAGTCCAAGTAGAAGTCGCATCGGTGCGGCAATCGCAGGAACGCCTTGTGAGTCTCGCTCATGCGCTCGCTCGCTTCAGGCTACCTTGAGCTGACTCCCTTGACCTTCGACGCAGACCCCGCGCCTCCCGCTTCGCAAAGTCCTCGCGTCTCGGGCTTCTCTTTCGTAGACGCCCTTCCCTCACACTCGTCCTCGACCCTCCCAGCCCAAGCCCTGCAGGAACTCATGACCTGGGGCACGATCGAAGCGACGCCCGTCACGCTCCGCACCTCAGGTGACGACATGAGTGTCGGCCCTTTCCGCGTGCGGGAGGCGGATAGGAGGGAAGTGTTGGCGCATAAGATGGCGAGGAAGGCGAAGAGGAGTTTGGCGGATAGCGGGAGAGAGGGAGTTGCTGCTGGAGCTGCAGGTGGGGAGTCGACGAGTCTAAGGAAGTTGGCATTGGAGGCGTCGGTGAGGGGAGGGGCAACGCCAAGAGGAGGGACACCGAGGAGGTCCACGACGGATCTCTCGCCTGCTGCGCGATCGTTGCTGGGTCGGACCAAGCCGGGCAAGGCGCTCGAGGGCGGGCTGGCGAGGGAGAAGCAGTGGAGCGAGGATGAGGAGCGACGACGGCTCGAACGGGCGAGACAGCGTGCGAGGGAGGTCGAGAGTCGCGACAGGCTCAGGAGGGAGCGGTGGACGGCGAGTCCAGCGTCCCCTGCTTCGGCTGTCTTCTTGCCACGGTAATCAGTGATGACTGATATGTCCTTTGGTCGTCGGCCTGCAGCCCTCGCCCGCCGTCAGCCTCGGCTTCGACCCGGACCTCCCCTAGACTCGCCTTTCCACCATCTCTCGTCCTCGCGCCTCACTCGCTTTCAGCCCATGAGGTCCTACTTTCCCTTCACCACGACGTTTCGCCAATACCAGCATCGATCGAATGCATGCGCGGGGTCGAGTGTGCGAAGAGCGGGACCACGGGGAGGAGGAAGGGTTTGGCGGGTCGCAGAAGCCTCGTTCGGGTGGAACCGGTTCGTCTAGCTGAGCAATGCGACGCCGTGCATCGCACAAGCCTTTCCAGGCAGCGAAAGAGAAGACGAGAGACTTTTCACCTTGAGCGCCTGCGAGCGGTTCGTCGGTCGCTTGACTTGGTCGCTTACGCTTCCTCGTTGACTCGCCGTTGCCCAAGTGAGCCGTGCACAGTTGCGTACAGCCTCACATTGATCAGTTTGAGCTGATTGGACTGCCCGCTCGCCCGCTCAACTCCTTCCTGGTCGTCGCCGTTCTGCCGTCCTCGTCGTCCTCGTCGTCCTCGCTCACTCGCATCCCTCGCTCGCCCCGCTTTCTGTGCACGCAGGATGCTCTCCCGTACTCGTGTCGCCGCTCGCCAGCTTCGCGTCCAGATCAACGCGTCGCGCGCCGTCTCTGTCTGGGCAAACGTCCCCGCCGGTCCCCCCGACCCCATCCTGGGTGCGCTTCGGCTCTATCGCACTCGCTCCACGGCGCACTGCGGGGCATGGCAGACTGTGAGGGCGTTGATCTGACCGTATCCGACGCACATAGGCATCACCGAGGCGTTCAAGCGCGACACGGACGCCAAGAAGATCAACTTGGGCGTCGGTGCTTACCGCGACGCTGATGGCAAGCCCTACGTCCTCCCTTCCGTCCTCGCCGTGCGTGCAGTCCGCTTTGCAGCCCATGCACGCCCTGCTGACCCGCTTCTGGCGCTCGCAGGCTGAGGACAAGGTCATTGGCGAGCGCAAGGACAAGGAGTACCTCCCCATTACTGGCTTGGGCGAGTTCACCAAGGCCGCTGCCGTTCTCGCTTACGGCGAGGACAGCAAGCCGTTGAAGGAGGGCCGCGTGCGTACCCATCCAGGCCCTTTCCCGGACTTGCCGTCTGCTCACATCCACCTCCTCTCGCTCGTCCGCAGGTCGCGATCACCCAGTCTCTGTCCGGCACCGGTGCTCTCCGCATCGCCGGCGCCTTCCTCGCCCGCCACTACCCCCACTCGAAGACGATCTACCTCCCTGCGCCGACTTGGGGAAACCACATCCCCATCTTCAAGGACTCGGGACTCGAGGTCAAGACTTACTCGTACTACGACAAGAACACCGTTGGACTCGACTTTGAGGGCTTGAAGAAGGACTTGCAGGTGCGCACACACGGCGTCGAAGGACCATGTGGCAGGAGCTGACGGACCTGCGCTCGACAGGCCGCGCCGAACAAGTCGATTGTCCTCCTTCACGCCTGCGCGCACAACCCGACCGGCATCGACCCGACTCAGGAGCAATGGCGCGAGATCTCTCAGCTCATCAAGGAGAAGGAGCACTTCCCCGTGATCGACAACGCCTACCTCGGATTCGCCTCGGGCTCGGTCGACAACGACGCGTTCATGCTTCGCCACTTTGTCGAGCAGGGTCACCAGATTGTCCTTTGCCAGTCGTTCGCGAAGAACATGGGTCTGTACGGAGAGCGTGTCGGCACCTTTTCGGTTGTCTGCGCCGACCCAGAGGAGAAGGCCCGCGTCGACTCGCAAATCAAGATGTGCGTGCGGTCTCTCATGCTATGCTCAGCGCGTATATCTAGTCAGCGACTCAGTACTAATCTCAGGAGGCTCTGCACGCAGCCTCGTCCGGCCCATGTACTCGAACCCTCCCGTCCACGGCGCACGCGTCGCCTCGACCCTCCTCACCGACCCGAAGCTCAACGCGCAGTGGCTCGCCGAGGTCAAGGGCATGGCTGACCGCATCATCGACATGCGCTCGACCTTGTACGACCTCCTCAAGGAGCTTGGCAGCAAGCGCGAGTGGGGACACATCAAGAACCAGATCGGCATGTTCGCTTACCTTGTACGTTGTGCCCGCCTACATTCGAAACTCATCGCTGTTCGCGACACGGTGCTGACTCAGGACTCGACGCTTGAACGCAGGGCATCTCGCCGGAGCAAGTCGACCGCCTCGCCAAGGAGCACCACGTCTACCTCACCCGCGACGGCCGCATCTCGGTCGCTGGTATCACCAAGCACAACGTCCGCCACCTCGCCGAGTCTATCCACGAGGTCACCAAGAACGACGCGTAGAGCGCCCACGTGTCCGAGTCCCTCGCAATCTATATCCCGGTTATCTCAGTGCACCTCAATTCACGCCGTGAGCGAGGGGCAGTCTATTGCTAGGCGTCTCAGAAGTCTAGCAGGTCTGGCCGCTCGTGCACCATCGAGGCGACCGACAACTTCTTCTCCTTCTGGCCATCGTCTCCTTCCGCCGCAAACTGCACTCCGCCCATACGCACGCCCTTCCTCTTTGGTTTCGTTACCACCTCTGCCACCTGTACCGCACTCAGCTGTACGCTGGGCGCTTCCCTCACCGCTGCAGCCGTCTCTGGCCCGACCTCGCCGCCTATCCGTACTTGCGCGACTCGCCCGCCCAGTCCGCCAAGCAGCACATCGCTTCCGCTTTTCCCCTGCGCCATCTCCCTTTCCTTCCGATTCGCCTCCTCAACCCTCTTTCTCCTCCTCTCTCTCTCGCGCTCGTCCTCGCCCTCACCCGCAATCGGATCATCACTCACAACCTCGACGACAAACCGTCTCCGCTTCACGCGGAACCCAACAAGGTTCTCGCGTCCTTCGCCGCCTCCGCCCAATCCGCGCAAGACGGACAGCTTCGAGCCCGGGGGGACGAGCGAGCCTGGTGGGAGCGTTGGGAGTTTCGGAAAGGAGATTAGGCCGGCGTGGCGCGGGAAAGTCGCGGAGTGAGTGGGCGATGAGGCGAAGGAGGTGAGACGGAGGACACCGTCTGATGCGTGCGAGAGGCGGGTGAGGAGAGGGGATGAGGGGACGGAAGAGAGCGGCGAGGTCGAGTAGAGGTGGGCGGGAAAGGTAAAGATACAAGAGGCGTTCGACTGGCGCAGGAGATGCCGGAGGCGATGGAGGAAGATGAAGAGGGCCTGCCGCCAGCGTCATCAGCGAATGAAGCCGAATGACCAGTGAACGGAACTCACCGCAGGCGTAGCCGGTCCCCATGCTGGGCTTCCAAAGCCAAATAGCGCGACGCGCAGTGCCTTGCGAGGAGCGTTCACGTCCATGTATTGCCTGTGGAAAAGCGAGGTCAGGCAAACTCAACGAGGCCAGCCCTGCAGATTCACGAGAATCCTCCTTCACAGACCACCTGCTCCATCTTCTCGTACAGCAGCTCATAGACACCGCCACTTGACGTCGTTGTGCCGCTCAAGTCGTCCACGTCGACGAGCTGGAGGAGCGAACGGTCGCCCGTACTCAGTTGGCGAGTCTGGGTCAAATCGAAGAGGGAGCAGTAGGTGCCGTTCTCGACAGCGTTACTACCTGATTACAAGCCATGTCAGCACAGACTCGTTACTCGGCAGAGTGAGAGCGGCGCACGTCGCGAGTCGACTGTCGTTTGGTGCTGCTTCATGCCCTCGTACCGAAACGCAATCTTCATCTGCTCCTTCAACACCTCCTCCTGCTTCTTCTCTTCCTCGTCTTCGGCAGCGTCAGCCTGGTTCAATCCGCTTGTCTCGGCTGGCCGTCCTCCGTCAACCTCCATGAGCGACTCGACGATTCCTTCAGGTCCTCCGTCCAATCCGCTCGCGACGACGAGCACGTCCTGCCGACATTCGAGACCCTGAGCAACCCAGTACTTGAGCAGGAGCTCAGCGTAGGACGTGGGCGTGTCAGATTCGATGAGAAGGGAGGTCGAGAGGGGAAGACCGCCGCCAAGGAGGTCGTCTGTTGACGTGAGGCCGGTACTGAGCAGTGCCGCGGCGTTGTAGGGTGAAGGACGTGTGCCCGGTATCGGCCTCACGGCTGTCCTGCGCTTGAACGACGACATTGCCTCCCTTCGCTGATGAAGAGTGGAGGGGGGGAGAAAACGCGGCGGCGGCAGCTCGCAGGCGTTTCAGATTTGTCGGAGGCGTTCTTGTACGATCACAAAGAGCTCTGGCAGCCAGCAGCAGATCAAGCGAGCGGATGAGAGTGAGCTGTACGGAGCAGAGCATCCCCTCGCCTCTCTCCCCTTGTCGACTCGCTGATGAATGACCCACCCTGCCGAGAACGGCCGAAGAACGCGCGCAGAATGCTCACATGATGGCACACACGTCTTGCGATCTCGCGCCCCGCCAGACCGCTTTGGCCCCCGTTCCCGCTCCTCTTCCTGCTCGTCTCATCTGGTTCCTCGCTTCCCGCTGCGACGACGAGGCTGGCCCGGCGTTGGACGACGAGATCTTGATTCGGCTCCATCAGACGAACTGCACTCGAGGTGATTGGGCGGGGATTGGTCGCGCAACCGTTCTGAGGGGTGCGTTCACAGCTTGCCCCTCTTCTCGCCCACCTAACATATAACCGACGCATACTACTGCGCAGGCGAGAGAAATGACGCTGTATGGCCCGCGGCCGGCTCCTGCTGAGCGTCCGAGCACTGCGCCGCACCCTCCTGCATCCAGTCTCGACCATCCTCCCGCTCTTCGATCGCGGTGGACGTTCCTCGACCGCCCTACGCCTAATCTGAGCTTGTATCTGAGCGGTCCAAGCGGTGCAGACGCTCAAGAGTCGCTTCCCGAACTTGCGAGTGGGTCTGCGATCGACTCTAAGGGCGACTCGCAAGGATTGGCAGGGTTAGATGCGGGGGCAGCGTCGGTGGACGAGTTTGGACTGCTTCGTACGGATCTGGCGTCGCGGTATTCCCAGAACAGGACGGCGTCGTACGGATCCCGGTTCCTCGCTCCAGATAACAGCTTCGACCGGTCAGGTTCCTCGGCACCCGATTCGTTCGTCGACCCATACATGGCGCCGCCGCGACCCGCATCCACATTTCACGAATCTACTTCCCTCCCATATCCATCTGCTCCTTCCCACTCTCCTCGGCTCGACCTCTCCGGCCGCCCACTTCCCCCTGCCCCTCCAGCAGTCGACCCATTTTCCACCGCTGTCGCACGACAGCCCAGCCTCACTGCGAAACAGGCTAAATGGCGTTTGAGCGCTGTGTCGGCCCTCAAGCTGCCGTTCAAGCGCTCGCAGGAAGACTTGACAACGGGATCGCCCTCTTCATCCTGCGGGTACTGTGACACGACGCTGGACCTGACTGCATCGACATCTGCGTTCGACTCACCTGACCCGCCAGGCACCACACTGGAGCGTCCAGGGCCGCGACCCGACCAGTTGCCACCCGTCCAGGCGCGACCGTCCAACCTCGACATGCCGTCATTGCCGCCGAGGTGCTATTCTCCCGAGCCTCTCTCAGTATAGACGCCTCTCGCTTGCTTCCTTGTCGTCCTGCTAACGCTCTTTCCTTCCCCAGGCCAGTCGCCGCCTCAGCACCGCCAGCCGTTCTTCGACTTCGACGGGCGTGCTAGAGCTCCCCGAACTGCTCGAACGCGAAGAAGGCGTCCATCACCTCCAAATCTCGCCCCCCCGTCCTCGTCAGTCAACGACGTCGCCCTCTCACTTCGCCGAAGGCAGCGCAGGGACCGACCTCTCCTTCCCTCTCCCGCCGACTGCGACTATCGCGCCTTCGTCTATCTTTGACCGAGCAGCAGGCAGCTCTTTTCATGACTCGCACATCCACGCCTTCACCTCTTCTCCGACATTCAGTCTGCCGTCTTTCGCTCCGCCGCCAACGCCTACGCTGCCTCTCCCCGAGTTCGTCTCCGTGTTTCTCGACCCGATCGCTCTACCGCAGGGCGAGCTGTCTCCGTTAGATTGGCGCAAATCGCACGTCCGACAAGCCGACTCGGTCTCGTTGTCGCCCGCGCCACTCCGGCGTACCTTGCGGCACCGAGCCTCGGGCGCCCTACAGCGCGAGAAGGAGGCGTCGAGCCGGGACGAAAGGAAGAGGCGGACGACCGACTGGCTCGAGGGTGTCGCAGCGACGTCCGGCAGCTCGATCGGGTCCAGCAAACTCCGCTGGGCGGAGCGACCTGGACCTGGATGCGCGTCCAATCTTGAGAAGCGCCCGGGAGGCGATTCCCTGCAGGGTCGACGGGTCGTCAAGAAATCGTCACTACTCGGCTCGCGAAGAGCGCGCATCGCAACCGTCGTCCTAGCTGTCATCGCGCTCCTGCTCGTCGTCGGGCTGGCGACAGGCTTAACCCGAAAGGCAGCTTCTGCGGCGCTCACGAAGAGCTGCAGCTGCCTACACGGTGGCAAGGCAGAGCCGCTGCCGGACGGAGGCTGCCGGTGCTCGTGCTTGACCGGATGGGGCGGGACGAGTTGCCATCTCGACGCGACGTGCGTGAACGGCGTCGCTCAGGGACTTCTCGATGTCGTTGCACACTCCTCCGACATGTGGGAGCCGACTGTCAAACTTGCACGCCTGCCAAGTGCCCTCGATCGATACATTCTGCCATCGTCTTCCTTCGCCTCATGCGCCGCCCAACTCGCTCTTCTTGAAGTCACGTCTCTCTCCGTATCGACCTATCCGAATCGTCTCGCCTGGACAGAAGCTGCCCTCGTCCACACTCTCGCCCTCACCGAGTTGAAGTCGTCCCTCTCCCAGCTTCGCACTTTCGCCTCCGGCCTCGACTTCGTCCAGTACGGCGACGAGCCCGCGTCGAAGCCGAACAGCAACTATGAAGCAATCGTCGGCGGCTACACGTGGGACTTGGCGACAATGCATCGGACGGTGCAGAACGTCTCGTGGACAGCGGCGGTCAAGCCAGACGCAGCGACAGCCGGCACGGTAGCCGCTGCTCCTCAAGTCGCAGCCGCACTCGACACCATCACCGACAACGCCCTCGCCGCCAGCAAGCAGCGAAGTACAGCCTTCGCACACTACTGGAACGACACGCTCGGCTTTTCGCCCGCCCAGCTCAAGTCGTTTCGGCAAGCGGTCCAAGCGGCCGATATCTTGATCCCCTTCGACGCCAGCTCGACGACGTTGCAAAGCACAGCGCAGGCGAGCTTGCCTCTTGCGACCGCCTGCCAGTCGGATGTCGCAGCCGAGGTCGTAGCGAAAATCAATGAGGTCGAAGCGGGCGTCTTCGGGATCGAGGACGTCACCGCCGCTGGTAACGCGACTTGCCAGGTGCGTCTGGCTTTCCTGCAGCACATGGCCTCGATCTGACGGGTGCTCGGTTGCGCGCAGGACCGCCCGATCTACGGACTCCTCAATCTGCTTCACCTCGTGCAGCCTATCGCCTCGTCCGACGCACGCTTAGACACCCCGCAGCAAGCACTCGTTTTGTCAAGCTCGTCGACTCTTTCGGATCGCACCTCCGTCCACGCTGGTGAGAGCCTCGCAGCGGCTTCGTCCGCAACAGCCTCCACGACATGTGCTTCACCCGTATCGATCGAGCACTTCGGGCTCCTCTCGTCCGCGACCTCCGCCATCGACCACGTGCTCCTCGACTATTTCGCCTTGTGGCCCGTCTCGACCGCCCAAGCCCTCGTCGATTACGTTCTCTCCTCACCCACCTCCCCTCCGCCTTCCTCTTCGCCTCTCCTCTCATCCACTCTGCCGCCTCTTGAGGTACAAGTCTGGGGTGGTTTGAAAGGAGGAGACGTAGCCAAAGTCGTCGCCGGCCTCACCGTCTCGTCCTCGAACGACACACTCTTCTACGGCTCGTCGGCAGGCGACGCTCTTCGCAGCTGGGCTCTCGGCGACACGACGAGCGGGATGACAATCGAATGGGTTCTCGATGCTGAGACGAGCGGGGTTGTGCGGGACTCGAGCATCGGAGGGTCGGCGGCATTTGAGCATGTTTGGGCGGACGCGAAGAGGGGAAGGTGGACTACCGCCCTGCAGGTCTGGGCAGCGCTGGGAAAGGCGGGACTCGCCGGCTGAACAGTAGTGACTTATCTCCATCTGCATCGTCGAGCCGGCTGCTCACCTTGCGGAACTGCGCGTCGAGCGAGAGCAGCCACCATACCGGTGCGGCACAAAGCGACAAGCCAGGTGCCGTTATTGCGGTATCGAGATCTTACAGTACAGCTCAAGCATGCGAGTACAGACTTTACTGCCGCCGCCTTCGTCTCGCTCATCCCTTCTTTGCGAAAGTCACCTTGATCTTCAGGCCCTCCTCGCTCTGCGCCATGACAGCGCCCGTCGTGCCCGAGAACTTGGTATTGTGCAGCGCGTCCCTCGCGACACCCGAAGACTGCTCGTCGGTGAACTCGACGAAAGCGATGTTTTTGCGGCCGGGGATCGTGCGCACTTCGACGAGGTTCGGGAATCTGCGGTTGCACGTAAACGTTTGTTAGCTGTATCAATGAGTGAGGGATAGGAGAGGCGGACGCACGGTCGGAAGAGCGCCTCGAGGCCCTCCTTCGTCGTGTCGTCCGGCAAATTCTGAACGAAGAGAATCTTGTTCGGGGGGAGGTACTCGTCCGGCATTTGAACGATGCGGCGCTGAGTGGGCGCAGCAGCAACAGGAGCGGCACCGGTCTCGGCGGCTGTGAGGGGACGAGTCTCAGAGGAGGTTGCGGGACGAGGGGAAGAGCGGGACGCACCCTGCTTCGCCGCCGCCTTCGCCGCCAGCTTCTTCCTCCGCGCAGGGTCGTCTCGTCGTGATTGCTCTGCGCGCCGAGAAGTGTTAGTTCTGTGGCTTTTTTCTCGGCGAAAGAGACAAAGAGCGCACTCTTCCTCTCCAATCGCGCTTTCTTGTGCGCCTCGATGTCGTCTGGATGCCGCTTCTGTACCAAAGCGTCCGATTCTGTCCGCGCGAACGTGAGTTGCTGTGAAGACGAAACAGTTCAGACCGGTCAGCGGTCGGCAACGAGAAAAGGCGAGACGGCGAGCTGAGCCAGCGCACCATGGGCTTGCCATACAACGGGAATTTCTGCACCTCCCTGACCGCCTTTACAGCCGCCTCCTTCGAGTCGAGCGTGACGAACGCCTGCCCCCGCATGCGGACGTTGCGGTGCGCGGTGACACCCAGCACGCGGCCGTACTCGCGGAACAGCACTTTCAGGGATTGTTTCATGACTGTGGAACGTTCAGAAGCGTCAGCCCAGCCGTACGAGCGGTTCTGGCGGGCGAGAGGGGACGTACTGTCCAGCTTGATCTTCTCGTTGAGGTTGTTGACGTAGAGGACCTCGCTCGCGCCCGGCGGCAGTTGCACCCCCTGGTCCGCACCCCCCTCTGCCATTTCGACATCGCCATTCGCCGGTTGTGTGTCGCCGTTGGTTGCGGGAGGTGGAGCGGACGTCGACGGTCCCGCCGCAGGCGCTTCTGCGGGTGGCTGTGTCGGAATATCGGTCATTGTAGGCGTGCGAGCTGTTCAGCAACAAGCCACAAGCAGCGGTGCAAGATGGAAGCGCTGTTCTGGTCGAAGGAGATGAAGTCCCTCGCCAGAACAGCTCACCTCGCCCACGACAGCGCGCTCGGGCTCTGCGGGTGACTGCTTAGACTTGCTTGACTGCTTCAAGACGCCCAGCACCAACAAGAACGGCGCGGAACGGTCGCGTGCACCGCTCACATTCTTCCCTCGCTTTCGCATCGAAGCGGCGACTCGGCGACGTATCGCTCAGGGAACTGTGTACATCTCGCAACGGCATTTATTGGAGGACAGAACTTCGCCTGGTTGAACCGAACCCTCCTCCATTCGCTCGATACCGACCCGTCCTTCGCCTCCAGTGGATGAGCTCGAGTGACCGGTAACGTGGTGGACAGGTCATGCGCTTTCATTGTCTCGGTGGTGCGTTTGAACTCGCTTAGCCTGCCCGGGGACGCGAGCTGACGGGCTGTTGCAGTCGGATCCATCGGTTCCCTCATCGCGACAAACCTCGCCCATCTTCCTTTCTCCCAAGTCCGCCTCATCCTCCGGCGGAAAGACCTCGCTGCCCAACTACTCAAGGCATCGGGCGCAGCGCCACGCGATGCATCCGAAACGCCGTACGGAACGATCACGGTCGAGCGAAACGGAATCGCCCGGCGAACATCGAACCTCGAGATGGAGCTCACCCGCTCGCCCAACGACGCTTTTGAGCAGTCGTCCGTCTTGTCCGGATCAAGACGAGAGCCGCCACGCATCGATCCGCGAGTATGGAACCGCAACGACCCCATCTCGACCCTCATCGTTACGACAAAAGCGCCGGCGACGCTGCCGTCAATGCAGCATCTCCTGCCCCGCCTGTCGAGCCGAAGCACGATCGTGCTGTGTCAGAACGGGATGGGAGTTCTCGAGACGCTACTGGAGCGGTATTGGCCAGAAGATCGGTCGGATGAGTATGAGCGGGCGCTGGAGCAGGGAGACGCGAGCAAGGTGCGACAAACAGGCGGTCGACCAAGCTTCGTCTGTGCGACGACGACGCATGGAGCGTGGCGGAAAAGTGGGACGCACTTCGTCCATGCAGGCATGGGCGACATCAAGTTTGGCGTCGTGCCGAACCGCGCCATCCTCTCGACCCTCAATTCGTATCCGACTCCGCCCTGGCCGTCCGCTCCCGAAAACCCTCTCCTCAACCCACGCTCCCTTGTCGACCCTACCCTCGAACACCTGCCATACTCGCCCGTCACCGCCTCGCTCCACACCACCGTCTCCTCCCTCCTCTCCCTGAACGAGCTGAATCCGACCTGGCTGCCCTTACCGACTCTGCAGATCGCGCAGCTGCAGAAGCTCGCCGTCAACGCCTCGGTCAACGCAATCACGGCGCTCGTCGGCGTCAACAACGGCGCCCTCGTCGGCAGTCAGAAGGCGAAGCGGATCGCCGCTGCCGTCTGTCGCGAGTGTTCCGACGTTTTTGCCGCTCACCTCGCGCGCGAAGAGGGGCGATGGGAGCCACCACCTGCGTTGCATTACGACCAGGAGCTCGATTCGGATGACATCCCTCCCTCGCTTCTCACCTCCATCTCTCCCTCACACCCGCTTCCACCACCTCTGCCCTCCTCACATCCTCTCTCCGCCCACTCGCTCCTCGACTATACCCTTCGCGTCCTCTTCCGCACCTCGACCAACATCTCCTCGACTCTCGCCGACCTAGCCGCTCTCACCTCGAACACCACACCCGAACGCACTTCCCTCGCATTCATCCCTCCTACCACGCCCTCTCGAACTGAAATCGAGTTCATCAACGGCTACGTTGCGGCTTTGGGGCGAAGGTACGGGATCAGGACGGACACGGTGCGGACGTTGGGCGAGATGGTTTTGCTGAAGGAGGAGATGGGACGGGTTGGTGCGATTGACCGGGTATGGAAGGGACGGAATACGGGTCGAGTAGCGTCGCCAGTTCGACCACCTTTCCGGGATACGCGACCAGGACGGCCAGCGCGCGAGGAGACGGAGAAGGATGAGGAGGAGAAGGAGGAGAGTGCGGAGGACGTCGAGGAGGAGCATCGACCAGCGACCGCGGACGACGGGCCGACGAGCGTCTTCCCCGATCCTCGGCCGCGGAGTCGAACGCACCCTTACGACCGCGCCGCCAAGCACATCCAGCGGACACGACAGGTCGAGGCGCGGGTGCAGTCGAGGCGGGTGGACCGGGTGCGAGAACGGAGCGAGAGTTTCTCGCGGTAGACTAGCCCATTTGCACGCATTTCCATCGCAACATCGCAAGAAGCGCGTTCGTTCTGCTCTCTCGCGAGGAATCTGGACGTTGAGGGTTGAGTCGGACTGACCGGGGGGGGGGGGGGGGGAATGGCTGGACGGCAAGCGAACAGACCGCTGCGTGTTCGCTCACGTAGTTCGAGGGAGAACCCGTCCCCGCCCTCCTCCTCTTCCGCCACCCTCCCGATTGGACACGGGTTTGGGCCGTATCCCGGAGTTGTAGAGCACCGCAAAGAGTTGCGGAAGGTCTTCAAATCCTTCTGCAAGCAGTGGAAGTCGGAGGACTGGAAGATCGAGGCGTTTCGCAGGAGGCCAAGAATTTGCTTCTCGACAAGTTCTGATAGTGTTTCTCTTTTCTCTCTTTACCTGTGCCCTCTGTGTCATTGTCATCCTTCGCATCTTCCCTTGTTCGCATTGAATCGCATGTTTTTCTTGGACATGCAAGTCCAGCTCCGTGTTCAGCTCTCTTCGGCTTGACTGTCCTTCAACCGGCGGTTGAGTTGAGAGCATGGCTATTCCGTGCCATATATTGCACAACTTGTACTACAGCTGCAGGTAACTGCAACACACGAGACCGTCAGCATTTGAGCAAGGAATAACGAGCGAGCCAACTTACTCCGCGACCTCTGCCTCCGTGAGCTTCCGGAACCCAGGCGCACCGGTCAAGCCCGTGCCGTGTCCCGTCGTCGCGACGCCCTCCTCGGTCGGCGTCGTCGAGATGATGCCCAACTCGATCGTCTTCTCGTCCATGACGCCCTCGAAGCCCTCCTTCAACGTCAACAAGGCGGTGTGGATCGCATCTTCGAGCGAAAGATCGTCATTGTAGCTGTGAGCCGACACACAAAGTTCAGTCGCCGTTCGACGAGCGGGAAAGCACTTGTGCGCGCGAGAGGAGGAAGACCGAACGCACCGCTTCTCAAGGAAAGTCTTCGCGTTCGTCTGGTTCTTGCCGATCGCGCTCGCCTTCCATGCCCAGAACGAGCCGGACGGGTCGACCTGGTACAAGGTGTGTCCTCGTGCGTTGTCGAAGCCGGCGACGAGGAGCGAGACGCCGAAGGGTCGGACACCGCTGCGAGCGAGAAGACCAGGTGGTGAATCAGCCTTCCGGATGTGATCGGCGGGGAACGAGGAAAGACGAGGAACGACGGGTGAGAAGAGCGCAACGCACCCAGACTGAGTCGCATCCTGCATGACCGTCGCAATCTCGCCAACCATAACCCTCGTGCTCGGGTACTCTCCGTAGATCTTCCAATACGCCTGCGCCGACTTTCGTGCTTTGGCGACAAGCACTCGGAAGTCGGGACCCATGCCCGAATAGACCATGCCGATGTTGGGGCAGAGCAGCGCGACCTGCGAGACGCGAAGAGGTCAGCTCGGAGCAGATAGCGTCCTGAATCTCGCAGACGTACCTTCTCGAGCATAGAGTCGTCGACAAGCGGGGAAGGCGCCTTCTTCGAGGTAGCGAGGACGATGCCGTTCGTCGCTGTGGGATGTAAGCGGTTCGTCAGATGAGAGTTTCGCTTCCGGCAGACTGCCAGCGCTCAGCTATGCCATGCTGTATCCAGCAAAGCGTCCAGCCGCCTGGTTCCGTCGCTCGACCAGGCCGCGCCATCCTCCCGTCATCCAGACAAGCAGACTCACCTTTGATGCCCAGACTCGTCGTACCCTGCCCAACAGCTGCCAGCGCATGCTCGATCTGTACGAGCTTGCCGGACGGCGAGAAGGTTGTGAGCGAGAAGCTGTCAAGCGAGAGATGTGGGTGAGCGAGCGAAGTCCGGTCATCCGTCCGCCAAGATGGGGGCGAGCGCACCTGTAGCGTCCACCGGTCTCTGGTCCGCTCATCTTGGCTGGTCTGCGAGGCTAGCGGGGCGTGTGAGGGGTGTCGAGGTCGCAAAGGGGAAGCGAGGCGGTGGAGCGAAGCGATGAAGGGGTCGCGGGCGGTCTGAAAGGCTGAGATGCACTGTGCAAGCCCGGTGGAGTCGTACTAACGTGTCAAGCTAGTCAAAGAGCCGAGCAGCGGAATGTTGTACAGGAGCAACGTCGCTTCGTCACCTCTTCAACGGGGACGATTCACAACGAGTCGCTGAATGGCTTGTTCGGCGGATGCACAGACTACTCAGACGTCGTTCAAGCTCACGACGCGGCCCAACAGCGCGCGGCGTATTTTCCTGCTCCTGCACGCCTTTCGACAGCTCTCTCCTCAGCCTTTTCTTCGGAAGAGGACTCGACTGCCCAGACGACACACGCAAGCTGAACAGCACGTTGACAAGCTCCGTCTAGTCGTCCTTGTACGGCTTGTACTCGGGCGGCTCCCCCTCCTCCTTCTTCTTCGTCTGGTGCTGCCGCGTAATGTCGAACCCGTCTCCGCCATCGCTTCGTCCATCCGTACTGCTGCTCCTCCGCCTCGCCCTCCGCTCAAAGCTCGACTTTCCGTTCCTCCCGTGCCCGAGCGGCGTCTCCTCGTCGTCCTCCTCGCCCTCCTCATCGCTTCCGACATCAAAGACGACATGCTCGCGCCTTCCGTCGCCCGACACCCGTGTCAACGGGTACGTCTCGCCCTTGAGCTCGCCGGCATCCTCGCGGTCCTCCTCGGGCAGCATTGAATCGACGTCGTACATGTCCGCCTCGTTCTCGCTCATGGGCAACTCGTCGCTCAGCGCCAGTCGGCGGTTCGTCCCGCTCGGCCGCCACAGGAAGGCGATGGCGAAGAAGACGGCGGCGTAGAGGATCGAAAGCCAGCCGTCGATCAGTAGCCAGCGCCACTTCCACGTCTTGGCTGGGAAGCCGGGGTCGAGGCGGGTCGAGAAGCTGATGCTTGACGCGATGTAGAAAAGGGCGATGGAGATGCAGGCGCCGATGAGGATGGCGTAGAGTCGGCGGAACACTGCGAATGGGGCGGTTGCGTCAGCTCGAGCAACTCCCAAATCGCTCGTTTTGAACGCACTCTTTCGCTTGTATGTCTGCCGGCGCGCGCCGAGTTCCGAGATGGTCGAGTTGAGCGAGTACATGGTCCAGAGGAGGAAGCACGTGAGGGAGGTGGAGAGGGGGACGACAAAGAAGAGGACGAAGAAGCCGGCTGCTTCGAGGGGGATCGTGACGGTTCCGACCGAGTAACTGTCGATACGACTCATCAGTCCTGCATCTCCGTTTGGCGGAGGCGAACTCACAAAAGGCCAAAGATGAAGTGGAACAGGGCGAGGAGGCGGACGCGCGCGAGGACTCCGCCGAGAGAGGGGCGGACAATCGACAAGCCCATACTGGCGAGGCAGAGGAGGTACAAGCTGACGCTGTTCCTTGCCGCGTTGAGCGCCGCGATGGTGAAGAGGTATGCGCCAGCGACGCCCGGGTGGCCCCAGTTGTTGAGGAAGCGGTAGTAGAGCCAGACGAACATCTGCTCGATGACGAGGAATGCGACGGTCGCCGTGATGTACTTCTGGAGCGGCAGGAGGTCGCGGCGGTAGGTCCAGCTCAGGGCCGCCCAAAAGGCGCCGAAGCCGAGGTAGACGAGGAACAGGATCCGGTAGAACTGCCGATTAAAAGCGTATCAGTCGCGCGAGTGGAGCTGCGAGAGGACTCCGGAATACTCACAGCGACTTTGGGATATTCGCTCGCGGGCAGATGGCCCTTGAAGACGTTCTCAAAGTCGACGACGCTCATGAAAGTCGAGTTGTTTTTCGCACCTTCGAGCGCGACGGGGACGATGCCGACGCAGTAGTACCCGGTCTTCGACACCTCGTAACGATATGGCCCTCGACCCGAGTTCGTCGTAAGGGCGTCGCTGGCCGTGGAGGAATCGAAGCGAACTGGCGAGGTGTAGATGGAAGATTCGGCGGGTGTAGAGGCTGAGGTGATGAACTGGCCAAGCTGATCGGTCGTGCATAGCCCTTTTTGCTGTGCATCGACGGTGCAGATATACACACGCTGCACAAACAAAGGGATCAGCTTCGGGGCGACAGTTGGGGAGCGAAAAAGCGCGCACATCTTCGGACCAGTCGTTATCGCCTTGCTGTGCGTCCGCTCCGATGCCCAAGTACTTCGCATCCTGCCACTCGTACACAACGAAAGCTGCCTGACCTCGGGAGGACGGCGAAAAGAGGACTGCGAGAGAGAAGCGAACGTTGTTAGACTTCTTGCACGGCTCGCGCAACAGCGGAGAAGCCATGCGCACCCTCGATGAACGGATCTTGCGCGCCTTTGCCCCACATCCCGCTGCAGACCTGCCGGACCTGGTGGACGAGTGAGAATCAGTTCCCATGATACGAGCGCGAAATGGGGAGCGGGAAGAGCGAGCGCACCTCGTCCTGATGCGTCACGAGCACCTGATAGCTTGCTACGCGTCTCATCAGCAGTCCCAGCAGCAGAAGCGCCGACCGCATCGCGTTGCGTGGTGATTTCGGGAGGAAGAGACGGCGCTAGACTGCGGAGCGAGGCGGGAGTTGTGGAGATTGCTGTGAGAGCATGTACGGCAGACGCTCTGCCCGTGTAGCAGAAGTCGAAGAGCTGGATTGGAAGGGACAAAGAGCGGAGATGGGAGCAGCGAGAGAGAGAAGCGACGACGATTCGTGAGCGGGAGCAAGGCGATGGACACTCCCATGAGCGTTGTCGGCCTGGAAACGGATGGAATGGCAACAACAAGGGTCTACAGGAGGCGAAAACCCGGCCGGAAGGCAGGGGAACGAAGGAGGAGGGAAGGGTGTTGCGGAGTGATACTCTTCCTTCTACGCCGCCGAGACTTCGCCCTTCTCCCAGGCCTCGAAGAAGTTGCGTCGCTGGACGATTGGTACGCCGCGACAGGAGGTGAGGTTGAGGACGGAGATATGCGGGCAGGAGGAGACGACGGTTGCAAGAAACTTGGCTATCGCGAGGCACTAGTGTCAATCAGCACCGCGCACATCTGCGATACGGAACGGAACGTACTGGAGATTCTAGTCTCTGCGACATGCAAAGCCCGCAGGTCGTGGCAAGCGCTGATCGCGCCAGCCGAATTGTCGGTAATGCGGGACGAGTCGAGTACGAGAGTCCGCAGGCGAGGCGGTTCGTAAGGTTGGGAGGGTTCAGCGCCGTCGGTATGCCCGGAGTCGAGTAGCGGAAGAAGCGCTTCGAGGTGATAGTCCTCGACGGGAAGCGTGAGATCGAGGTACTGCTCGAGGATGAATGTCAGCGAGGAAATCCTGGCAAGACGGTGGGACATACGGTACAACGCCTGCCAATGACCTCGATGAAGCGGGCGAGAGGCTGTTCGAGCTTGCCAAGCGACCAGTTCTGGAAGAGCGAAACCGTGTCGAGCCCGTCGAGCTTCTCGAGGTACGGCATGAGTTTGGAAAGGACCGCGTCGGTAAGGCCGGGCACCTTCGTCGAGAGTGCCGGCATGGCGCCGAGCTTGAGAGTACGGAAGCGACGCCGCTCGTCATCTGGTCGCTCCGAGAGAGGGCGGAAGAAGCCTTCAAGAGTTGCGGCGGTCAGGGGAAGACCCGAAGCGACGAGCTTGACGAGTCGCCACTCTCGCAAGGTATGAAGGGCGGAGGACACGAAGTCGAGCGTCTTGAGCGGAGTATAGGAGATGTCGAGGCGTTCAAGGGAAGCGGCACAAAGTGACAGTAGACGGCCGAGCGAGACGTCGGTAATCTCGGTCGACCGGATTTTAAGCGTTCGAAGGCGAGAGAGGGGAACGTGTCGCCAGCCGAGAGCAGCATCTGTAGGCGGAAGCGTCAGCTAAGGGAAGACTGCCTGTACTTTCGCGACGATCATCGCACCAGTCGCATCCGACACAAGCTTTGCGACGTTCTTCTCATTCTGTGCGTCAGACGGCTGTCAGTGGCGGAACCAATGGCCGGAAAGGCAGGGAATAACGTACGAGTCCAGCCACATTCGCCAGCTTGAGGACCTGGAGGTTTCCGCACCGCGCAAGCAACGAGATTAAACCCTTGATCGTCACGGCAGTTGAGCACAGATTGACGACCTTGAGCCTGTCCTCCGTCGCCTTCGACAGGGCGATCATCGAAGCGTCGCCGACTTTTATGCAACCCTTCAGGTTGATGCGTTCGAGCTTCGGAAGCTGAGCAAGAACTTTGGCAAGAGGCACGTCTCGTAGCGCTATGTGACCGCTCAAGTCGAGGTCGGCGAGTGAGGTGCACTGCGGAAGTCGCGCGACGAGGACGACCGGGGCTGCCAGACCTGCGAGCGAGACTCGGGTTGTTGCCGGGTGGAAGAAGAGTGTCGCGAGTGAAAGGACTGCGACACCTGGATCTGGCGGACCGTCGAAGCTCGACTCGGATGCGTGGTCGAGGACGAGTCGAAGGAGTCGGTTCGCAACATCGACGGGGAGGGTCTCGATGAATTGTCGCAGCTGCCGGTGCTCCTCCGCATTGGCAGAATCTCGATCCGGGTTCCATCCCACGTTCGACGTCGTTCCCGCTCTGTTCTCGCCCACCTCCTTCGACGGCAGCCGCACTGTTCGATACAGTCCCTTCGCCGCGACCTGCAAGGCAGTCTCCCTCAGCGAACGCACGCCCCGCTTCTCCGGCTTCGTGGCGAGGTACGACGCCCCTCCTCCAGCCCGCTCAGCCAGCGCCTGAGCCTGTACGATGCGAGGCGAGTTGTCGGCTTCCGATGGGGCGCCAATGTCGAGTGCACGGCGGTAGCGCTTCGAAGGGCGCGAGGGGCGCTTGCCGCTTGTCGTGGTTTCAATGTACCGCTTGGGCGGCATATCAGCGGAGCAGCAGTTCGAGCGACGAATAGACAAGCGATGACGGTAGAGGAAGAGCGATGAAGTTGAGGAAGGTAAGGCAAGAGCTCTCCAGCAGAGTACGCTTCTATAGAACATCTCTTTGTTGAGTTTGACACGTAGCAAGGCGAAAGGATGCTTGGGGCATGTTGTGAGAGGCTTGAGAGCGTGATAAGAGGAGGGGGACTACCGCTGGAAAGAGATGCTATGTCCTCCGCCAGGCTGCTCCACGAACTTGAAGTTGTCCGTTGACAGTCCGAATTTGCCTGCGAGAAGCAACACGAGATCAGCGAGAGGTTGGGAGCAATGGTGGAAGTTCGATGGGTCTCAACGCACCGAGAAGCGTGTTGCCCAGATCCTTCAGCTTGCCGATGACCTCGTCCTTCTCCTTCTCTTGCTGCGCTCTGACCTTGTCGGGCAGACGACGCTGAGCCGCCTTGATTTGTTCGGCAAGAAGGGGAGAAACGTCGGGAAGTGTGGCCAGCTTGTTGAAGTCTGCGCCCATATGATGGACGCAATGAAGGACAGCGGGGGCGCGTTAGTGCTGAGGCGGCGCAACAGTCCAGCTGCGCTTAGGTGAGGCCCGAAAAGCAACGCACCGGCGAGAGAGCCCTCAAGACTTGACCAGCTGCCTAGGGCTTCGTTCGCTAGGGCACGGCGATGCAACGCCTTTGCATAATCGGGCTTCTCATCAAGTGCTGTCCAGTGCGAAGGTGATCAGGCTGAGGCTGCGACGTGGGAAGAATTAAGCCTGCCAGCATACCAGAGTCGCAGGCCGTCACGGCTTCTTTGTAGCGCTCCTGTTCGTCACGAGAGGTTGAGCCATCCGTCTTCAAGTCCAGTGCGAGAGCGCAAACGCACGAGTTTCAGCAGACAAGCGGCTACGTTCGCAGACAACATCGCCCTCAACTCCCTCACCTCGTCCTGCTCAGCGGCAATCCCGGCAGGCTCCTCCTCTTTCTGCTCCATCTGACCGTCGTCTTCGATAGCCTTCTCCTTGCCCTTCAGGCTCGGCGACGCAGGCTTATGCGGAGCAGGCGGCAGTTCCGCAAGGGCCTCGCGATACGTCTCGAGCGCGAACTGCCAGCGACCCTGGCCAAACTCAATGTTTCCCTTGGCCTTTAGAGACATCGCCCGTTCAAGCAGATCGTGTATCTCGGCACGAGAAGGCACGAACGAGGAGGTTAGTTGCGAGGTCCAGAATTTCGGAGGTCCGTCTGGCCTGCTCCTCTCCCGGTGGTCATGACGACCTCGGAGACCCGCCAATGACAGCCGTAGAACCACACCGACCGACGAGCCGACCCTTCAAGTTGCGAGCGCTCAGGCAAAGTGGAGGACACCCAACTCACGGACCAGGAGACGCCTGTATAATCCTCGACTTGCGCCGCTCCTTCGGTCTGCGCCGGGTCGTGGGAGACCGTGTCGCCTTCATCCAGTTCCTCAAATCTGCTGCCAGATGTCGACATAACGTCCGTGGCGAGGAGCGACGTTATTGAACTGATGAGAAGCGAGCGGGCTCGAGGAGCCTGTTGATGGTATGGTTGGCGCTAGGAGTAATGATAGCAGCTGTTACAGCAGCGCTGGACTCCTCCCTAGCCAGCTCAGCAGAGCAGCGGCGAGCAATGGACGACCAACCCATCCTCATCGCAAGGTGGCCCTCGACTTCATCCGTTCAACACCCGCTCTCGACTGGAATTGTGGGATTGCCATGCGCAGGTCAACAGAATACGCAGAGAAGGACAGCGCTGGCTCCCGTCGCGCACGAGTGTCGCTGAGCAGCGCTTCCTCCTCGGTCTCCTTCTCCCGCGGCTGGACACAGTTCTGCGCTATCCCGCTTCCTACGAGCATGTAGACCACGCTGCGGAGGGCATCGGCACTGCAGACCGGGCGGATCTGCCTTTTTCGAGCGCCTTGAGGACGACCTCGCCTGTCGACTTCCGCATCCGGCGCCGTCCCTCTCTCCATCGAGCCGCTCTTCGGACTGCTCTTGAAGTGCAGCCTTCCCTGGCAAGAGTCAACCCACGATCGAGACACGCAGAGCATTATCCAAAGCGTCGTCAATCCTTGTTCGGCGCGAAGAGCCTTCCGTCAGGGTCGCCGCAGCAGTTCCGGGGGCATCGCTCTGCAGATGCGGCGGGCGAATTGATTGTGTACCTGCCTTTCTCCTGGCTTATTTTGTCGCCCGGACAATACACCGACGTCCCTCCGTCCTGCTCGCCTTTCGCGCTCTCTCTCTTTCGTTCCTCACCCCTCGACCAGAGCAGCGCTCGCCGAATTCTCCGTCTCTTCCTTCTTCGCATACACGACTGCTGGCAGTCGTCCTTCAAGCACCTTCTTCGCCTCGATCTCAGCGCCCTAGCCTCCCTCCCTCCTCAACCTTTTCTCATCCTCACTCCCTCTCGACCATGCCTTCCCTCGCCTCCGTCGTTTCCGTTGCGGTCCTCGCCCTCTCGCCCTTCGCGGCAGCTCTCCCTCGCCCCTCGCCGGTCCAGGATTACAAGCGCGCGGCCGCGACCCCGGCTGCCCGGCTTCCTCCGCCTAAGTACCTCGAGGACAAGGCGATCGCCAACATGATTAGCCAGATGGCTGCCGCTGCCCAGGCTTCCGCCGGTGTCAAAGCTCGCCGTTCGCTCGACGACGTCGTCGAAGTCGACTTGCAGAAGCGCGACGACATGAGCGGCGACACCCTCGTCCGTCGCCAGGCGACCGCAACCTGCCTCGACTCGACCGCCAACGACACGGTTATCTCGTCGCTCTTCTACTACGGCGGTGCTGGCACCGTCGTTGAGCTTTGTCCGGGCGCCAACATCCAGCTGCAGAACGCCATCTTCTTCTCGGCTGCAAACCAGGTTTTGACCACCCAGGGTGCATTCACACGTCTTCCATGGCCCCCCCGACGACGCTAACGAGCTCCTGCGTTGCAGGCAACCCCACCGACAGCACCCGCGCGACCGTCACCGTCGCTGGCCCTGACCAATCGTGCGCTATCTGGTCCCAGTGCGCCGGCTGCGACAACATCTCGGTCCAGAACATCCAGGTCTATGGCGCGCGCGACACGATGGGCTACAACTCAGGTATCGCGCTCCTCGAGATGGGCGGCACCAACTCTGGACAGACCGTCCAGAACTGCCACATCTGGGAGCCTCGCGGCTGGTCTGCGCTTCACGGCATTGGTGCGTTGCCCTCACCATCCCTCCCGTTCCGCCTCAGTCGCTGACCTCGTCACCGATGCAGAGGGCGACAACCTCTCGTGCCGCGGAATGAAGATCGTCAACAACCAGGTCGGACCCTCGGGCAACCCGCCCAACAACGGCGCTCAGTTCAAGCGCGACACCGTCATCCCGCCCGGTCAGTGGGCCGACGGTATCTCGCTCGCTTGCGCCGGCTCGACCGTCTCGGGCAACGTGATCACCGACGCTACTGACGGCAGTGAGTCCACTCTCAGCATTGTGTGAGAGAGTTGCGTCGCTGACCGTCCCTCTCGCCAGACATCGTCATCTTCGGTGCTCCCGGCTCGTCCATCTCGGGCAACACGATCAACATCGTCAACCGCCAGGCTCTCGGCGGTATCAACGCCGTCGACTGGGCTCCCTGGTCGGGTACGTACGAGGGCACCGTCGTCGAGAACAACGTCATCAATACTCAGGGCGCCATGCTCAAGACCGGAATCGCCCTCGGCCCGATGACCTGGGGTTCGGACAACCGCACCGCCGCGCGCACCTCGTTCGGCACTTTCCGCAACAACGTCCTCAAGTCGTCGGGCGCTGGCTACTTCGGCTATGCGATCTCAGTCGCTGGCCACAACAATGCCACCGTCTACGGCAACGACGCCTCGGCCGCGCAGTTCGGTGGCTCCGTCTCTGGCTGGTGTGTTCCGTCAGTCCCGCCTCCCTCGCCCCGCGCATTCGTCTACGACCGCCAGACGACGCCCGGAACGATGCTCCAGGACAACTTCCAGGACTTCCAGCTTGTCTTCGACATTTGCAACGACCCAGACGTGATCCTCGGCACCGGCATCGGTGCGCAGCCTGCGACCGGCATGATCCACTCCGGCGCTGGCGCCGTCGTCAACTCGACGCTCAACGCGACCGCCTCAGCCAACGCTTCGTCGTCGGCCGTCTCGTCGACGCTCTCCTCGACTGCTTCGTCGGTTCTCTCGACGAGCTCGTCTGCCACGACGTGAGTAGCATTCCGCGGCTTCTTCCGCCGGAAGAGCTGAACTAACCTTCCCTTTCGCTTCTCAGAACGACGCAAGCCCCAACGACCACAAGCAAGCCGGCCACGTCCACAAGGACAACCACGACCAAAAAGACGAAGACGACGTGAGTCCTCCGAAGTTGCTTTACTGCATCCGAAACTCGCGCTGACCTACACTTTCCACCCAGCACCACCACCAAGCAGGGTCGCGTCATCTTCAAGAACCGCTATCCGGTTGTCGTTGCCCAGACGACGACAAGTACGACGACGTCCGAACCTGCGAAGGCCACCAAGTTGACTGTGCGTCTAGCTCCAACTTTCTTCCCTCCAACCAGCGGCACCCTGACCCTTGCTCTTCCTTCGCCGCAGTGGTACCTCGCGCCCAACTGGCACAAGCGCTCGATCATCCAGGACGGCGACGTCCTCCTGGCTGAGCGTGACGGATCCGCTCAGATTGGCGCGAGCAAGGCGACTCCTCGGCCAAACCTCGTCAACCCTTTCGCGGTCCTCGAGCAACACGCTCGTCTCCGATAGTCGCTCGGTACTCCTTAGAAAAGGAGCTCGAGTCGACTTCGCAGCGGCGTCGAGGTCGGGTGGTCGAAGGCGTCCGGTACGGCTAGCATTACGCAGCGTTCTTGCATTGGTCTGGTCTGGTCTCCCCTCTTCTCTCCTCGCATATCGATCTGTATCCCTCTCCTCTTTTCGCATGTAGCACATCACAGCCGACCCGTGTCGCTCGTTGTAGCTCAAACCTTATCCCCCTCCGTAGCTCCGCCTCCCTGCTTCTCAGCAGCTCAGGCTCCTAATCTTCAGCCATGCGCTGTCTCTGTAGCATACGTTATTTCTCGCATGCTTTGTCGCGGGTGACGGAGAGTCCGCGAGAAGGACAGGTCTAGCGCTGATCGAAGGGAGGCGGCCGGTCGATGGCAGACCAAGCAAGCCTTGTGGCGGCGTACGTCGTCTTGCTGCGACCCTTCCGAGTCTGCGTCATAGCCGAGCGCGAACGAAAATATTGCAGACGGACGGGGTACATGGAGAGGAGGGTATCGGGTTGCGAGGAAGAGGTGCAAAAGAATGCTACAGTGTTCGTCGCCTCAGCCCCAAGCTTGCGTGGAGCTGTAGTTGACGATGAGGTGGTTCTCTGTACCGAAGCACTGCGCGTGAAGGCAAGGTAAGCTAACATCCATCTATCTGAAGTGGAAGAGGAGGTTTTACCTTGTAGAGATCGGCTACTGTGTCATCTGGTGCGGGAGCGAAGGAAGAGTTGATATAGAGGAACTGATAGCGTCGATGTCAGCGCATTTGCGAGCCATATTAACGGTAAGGGAGGCCTCACAAGGGGATCACTCGGTTTCCAAGCCAACTCTTTCCGCAAGAACGCGATGACCGCCCTGAACTGATTGCTCGCCGTAATCTTGTAGAAGTTTTGCTTCATGATCGGAGCGTTTCCCGTCGCCTTGAACCGCACAACGACTAGACGACGACAATGCAGGGAACGAAGTGGGGTGAGCGGGTTCTGAGCGCAGGTTGGTCGGGACGGAGCACACCTTTCGTTGCCTCCTTCAACTTTGACGCCTCAAGCGCCTCCCGTGGCGTCAGCTTCGCCCCTTGCTCCGTAGCGCAAGCATTGCTCGTCCCGGTGCGTACGGCCGAAGGGCGCGAGGTTCCGGCTTGAGCGGCGAGAGACGACATTCGACAGCTGAAACACGGGCCAAGAGCAGATGTACAGCCTTTTTCGGCATCAGCTAGCCGGTCGATGAAGTCTGCGAGTGACGAAGGCGGGAAAGAGATGAGGACGAGGAGGTTGGAGTTGACCGTCACCTCGCTCTCGCTTGGAGGGTGTTTTGCTGTAGCAAACCGAACGCTCGGGAACCTACTGCTGGGTCACCTTCCTCTCCTGCGCCCCTTGCGGCTGTTCTCTTTCCGGCGTCCCCCGCACCCGCACACAACAGTAAAGGAGGAGGACGCTGGCAGATCCAGGCAGAAGGGTGAGTGCAGCTCTCTTCCCGCTCTGATGTGTTCTGCGGACGACTGCTCCCGTCGCGAACTGGCACCGCGGTTTCGCTGACCTTGCATCTCCCCGCTTCTCCCGCGAACAGGACGCCATGCCGCGCTTGCCGGAACAGCAGGTTCCCGAGGTTGCGGCAGAGTACTCTGATGTGTCTGAGTCGGACGAGTACGACGAAGAGGAGGAGCAGGCTTCGGCGCTGAGCAACTCGGGGTACGGTCAGGGATTCGGCGAGTGGGATGAGGCGGTCGACATCGATTCGGTGCGTATTCGCTGCTCGAAACACTCGGAAATCCACGCTGACGTCGACATCTCCGCGCAGAACATGCGGCACGGGTTTGCCGAGGCGTACTCGTCGGAAGAGTACCTCCAGGTCCGCCTCGCTGATTTTCGTCCGCCCGCTGTTTCGTGCTGATAAACAACCATCGCAGGCACTCGAGAAGAATTACTTCTTGTACTGGACCGACACTCGACATGAGCGAGTCGGCCTCCCCAAACCTCCCTCTTCCGACCCCGCCGACCAGAAGATCGACTGGCGAAACCGCGACCGCATACGCACGGCATCTGCCGTCCTCGTCGTCTGTCTCCGCATCGGATATGACCCTCCCGATATTATCAAGACGGACCCCTGCGCCAAGCTCGAGTGCTGGGTTGACCCGTTCGCTGTCGCAAAAGACAAGGCGATGGAGCGCATCGGCAAGAACCTCCAGCAGCAGTTTGAAAACCTCGCCGCAACGCCAAAGACTCGCTACAAGCAGTACCTCGACCCGCCTATTGAAGACGCCAAGAAATTCTGCACCGGCGCGCGTAAGACGGCGAAGAACGAGCGGACGCTGTTTTACTACAATGGCCACGGTGTCCCCAAGCCGACACCCTCCGGCGAGATTTGGATGTTCAACCGGCAGTACACGCAGTACATCCCGGTTTCGCTCGCCGAGATCATCGGGTGGATTGGCAGTCCCGCCATCTACGTTTGGGACTGCTCGGCCGCGGGCAACATCGTCTCGAAGGTCCAGGAGTTCAGCACGAAGCGGGATGCGGACCTTGCGCGAGAAGCTGCCGCAGCAGCGGCTCAGGGCGTTGACCCAGACGGCCAGCCCGTCAACGCGGGCCCCCAAATTCCGAACGTCCCCTTCCGCGACACAATCCAGCTCGCGGCATGCCTCTCGCACGAAACCTTGCCCATGAACCCCGACCTCCCTGCCGACCTTTTCACCTGCTGCCTTACCTCGCCCATCGAGATCGCCCTCCGCTTCTTCCTCCTCCGAAATCCGCTCAAGACCAATCTCGACCTCGACATGCTCCTTAAGATTCCCGGCAAGCTCAACGATCGACGAACACCGCTCGGCGAGCTCATGTGGATCTTCACCGCCGTCACCGACACCATCGCCTGGAACACCCTGCCCCGCGATCTTTTCCAGAAACTCTTCCGCCATGATCTCGTCGTTGCCGCCCTGTTCCGCGGCTTTCTCCTCGCCGAACGCATCATGCGCTTCTACGAGTGCACGCCCATCTCCGTGCCCGTGCTCCCGCAAACGCACAACCACCCGCTCTGGGACAGCTGGGACCTCGCCGTCGACATGTGCCTCGCCCAGCTTCCCACCCTCCTCGAGCACGAGCAGCGATGGCTCGACACACTCCCGCCTCAGCCGCCCACCTTGCCTGACCAGCCGGCCCCGCCACTCCCGCCTCAACCGCCATCGCCGTACATTCACTCCACCTTCTTCGCTGAACAGCTCACCGCCTTCGAGATCTGGCTCGAACAAGGGACGGTGGCGAAGCGACGGCACCCTGAACAGCTGCCCGTCGTTCTCCAAGTACTTCTCTCGCAGGCGCACCGGCTGAAAGCGCTCGTCCTTCTCTGCAAATTTCTCGACCTCGGACCGTGGGCCGTTAATGTCGCCCTCTCGATCGGCATCTTCGCCTACGTCCTCCGACTCCTGCAGGCGCCGGCCGTCGAGCTCAAGCCCGTCCTCATCTACATCTGGGCCCGCATCCTCGCCGTCTACGAGGGGTGCAAGGAAGACCTTCTGAAGCAGGCGTACCCTGCAGCGCGATCCGTCGACCAGGCGCCCTTCACCTACTTCGTCTCCGTCCTGCACCCGTCCTCGACTCAGCAACTCCACCTCCCGAACGTCTCGGAGCACCGTGCCATGTGCGCCTTCATCCTTGCCGTCTGCTGCCGCGACTTCAAGGTCGGCCAGGTCGCCTGCTTGCGCGTCAACGTCTTCGAGTCGTGCCTCGTCCATCTTCGCGACGAAGACCCTCTCTTGCGCCAGTGGGCAATCCTGTGCATCGCGATGATGTGGGACGACTTTGAGGAGGCCAAGGGGATGGGCGTCAAGTCGCGCGTGCACGAGGTCTTCTGCAACCTCCTACACACGGACCCGGTGCCCGAGGTGCGTGCCGCCGTCATGTACGCTCTCGGGACCCTGCTTGGCGCAACGGGATCAAGCAACCCGGCGAAGAAGTTCGGCCGCTCCATCGTCTGCAGCGGACCTGCGTCTGGCTTGTCGGCAGGCGAGCAGACGGATGTGGAGCTCGGCGTTGCGATGGCGACTCTGAAGTCGTCCTCCGACGGCTCGCCGCCCGTTCGACGCGAGCTCGTCGTCCTCCTCTCGTCCATCGTCAACGAGCACCAGGGCCAGCTCATCGTCGCCGCATATCGAGCGATCGCTGATCGGGTCAATCGCGCAAGCGCTGACGATGCGCCAAGCAGCGGAATTGAGGAGCGAGCGGCGTCGATTGCGGCGAGCTTGACGGCAGCAGCAGAGAGCAACGAGGGACCTTCGAATCCGGCGTTCCAGGCGACCATGTTCTCGTGCATGTATCAGACGCTCACGCAGCTCACCGCCGACCCGCAACTTGAGATCGCCGAACTCGCCCAGCAGGTCATGGATTACATCTTCGACATCCTTTTCTCCTCCCCTCTCGGTCCTCCTGCACGAGCACTCCTCAACTCCGTCTCTCCCGTTGTCTCGAGACCTCGTGTACCGCCTCCACCAGCACCCGCATCGATCCAACGCGAGCAAATCTACGCGCGTGACCCGCTGCCGAAGGCGAACGGTCACCCGACGCCGACCACAACAGGTCTCGGCGGCACGATCAAGCGGTCCGCCACCGCCTTGAAGAGCTTGGCGCAGCTCACCCTTGAGGGCGGGCCTACACCAACCCACTCTGCCGCGCCAACACCACCTCCAGGCCTGCCTCCTTCCGCCCTCCGTCTCAACGGTAAGACAAGCGCTTCCTCCACGCCCGCCAGCGGCGCCTCCAGCATCAGCTCGTCAACCTCAACCGACTCGCTCCGCCACCTCCAAGCGAGAGTCGGCAAGCCCGCGACCAAGTCGCGGCCGTCTTCGCAGCCCGACTCGTCGCAGGTCGACTCGATCGTCGCGCAGCTCATCCAGCAGGACGAGGAGCGCCTGAAGAAGCGGAGACAGGCACCGAATGTCGCGACGGCAGCTGAGGAGAGCCCCAACCAGGTCTTCCCGCTCAAGGGTACCTTTTTCGATTTCGCCCTCGAATACTATAAGGAGCCTCAGATGCGTGCCACCGAGGCGGACGAGCCGGGCAGTGTCTTGCACAACGAGCGGGTGTGGCGGCGGCAGCGGAACGAGGCGGTCATCATCAAGACTCAGCCAATGAAGGGGCCAGCCTGCACGTCCTTTTCTCGCTGCCTCGTCTTCGACTTCCGTACTGACGATCCTCGCGTAGGCCAAACACGCTGGGACGAACAGATCGGTTACATCGCTGGCGACGCGGTTCCGACCCGCATCATGTTCCACCAGTTCGAGCCGCACCTCATCTCGTCCGACGACAGGGGCAACATTACCGTCTTTGACTGGGAGAAGAACTACCGCGTCAACTACTTTGCTAACGGCACGCCGCAGAACGTACCAATCACAACGCTCCGGCTCGTCAACGAGGACGATGTTGCGCTGCTCTTGACGGCTTCTGGTGGGTACAGTTTCCTCTCTCACGCAACCCGACTTTACTGACGGCCTTCTTATGCAGCCGACGGCGATATCCGGCTATTCCGCTCGTACGAGTCGCCCGACCAGGTCAAGCTCATCTCGGCATTCCAAGGGATCGCTGAGGAGCTGCCTCGAAGTTCGAGCGAGCAGGACGCCGGCCTCGTCGTTGAGTGGCAGCAAGGGCGAGGACAGCTCTTGATGGGCGGGAACGTCAAGTACATTCGGGTGTGGGACGCGACGAGGGAAACGGTCGTCCAGGTGCATCCTGCTTATTACCTGGTCTGCGCTCGTCGCCTCTGACGCCCTGACGTGCGCAGGACCTTCCGACTCGAGCCAACTCGTGCCTCACCTCGATGACGTGCGACCAGGTCGCCGGCAACATTGTCGTCGCAGGATTCGGCGACGGCGCCTTGCGCGTCTATGATCGCAGGCTTCCGCCGCGCGACAACATGGTGCGACGATACACCGGATTTCATGATGCGTGGGTGCAGAACGTGCACATGCAGCGCGGCGGGAACCGCGAGTTGGTAACGGCAGAGTTCGTTACGCTTCCTTTACCCGCGATGTACTCCGCGCTAACCTCGCTCTTGCAGTCTCGGCGGCCAAGTCTGTTTGTGGGACATCCGGTTCACCGAGCCTATTGCCTCGCTTCAAGCGCATCAGGGCAACCTTACGCAGATGACGGTGCATGAGCATGGTCCGATCTTTGCGACGTGCGTCTCGCCTTTCCGCTCGCGTCCTGCACTTCGATTGACTTCTCGTCATGCAGCTCCTCTGCCTACAACGTCGTTAAGCTGTGGAATATGGACGACTTGTCCGGACCGTTCAGCAAGTTCCGCAATACCTGTACGCTCACGCCGCTCGTTTCTGGGACGCCGCCCTGACTCGTTATCTCGCAGCCGGCGGACTCACATCGTCCAAGGGCTCGTCAATGACATTCCTCGCCTTCCACCCGCACCACATGATGCTCGGCTGCGCCTCGAGCGACGGCCTGCGCCCCGGTTCGTCGACGGAGCACGTCGGGCACATCAACCTCTTCCGCATGCAAGACTACTCCAAGACGCTCAACTCGGTCTCCACCACGTTGTCATACTCGGCTTACTTCTAGCTTTGTCCTCCCTTTTCGCCTCGTCCTGTTGCCCTTTCCTTGCCGGAAGTCACTGTAGAACCACGCCTCGCCTCGCAGCGTCCTCTCTATACCTTCATAATACATCTCTCTGCACTTTCGTAGGACCCGATGCGGTGCCCGGGGAAGCACGCATCCATTCCGCCTCGCTCATACTACTGGTCGCTGCTCCGCCGCTGCCGCCGCCTCCGGCTTCCTGACCTTCGGCGCCTTCCACTCCGCATTCCACATCTTGCCCGCCGGCAGGTCGGTCGGGACCTTCCATTCCCTCGGGACCAACCCGTTCAACCGTGCGTTCGTCGCGTCCGCCTGCTCCAACGTCGTGAACGCCTTGCCGCACGCCTTCCTGAAGAGCTCCTTGTCCGTCTCCTCGAGCAGGTCCATCGCGGCGCGCATCGAGGCATACTTGCGGTGTATCTCGGCCTGGTGCGCTTCTCGCTTGTGCCGGAGGTGAAGTTGCCAGGCGCGCTCGATCGTCTCGTGGGCTTCGGAAGAGGGTATGACCTTGAGAAGCGCCTCCAACCGTTCCTCCTCTGACGGATCCGACTCCAGCAGCACCTGTTCAGGGCGAGCAAAGCGAGTTTGTCGGGACGAGACGATGAAGAGAGATGAAGTCAAGGTCAGCTCGTCCACGACACCTGGCGCCTCGCTTGCTAGTTAGAAATAACACTCTGCAGCGCACCGTCTTGATGGACTGCGTTCGCGGATCTCCCGCCATCGTGTCGATGGGCCGTCCTCCCTTGGCCTTTTTGGCGCTCGTCGACGTCTGCGCCGCGTACGAACGGGCTGCGCGCGGCGCGGCGTGTGTTCGCTGGAGGGTGTTGAGCAGTGCGGAACTAGATGAGCGCAGCATTGGCGGTGTGTGGGGGTGTTGGGCGAGAGTCGACCTTGGCTTCGAACTTGGCGAGCGAGTTCGACCACGACTTGTCACGCTGTCCGCAGACTTGCGCTCGCTGACAAGGCTGTGCTGCTGAGCAAAAGCTTCTGAGCCGTGCTATCCAGGTCCCGCTCTGTCCCGAGACGTTACCGCGGTCCTGCTCCTCCTCGTCGAGAGACTTTGCCTCAGACGATCCCTGCTCGCCTGCAGGCTCGGACCGTGCTTCAGGCTCCTACTGTACATCCAGAGCCACCATCGCACGGTCCGGTCTCCGTCGCCGAACCGCTGACCCTAAGGACTGATGTCCCTCTAGCCTCCTTTCGAGCCATTGAACTCGTTCTGCCTCTCTCCTTTCTGCGCTTCACTCTCGCTGCTCAAACACGCCCAGAAACGCTTGCATTATCGCCCGAATCGACCGCTGAACGCGCCTGAGATCCACCTGCACTCGCACATCGTTCCCCCCTCACCCCTCCGATCCTCTCTCGTCCTCGCCTGCGTTTCTAACATGGCACGCACAGGCGGCGGCAGGAAGAGTACATCGCCCGCTCCCTCTATCTTGTCACGATGCGCATTAGAACTCGCCGCACCCTCGAAGGCGGTGAGCTGACGTCCCTCCCTCCGCTCGCCTGCAGAGTCCACGCCTAGCTCGACCAAGTCGAAGAGCTCGTCGTTCCCGTCGTCGAATGGCACGAAAGTGAATGGCAGTAAGTCGGGCGGAAAGGAAAAGTATCAGCGCGTGAGTAACGACCACTTCACCTCGCTGCAGAGTCGGACTTTGAACGTTCGAACGCTGACTGCCGGGTTACCTCCGCTTCGTACGCCCGCAGTTCGTCTCCGTGCGTTGAAATTTCCTTCCGCTTACCCGCCGAGGATCCCGCTCACCCGCTCGCTTCTCCTCCTCTGCCCCTCTGCCTCCTCTTCCTGCTCACCTTTCGCTTTCCACCCTGCAACTTTGCCCGTTCCTCGTTCTTCCCGCTCCCACAGCGCGTCACCGCAGAGCTCAAGGACGAGTATCCAGACTGGACAGGCAGCCAGCGCCGCGACGAAGTGCTCGCTCGTTGGGCAGCTTACGTGTGTCCCTTCCCCCTTGCGCTACTCGGCGCTAGGCATCCTCCGAAGGTTGGCTGCTGACGAGCACTTGTGGTGGTGTGCAGAAAGAAGGGTAACGAGACTCGATGCGTGACTCGATGAACAGTCGAGCGGTTCGACCATGGTTTGCTTTCCCCGCCTCTCTTCCGCCTCTTAGCCCTCTCAAGGTGCGTTTCGAGCCTTCCTTTTCCATGCACTCGCCGACGGCATTGCGCTCGCAGTGTGTAGCGCTTAACCTGCTTCGATACCTTCGCTCTTCGCTGTACCTCATACCCTTCCTCTTTTCGGCTCGCAACCGTCGACTTTCGCGCATGCAACACGCGTCTTCTCCCGTCCGAGCCTCTCGTGAGTGCCTGGGGACGCTTTCGCTACTCTCGATTCTGTTGTGAGGGGAGAAGGAGACACTGCGAGCACGTGGTGACAGTCGACAGGGACAGACGACCACAAAGCGAAGCGGGTGATGCCACAAACAGGAACAGACTCTCGGCGCCTGACGACTCAAAACCGACTCAGTCCGACCCCGACGACTCGTCCGAGACCGAATCCCTCCTTCCCTTTTTCCCCCTTGCGCCGACTTCTTCTCCGACGACCCGGAGTCGTTCTCGGCCGGTGCGTGTTCCTTCTGCGCGTCATCGGCGAGCGGGAGTCAGCTCGAGGCGAGGCGAAGGCAGGCGAGGAGAGGAGAGGGAAGGACGTACGCGCCAGGCGTTTTGGATCATGCAACGACGGTACGCGCCCGTCGAGCCTGGGTCTCTTCCTGCTTCCGCACGGTCCGAGTGAGGAAGCGGTCGGCGACGCGAGAGAGGGGGCGAGAGGGAGAGAGAGAGAGAGCCTAGCGCGAACCGAGTAGAACTTGCGCCAAACGGGGTCGTTGCTGTCTCACGCGCGAGAGACCGACCAAGGTCAGCGCGTCGCACGGAACCTCGTACCCAACGGAATGAGACACGAACGCGGCGGGAAGCTTGGCTGCGACTGAGAGAGAGAGGGAAGACGGGGCGAAGACGGGGCGAGGGTCAGCAAGCGCACGTCTCTCGAGACGAAGAGGCGATGCGCACCGTTCTTGCCCACTTCATGCGAGTGAGTGGTCCGAGCCTGTGCGAGACGAGGTTGGGGATGGTCGGCGTCGACAAGCGTGTGAAGCGAGTGAGAGGCGCGAGGGCAGCGGGACAGGCAGAGCGTGGTGCAGAGTGTGTATGGCGCGCCTGAGGCTACTCACTGAGTGCGTTCGGGTGAGTCGGGTGTGGGCGAGTGATGGGAAGGAGGGAAAGAGACGAAGGGCGCGTCCGAGGTGCGAGTCGGATGTCAAAAGACCCACACGACGCGTCCGAGCGTCGACATTCGTTACAGCGAGCGTACTGACCCTGGGACACGGTGCTGGAGCGTCTGGCAAGCGTGAAGAGACGCGCAACGAGTGCCGAGGGAGTTGACCTTCGCAGGCAGCCGGAGTCGAGAGGAGACGGTGAGCGGTCCGCGCGGTGACAAAGCGAGGTAATTCGGTCGTTGTGGGACAGCCTTGCGCGTCGGAAGCGAGGCCGAAGAAGCGCGCAAGAGCGACTGGAGCAGAGCGAGAGAGAGAGGTCCTGAAACCCTCGTCCAGCGCACTAGTGTGCCAGCGACCGTCTTCGGATGGGTGATCCCGTCCGTTACGTCCCGTCTAGCACCACTTACTCCACCCGCCATCGCACTTGAGCGTCGTCCCGCTGCAATAGCTCCCCATCTCGCTCGAGAGGTACAAGATTGCGTTCGCGACTTCGTCCGGCTGTCCCGCACGCTTGATGTTGCCCTTGGTCGTGTGGCCCTCGCTGGGGAAGCCGGCAAGCATGGGAGTCTCAATAGCTGCGAGGAGGAGGAGGAGGATGATCAGCGGGAATCAGGAAGCAGGAGAGGCAGGCGACGCACGCCCCGGGGCGACGGCGTTGACGCGGATGCCGTGCGGGCCGACCTCTTGCGCGACAGAGGTCATCAGTCCTCGCAGAGCCGCCTTCGAGGCGGAGTAGGGTGCCGAGCCGGGGTAGCCTGTGCAGGAGGAACTGTCAGCAGAGAGAGAGAGAGAGGTGAGAGAGGAAAAGCGGACGAACCGTCGAAGGCGAGTTGCGAGCTGACGAGGACGACGGAGCATCCCTTGCCCCCCGAAGGAGAAGCAATCATCGCCTTCAAGCTCTGCTGCAGCCCTAGGAAGACTGTCCGCCCGGAACAAGAGAGAGGAGTGTCAGTTTGTGGCCGCCCGCTCGAACGCCCACTCACAGACCGGCGGAAACGGACTGACCTCCCCTCAGGTTGACACTGATGGTCACATCAAACTCCTCGACGTCCATCTCAACCACATTCTTGCCAGGCAACGAGATCCCCGCACACTGGACGCTCACGTCCACCCGTCCCCATTTCTCGACCGTCTTCGCAACGTAGTCGGACGCGGTCGAGGTGAGGGAGACGTCGCCCACGTAGGCGAGAATGCGGGCGCGATCTGAGGGGGCAAGGAGGGAGGCGGCGCGAGAGAGGGCGTCGGAGGTTAGGTCGACGACGGTCACGCCCAGTGCGCCAGCAGCGAGGAACGTCTGCACTCCGGGTGGCGGGTCAGCCACACGTCGAGAGAGAGAGAACGCGAGAGTGAGCGGCGCGCGCACCTTGACAGTCGCGAAGCCGATACCGGATGCTCCACCCTGCTCTCCGTCGCGTAGTGTGGGGTCGACTATCGCAAGGTCAGCGACGTGCGCTCGTGCTAGCCGCGAACGAGCTCCGTGCGCACAGTCACAATGGCAACTTTTCCTTCGAGGGAGCTGGCGCTGGCCATGTTGAGCGAGTGAGAGGCGAGAGAGAGAGAGAGAGAGAGAAGCGGAGCCTGAGGACGAGCGGGCCAAGCCGCCGGACCGCGCGCGGCGGCGGAGGAAAGCGTTCACGCGTTCACGAACGACGACGCGGAGAACTGGAGGCAACGGTTGCAGCGAGAGTAGTGACAAGAAACAGGTGAACTGATCGCTGGCGAGCGGCGCGAGAACGCGGGGGGGACCGGTACAAACAAAGACGAATTGGATGTGAGAGACGTCGGAACGAGACGAGAAGGGCGGGAAGCAGGATGCGGACGGGCTTGAGCGAGTCGGCCAAGGCTTACAAGAACAGGGCGGACATCTTCTCCTGCGACGGCGAGACGTGGCCGTTGAGCGAGGCGGAGGCGGACATGGCGGGCGAGGAGGCGGCGGTCAAGAGCGGGCCGTTCGTGTGGATAAAGGTGAGGTGCGAGGCGAGCCAGGATGCCGGGGTGAGAGTGCGTATGAGGGTGCTGCGCGGCCGTCGAGCATAGTCAGCCGCAGACAACCGGTCTTCGGTGAAAGGACGACGACTCACCCTGCGGCCCATCCAGCACCGAGCAAGACCCCACAAATCCCAACGAGATGCCAAACCTTGACCTCGATCGTACTCCCGAGCTTCCTCAACCAGGGAAAGAACCCGCTCGAGTGCTGCGACTCGTCCTTGCGTTCTTGCGAACGTCCCTCGCGCTTGACCGGGCGACCTTGCTCGTCCGCTTCAGCAGCGCCAGCGAGGGGAGCAGGCGAATGCTCGTCTCCTTCACTCGAGAGGCCTTCGAGAGTCGGGATGGACTCGCTCGCGAGTGCGGAATCGTCTTCCTCGGACGAGAGAGGCGGAGTCGTGGAGGTCGAGAGGGACTGGAACAGCGGGTTCGACGACCAGGCTGCTGACGCGGCGGATGGTCGCGCGGGGAGAGTTGTCTTGGTCGAGTCGTATGAGCTCGGCTGGGAGAAGTGGGAGGTACCGCGGGGTGCGCGAGGCGGGAGGTCGGAGAAGAAGCGTGCCGCTTCGAGCAAGTCGTGGAACGCTTCGTCTGCGCACCCGTTTTTCGTCAGCGGCACGAGTCACGGCGAAAAAGAACGCAACAAACGCTCGCTTACCTCGCTCAACCATCTCCCCCTCTCCCTCCGTCACCGCCCCACGCTCACTCTCCGCCGACTCCGCCTTCCTCAAACTCGCCAACGACGCGCTCACACCCGCTGCTCCCGCCATCGCAGCAGCAGCCGCCGCCGCCGCCGCCCTCGCCCTCCTCCGCTCCTCGCTACTCGCCGGTCCGGGACTCGTACTCCCGCCTCTGCCTCGGCCGCGGCGACGCATCCCTCCTCCTCCTGGGACGCCGCGGCGGCGACTCCAGACGGGCGGAGAGTCGGAGGTGGGGACGCCCAGAGGCTGGGACGGCTGGAGTGGGGAGTAGTCGGATGAAGAAGCGGGAGCGGGGTCGGAATACGTGCGGTAGTGGTCGCGCGCGCGGGAGATGGGGATCGCGCGGGTGCGGGCTGAGCTCGTCGGGGCAAGACGGGTTGCGTCGTCGGATGAGGAAGCGGAGGAGGAGGAGGAAGAGAGGAAGACGTCTTCGTCGACTTGACGAGCGGGGGATTCTTCGTCGTCTTCCTCGAGTGGATCGGAGAGGGCGGATGCGAAGGGTGCAGGGCGGTGACTGCCGCCTCGAGGCGGGAAGCTGGTCGCTGATGAAGAGGAAGTCGAGGCGGGCGATGCAGTCGGCTGGAAGAGTGAGGCGAGCGATGCGTACGACATCGACGGCGTCTGCGAAAGCCCCGCCTGTACCGGTGCGAGTGAAAGCAGCGTCGCTAGACTGCAAACAACGATGTCAGCCTGTGCAAAGGAGGGGAACAGCGCGGACGAACGCACCTCGAACGCAATGCTTCCTCGAGCAACGACTTGTTCAGGTCGGGATCGCGCACCTTCCTCGTCCTCGCCCGCCCTCGCCCCTCCTCGACATCCTCGAACGCACTGCTGTCCTCGTCGTCGCCGTCCATCCCGCGCCGGTGCTGCTCCTCGTCGAGAGGGCCGCCAAGGCCGCCGGCGCGGTCTGCGGTCCCAACACGCCCCGTCCGGTCTGCGCTGCTGTCGTACGAGTCTTCGCGCATCCTGCGGTGTTGCGGGAGAGACCTGGCGAGGTTGGAAGGAACGTATGCGCCGCGCTGGGCGATCCCGGCGTGAGGAGGAGGGTCGGGAACGTCGCCTTTGCTGACGGCCTCGAAATCGGACGACGAGGGCGAGCTGATGCCAGTCCAGGGAGACGAGTACGCTGCTGCACACGCACGCAAGCAACCTGATCAGCCTCGCCCTGTTCGCCGCACACCCCCGCCCTCCCCCCAATCCCCCGCATTCTCCGACGTCGGAAGCGCGATAGGGGCGTGGCGCGCGAGAGCGGGCGCACACACACCTTCAGTCCCGCTGTCCCTGCTCGGCGAGTCGACCGCTCGCGCCATCGCGGCAGCCGGGCCGCGTGCGGTTGTCGAGGTTGTGCTCGGCAAGGAAGACTGGGGGGCGTGGCTGTGGCGTCCGTCGTCGCGGTTGCGGTCGGGCGGCGGCGAGTGCGGGGTGCGCCTGATGCGCTGTGTGGGTGTGGCCGGGTGTTGCGCAGCTCGCAGGCTCATCCGACCAGCGACGCAGCGCGGGCAGAGCGAGCGGCGGCAACGGAAGGCGGCACGGCGTCTCGAGGCCAAGGGGACGACCTCTTTCGAGCGTACGCTGCCCCGACAGGCAGGTCTCGTGCGACGACGGGAACGGACCCAGCACACACGCGAGTGCCACCGCCAGCGTCCACCCGGCCGACTCCCGCACGACGCACTTAGCCGCCGGGCGAGCATCGCAAGAACACCGCCGCGAGAGCTCGAGAAGCGACAGCGGCGACGCAACCTCACTGCGTATGTACACTCTAGTTCAACCGCAAGCCACACGGAGACCGCCTACGTCCACAGCCTCGCAACATACGTCCACGCGAACGGTGCTGTTCGATGCGAACGGTCAGCAGCTCGCACACCACTTCGTGATCGCCCGGCTCGCGCGTACCGGCACGGAGGAGGCCAACGGTGATGAGGAACTGGCGGATCGAGAGGCGCGCTTGCTGCTTGGCGAGCGCCATCTGAGCGGGAGAGGGTCCCTGGCCTGCAGGAGGACGGACAGCGGCGCACGGAAGCGGCGGAGGTCAGCGCGGCACTGGAACGTCTCTGCGAGTCAAATGGCACTCACCGGCGAACATCTTGGTGCTTGGCGTGGTGTGCGGTGAGGCGTGCGAGGTCAACCGCAAGTTGATGCAGTGAGGAGAGCTGACCTTGCCATCTCGCTCGCTCGCTCGAGCCTGACAAGCTCACAATGGCTGCTCTCGTGATCCCAGGACAGCCGCTCTCTACACAGACGACCGGCGCCACGCTCGCTGCGGGACCAGGGACGTGGACTCGAGGGGGACAGGTCTATGCGGCGCTGGTGGGCGAAGTCAGCCGGGAAGGCGGTGTGCGCACGGTTTCGAGTGCATGCTGCGGCTTCGCTGGGCTGACCAGGCTCGTTCTCGCAGGTCTCGCGCGTCAAGGGAAAGGAGGAGACGCAGGCGATTCCTGAGCCAAATGCCATCGTGCGTCCTCCTCTTCCCGCAAGCGAGTGCTGCCTACCTGACCCGCGTGCTTGACGATGCAGGTCATTGGAACCGTCTCCCGCATCACCCGACAAGCCGCGACTCTCTCCCTCCTCACCGTCGACGGTCGACCTTGTCGACCCGACTTTACGGGCATCATCCGCAGCCAGGATGTTCGGCAGACTGCGAAGGATTCCGTCAAAGTGGGTACACGAGCGGTGAGAAGCGGCTGCAAGTCGAGGTTGACGGGACGTTGGCTGTTTTGATCGCAGATTTGGTCCAGCTTCCGGCCTGGGGACGTTGTCCGCGCGAAAGTCGTGCGTCTCCTGCCATTCCTTTGCTCGTCCTGTGCTCGTACTGACCGCGCGCGTCGCAGATCTCGCTCGGCGACTCTCGATCCTGTCCGTACTTTCGCTTCCACAACCAAGACTGCCCTTCTGACCCGCCTTCCTCCCGCAGACTTCCTCTCGACCGCCGCCAACTCGCTCGGCGTGCTGTTCGCGGTCTCGACATCTACAGGCGAGGCACTGGAAGCGGTCAGTTGGGAGGAGATGCGGGATCCTTCGACAGGAGAGGTCGAGTCGCGGAAAGTGGCCGGTCCCGAGTGAACTTCTCGAGGTTCGCGCACGCCCTGTCTTGTTGTAACCATACGCTCGTTGCATCACCCCTCGCATCGAGTCTCGTACAGGCGAGAGTGGCCATCCTGCTCGCCTCCCCCACCTTCCGTCCTTCGCCTCCTCCGTCCTCCTGCTCTCGTAGGATCGCTCAATCCAGCCCGCTCTTCTCGCTCAACCACAAGCTACACACCACAACGATGGATGAGCACTACGACGTCGTACGCCTTCGCCCTCACTCGCTCGCAATGTCGCCTCATCAGTCCGACGACTGACCCACACCCTCGACGTCCTCGTCGCAGATCATTCTCGGCACGGGCTTGACGGAATGCGTCTTGTCGGGACTGTTGTCGGTTGAGGGGAAGAAGGTGCTGCACATGGACCGGTGCGTTCGGCGAGCGTCTCGCTCACCTTGCCCGTTGACGAGGGTCCTGCACGATCAGCCGTCGGGGAGGGCTGCTCGTTTTAGTTGCGAAGACGGTGGATCGTTGCTGACTTTTCTAAACGCATACAGCAACGACTACTATGGCGCCGAATCGGCGAGTCTCAACCTTACCCAGGTGCGTCGAGGAGCCCGAGACGGGCATGATGGACGGCGAGGGGAGACGCGCTGACTCCGTACCGTATACCGCTATCCTTTTTCGCGGGGGGTTGGGGCCCATCCACAGCTTTACAAGAAGTTTCGGGGCACCGAGCCGCCGGCAGAATTGGGACGTGACCGCGATTACGCGGTCGACTTGATTCCGAAGTTGTGCGCGAGCCAAATCCTGCCCCCCCTCGTTCCTTCCCATTCTTTGCTGACGCCTGGATGTCGGGCAGCATGATGGCGAACGGCGAGATGACCAAGATGCTCGTCCACACCGACGTGACGCGGTACCTCGAGTTCAAGCAAATCGCCGGCTCGTACGTCCTCCGCGACAACCGCATCGCCAAGGTCCCGTCCACCGAGATGGAGGCGATCAAGAGTCCGTTGCTGGGCTTGTTCGAGAAAAGGCGTGCCAGGAACTTCTTCCTTTGGGTTCAGGGTTACAAGGAGGACGAGCCGAACACGCACCAGGGTGCGTCCGCTTTCCTCGCTTCAAACGCCAGCAGACTCAGCTGATCTCGATGCACGACCAAGGCCTGAACCTCGACAAGAACACGATGAAGGAGGTATACTACAAGTTTGGCCTCGAGGCGGGAACGCAGGACTTCATCGGCCACGCCATGGCGCTCTATCTCGACGACGAGTGCGCGAGATCGTCCAGACTCAGTCGAGACAGAACGTGGCTGACGCACTTCGCCGACAGCTACTTGAATCAGCCCGCCCGCGAGACGTACAACCGCATCATCCTCTACACCTCCTCGATGGCTCGCTACGGCAAGTCGCCCTACTTGTACCCCCTCTACGGCCTCGGCGAGCTTCCTCAAGGCTTCGCGCGTCTCTCGGCCATTTACGGCGGCACCTACATGCTCGACAAGCCGGTCGAGAAGATTGAGTACGACGACAAGGGCAAGTTTGTCGGTGTCACCTCAGGCGGCGAGACGGTCAAGGCCGACAAGGTCATTGGCGACCCGAGTTACTTCGTCGACCCGTCCGGCAAGGGCGGCGCGGACAAGGAGGACAAGGTCTTCCTCGAGGGCTACGTCGTTCGCGCCATCTGCATCCTGCGCCACCCAATCCCCAACACGGACGACTCGGACTCTGTCCAGATCATCCTTCCTCAGAAGCAGGTCAACCGCAAGCACGGTGCGTGATCTCGATTGAGCTGCCTCGTGAAGTCCGTTGACAGTCTGCTTCGCACAGACATTTACGTCGCGGAGGTCTCGTCGACACACAACGTCTGCGCCAAGGATGTCTACATCGCCATCGTCTCCACCGTTGTCGAGACTGGCAACCCCGAAGCGGAGCTCGAGCCTGGTCTCAAGCTGCTCGGCCCCATCTACGACAAGTCTGTCCCGCTCTTTTCCCCCTTGCGCCGTCTCGTCCTAACGGTTCCCCCCGCAGGTTCATCTCCATCGCGCCCATCTACTCGCCCGCATCGTCCGGCTCGTACGACAACGTCTTCGTCACACGCTCTTACGACGCGACCTCGCACTTCGAGACGATGTGCGACGACGTCAAGGACGTGTGGCGCCGAGCGACGGGCTCCGAGCTCGAGCTCAAGAAGAGGGACGAGGAGAACCTCGACGCCAAGTGAACGCGTCTGGACATAGACACTCTGCCGCGACTCTCCCTATTCTGCCGCTCTCCTTCCTAACCTTTCCACCAGCATCCCCCCCCCCCCCGCCCCCCCCCCCGCGTCATCAGTTCTGCAGTTCTTCCCTGTGACTCTCTCCGCGCCGTGTCAGAGTGTATTTTCTACCACATTTGCAGCAAGTCTGGTTGTGGTCGCGAGAACGAAGGAAGGAGACCTGACGACGAGAGACGGAGAACAACGACAACAAAGGTCTTGCGCGACGAGACATTCTACACAAATTTTGTCCTACAGATGTGGCAGCGGGCGCGAGTCGTACGGTATCGAGGATGGGCCACAGCGACCGCACTGATTTCCAAGCGAGTCGGGGTCGCCGCCCATTGCATCGCCTAGCCTCCCCTGAGCAACTGCATGCGACGCTTCAGCTCAGGAACCGACTCCACAGCGACGCTGTTGCGCTTGATGAACTCCGCCGCGAAAGACCTCGTTTCCTTCATCGCCCGGATGCTCGTCAAACCGGCAGGCGTTTCGCGGGCGAGATCGGTCACCCAATGGACCGAACGAGTTGAGTAAGCGCCAGTAGTTCTCTTCGTGCGAGGGAGAGAGGGGGCGGAGAAGCTCTTCGGGAAGGCCGGGAGGAGCGTCTTCTTCGCTGCGAAGGAGCCAGAGCTCGTCGTCGGAAAACGTAGCGCTTGAGTCGAGGAAGGCAGAGACGAGGGCGTCGCGGATCTGCAGGGCGCGCTTGCGCAGCTAAGGAAGCGTGAGAGCAAGCAGGCCGACGTACGTAAGCCGTCCATGAGAGAACCGTTCCCTGCACCCTTCTGCCGAAGCTCAGCGTCGTCTTGGGCGCGAGTGAGGAGCTCGCAGACCTGGTGGTTGTAGATGTGCGAGAAGTTATTGCCGACCGATGCAGAGCCGGCGGCGGATACTGCGGGTGACGAGGTGAGCTTGTGACTTTCGCAAAGTCGCGGCCAACGTACGAGGGAGCGGGTTCTCCATCAGCAACAGCGCCGCGACGCCTTCGGGGCACGCCTTTCTGAACAGTCCCTTCTCATCTGGCAGCGCCAGCGCCTTGACAGTCAGCCAGTTCTTTGCAAACCTCCTCTCGAGCCTGACCATACGGCGACAAGTCGCGGTCCGACGAGCGAATAGGGTCGCGCAAGTCGGATAGCCGTGGGGCGTTCGGACCGAGTAAGCCTGGGTGGTCGGTACAGCGGGCGCCGATGGCGAGGTAGGCGGCGCAAAAGACCTGGTTGGCATCGGAGAGCTAGTCGATTCGGCGACCGGCGGAGTCGAAGGCGGTTCGGAAGTCGACGTCGTCGTCAAAGACTGTAACGGAGCGGAAGGTGAAGCAGGCTGCAACGGGATGAGCGTAAGCGAGAGGAACGGAGTCAGTGGCAGGAAACGCACAATCCAGCGAATTGGTCATGAAGTTCTCCTTTAGCTCGATAGAGCCGAGTCTCGGTGTCTGCCGAAGAGTAGCAGATGGCAGATACGTTGGCAGTGCTGGATCGGCGTAAGGGAGTCGAGGAGGATGAAGCGGCTCTTGGCGCACTGGAAAAGGGTAGCCTGTCAATCGCTCAACCTCCTCGACGAGCAGGCGACGGCAGACTCACTTGATAGTTTCCACCTCGCCGTACAACGCCCTGGAAACGCAAATTCTGCTCAGCGGGACGAGCGAAGAGGACATACCTGGCTGCCTTCACCCGCTTCCCGTTGTGATACGGCGCCCTCTCCTTCGTCTCAGTGGCCACGCATCTGTCCGTACGAGCGAGATTAGCCAAGCAGACGAGCACTACGCATATCGGCGAGAACTCACTTCAGTCCTCGAGTCCGACATCCCACGCAGCCGTCCTCGCCGTCCTTCCACTCGCCCTTGCACGCTGTAACCGACACGCCACACAGCGCTTATGTTGTCGTGGAGCTTTGGTGAGCAGTGGTGGTTGCGAGTTGACTGCGATGCGGGGCGATGCTGATGAGGGCGGAGGAGTGGGTAAGGAAGAAGCGGTGGGCCTGGCGAGGTTCGTAGGCAGCGTGTAGACGGGTATGTTCATCGTCTGCGAGCTTTGCCAGCAGCCACGAGCGAGATGAAGGAGCGAGAGCGCAAGCAGCTAAAGTTGGCGGAGCCGAGGTGGAAGCGGGCCAGCCAGCTTGCTAATGTGAGCCAGAAGCTGCAGCGAAGACGAGCGCACGCAGCTAAAGCACCGATAAAGCCGGATGCGCAGATGGGACAACCCAGACGAGCGAGAGTCCAGCGCAAGGCGAAAGATTCGTCGTCTTCGACGAGCCTCCGCTACGGGCCAGAACGGTAGCAGCAGTCCCCTCTGTGCTTGGACCATCTCCCGAAATGCCAGCGAAAGGAAAGGGGCGGGCGCGGTGCTGGAGAGTGCCGTGAGATGCGCAGTTACTGGTTGTTTCGCTTCTACTCCTACAATTCCGCTCGAGTCCACGCCGCTTAGTGAGCTTCGGGCGTCTTCGAGATGTAGTCGATCGCTGTGTAGAGACGAAAGGTCATCTCAAGGAGACCAAGCGAGAAGAGAAGAGAGACGGGACGAACCCTCGCCAACGGTGGTGATACGGTCCGCCTCCTCATCGGGGATCTCGATCGCAAACTCCTCTGCGAACAGTCAGACTTGTCAGCGATGAACGCATCGAGACTGCAGACCTGGCTAGGAAGCGCACCCTCGATGGCCATGACAACCTCAACAGCGTCGAGCGAGTCGAGGCCGAGGTCGTTGGTGAAGGACGCAGTGGGAGTAAGCTGCAACGAGGACCAAGCAGGCGCAGAAGAGCGCAAGTGCGGGCGTCAGCCGACTTCATCTCCCGAACCTCTCCAGGCAAATCGTCTGGCGGCGCAAACCGGACCACACCCTCCCGCGCAGGCTGTACGAGCAACGCACCTTGGTCGAGTCAACCTTCTCAAAGGACTTGAGGACGTCCTCGATGCGCGCCTTGATCGTGTCCTGCGAGAGCGACGACGAGGCGTAGAACCGTTGGGCGGAGAGCGACGGCGCGAGGCGGGGTGCCGGTGCGACAGCGACGCGACGGGTGGCGGGCGCGACGAGAGAGCGGGCAGCAGCGCGGAACATCTTGCCTGGTAGGTGCGTCGTGTGAGCGGGACAAGGGCGAGGAGAGCAAGTCCCGCCCTTGCCATCGACGACAGCCTCGCCAGCGCGCTCACCGCTCCTGGTGGCTTGTAGGGACTGTCATCACTTTTCGAGGAGCTCAGCATGTCCCGGGCACCGACTCCAAAGGGCGCTTTCGACGCTGGCGCCGCCGCTTCCGTCCTCTCTCGAGGCGAGTCCTCCGACGTCCTCTCCTCGCTCCAGCAACTCTCCAAATTGACCTTGCGCTCGTGCACACAGCCTTCCAGTTAGAACTTGACGCTGCGAACCGAGCGGGACCGGCTGGATCGAGGCCCGAGATCTGGAAGTCGAAGCAGCCGGCGTCTGCAGGAGGTGCTTGGGGCCAGGGACCGCCCAGTCAGCCCAAAGGTGCGTCTCATTCCCTTCGCACATAGCTCTGGACGTCGCTGACGAAAGTGCAAGCCATCAGCCGGAGCGATGGCCGATGGTCGCAACTTTCTCTCCGTCCTCGCATCCGCCAAGTCGACCCCTTCCGCCGCCAAGTAGTCCTTCCGACGTTCTCAAGCAGTACAGAGACCCTGTTGTAGCACGATCCATCCAGGGAGCATCCCGAAGTTCGATACAAGCGATTCTATTGCTCAGGGATCTCGGGGAGGTACGCGAGCGAAAGGACACTACTGCTGGAACGACGACGAGAGAAGACAGAAAGGAAAGAGCCACACCGAGATCATTGTCGCGACACCTCGACCCACTTGTCGAGGTTGCGCATCTCGCATCCCTCGCCCGCAATCGTTTCGCCGATGCGGAACACCGCCGCCTGCCCGTTCGCCCGGAGGGACTGCTCGACCTCGTCCGCCTTGTCCTGCGCGACAACGACGACCATCCCGATACCGCAGTTGAAGACGCGCGCCATCTCTTCGGGCGCAACACCGCCGAGACCCATCAACCACCGGAAGACAGGGAGGAAGGTGAACGACCCGGCGTCGACGTAGCATCCAACGCCCTTGGGAAGAACACGGGGGATGTTCTCCGTGAAGCCGCCACCAGTGATGTGCGAGAGACCCTTGATGAGGCCCTTGCGAATCGCGGGCAGGAGCTGCTTGACGTAGAGGGTTGTGGGCGTGAGGAGCTCGTCGCCGAGTGTCCGGTTCGTGTCATAGGGAAGCTTCGAATGATAGTCGTAGCCGCGTGCCGAGACGATCTTGCGGACGAGCGAGAAGCCATTCGAGTGGACGCCCGACGAGGCGATACCGAGAAGGACGTCGCCCGGTGCGATGTTCGGCTGAGGAAGAACCAGCTCCCGTTCGACGGCTCCGACGGCGAATCCAGCGACGTCGTAGTCCTCGCCTTCGTACAGCGACGGCATCTCGGCCGTCTCGCCACCGACCAACGCACATCCCGACTGCAAGCAGCCCTCGGCGACACCCTTGACGACGTCCGCGGCGGTGTCAACGTCAAGGTGCCCGCACGCATAGTAGTCGAGGAAGAAGAGCGGCTCGGCGCCCTGAACGATAAGGTCGTTGACGCTCATCGCGACGAGGTCGATGCCGATCGTGTCGTGCTTGCCGTACGCCTGCGCAATCTTGAGCTTCGTGCCGACACCGTCCGTTCCACCGACGAGAATCGGGTCCTTGAAACCTGCCGCCTTCAAGTCAAACAGACCGCCAAAGCCGCCAATGACAGAATCGGTTCCGGCGCGCTTGGTCGCCTTGACCATGGGCTTGATCCGCTCGACGAGGGCGTTGCCGGCGTCGATCGAGACACCAGCCGACGCGTAGGTCATGCCCTGCGTCTTCTGCTGCTCCTCCTGGAGGAACGCCCTGTCGGAGGGGGACCTCGTCAGCTCGCGGCCTACTTTCGCGACAACTCAGCTCAACTCACTTATACGCAATGTCCCGGCGGAAGGTCTTGCCCTCGAAGTGAACGCAGTCGACGCCTTTGTAGGCGAGTGCCTGCGCCTCCTTGAGTGTCGGGGCGGTAGCGGTGACGGCGAGGACGCGACCGCCGTTCGTAACGACCTTGCCTTCGGGAGTCGCCTTGGTGCCGGCGTGGAAGACGTAGACGTCTGCGCAAGCGAACGAGTCAGCGGCGATTGGAAAGGCGGGGAGAAGCGGACGCACTGGGAGGCAAGGTGTCGATGGAGATCTCATCGCCCTTGGGGTACGACCCCGGATACCCCTTCGCCGCCAATACAACCGAAACCGCCGCTTCCTTCTTCATCTCAAACTTGACGCAGTCCAATCGGCGCTCGACGCATGCGATCATGATCTCGGCGAGGTCTGTTTCGTCCGACAGGAGGGCGAGGAGCGACTGAGTTTCGGGATCGCCGAAGCGAACGTTGTATTCGAGGACTTTCGGGCCGGTAGGGCTGAGCATGATGCCCGTGAAGAGCATGCCGACGAAGGGGATGCCTGTGAGAGCCGGAGTCGCGCAGGTTCAGTTCGAGGCGCACCGTTACGGAAAGAGAGGGAACGCACCGTCCTTGCGCATGCCGTCGATAGTAGGCTGAATGATTGTGCGCATGATCTCGGCCTCGACCTCATTCGTCGCAACAGGCGCAGGCGAATACGTGCCCATTCCACCGGTGTTCAATCCCGTGTCGCCCTCTCCAATCCGTTTGTGGTCCTGCGCCGCCGGGAGCGCCAACGCCGTGTACCCATCCGAGAACGCGAGGATCGACAGCTCCTGTCCCGTCATGAACTCCTCAATGACGACCTCTTCACCCGCCGCGCCAAACTCCTTGCTGACCATGATGTCGTTCAAACCCGCAATCGCCTCCTCCTTCGAAGAGGGAATGATGACGCCCTTTCCAGCTGCGAGTCCGGAAGCCTTGAGGACGACGTTGTGCGAGACAGACTTGACGTACTCGACCGCGGCGGAGTGAGAGGTGAAGTTGCGGTACTCGGCGGTCGGGATCGAGTGGCGAGCCATGAAGTCCTTTGAAAAGGCTTTGGAGCCTTCCATCGCCGCAGCGCGAACATTCGGACCGAAGACGGGAATGCCAGCTGCGAGACACGAGTGGTCACGAAGCTGTTCGAGGTGAGGTGAAGCGTCGGCAACGCACCTTTGCGGAAGACGCCCTCAATGCCGTCAACGAGAGGCTGCTCGGGGCCGACGACGACGAAGTTGATCTGGCAGAACGCGAGAGATCAGCTCAACGATACTTCGACGAGGAAGAAGTGCATGTACTGACTTCATTCTTGACAGCAAAGTCCAGCAAGGCCTTGAAGTCTTCCGCCGCGATAGGCACAGAGACCGTCTTCCCGCCCGTCGTCGTTCCGCCGTTGCCTTAGCACCAACAGAACGAGAAATCAGCATCTCCTGTCGAACATTCGCCTGGCGAGCTGATCCCGCGAAATGCAACGCACCAGGCGCGACAAAGATCTTCTCGACGCGAGCACTCCGGCTCAGCTTCCACGCCAAGGCATGCTCGCGCCCTCCACCGCCGACGAGGAGGATCCGGAGCTTCTGCGAGCGATGAAAGTGATGAAGAGGTGAGTGGTGTCCTCTGGAGCGGGAAGCGGTTAGGGCTCACCTCTGGTTCGAAGAGAGGGTTAGCTTGAGCCATTGTGTGCACTCGAGAGCGAGACTGAGCGTAAGGACGCTGCTGACGATAATCGACCCGGTCTTCGAGCTTGGTGAAGCAGGTTGACTCCCATATTATGCACTCGCACTTGCTAGTACCACTTAGACTGGGACGTTGCTACACCGCTGCACTGCCGGGCATTGCTGGAGCTTGACGGCGCTCGGCCCCATCGTCGCCAATCTCCTCCTCCCGCGTGCACCCGTCGCTCTCCGTCATGCTCGTCCGCCGGCGTATCGCTGCCCATGTTCGCGACGAGGCGAGTGAAGACGACGATGTTGGGCGTCCTGAGCTGTATGGAGCTGGATCTTCTCCGCTTCACCCTTCCTGCGCCCGCCAGAGAGTCCTCGAGGGGCCTACCTTTTTCCCATGCCTGCGCGACACTTGAAGGCTTCACTTGAAGGCTTTCACATACGACGAGCTCGACACAGGCTGTCTGTATGTCTTGCTCCCTGCAGAAGCTGGCCGTGAAGACCGCCAGTGATTAGAACGTCGCTTTCCTCCTCGCCGACCGCCTGTCTTCTCCGCTTCCTTCGTCTAGGCAGCGTCTGCTGCATCTCGCACGACGCAGCAAGCCGAATGCAGGTTCAACGTTCACGATGCCTGTCCCTTCGTGGACGGGCGCCCTGTCTCGCCATCTCCAGCTCGTCCTCCCGTCGTCTCGGTACGCGGTTCCGCTTCCGCTTCCGAGCTCGCCCGCCTTCTTCTCCCGCCGTCTGCTTGGACAAGTAGCAAACCTTAATCTTGCGACAGGCCATCGAGCTCGTCAAGTATGCGCGTTGCAAGAAAGTCTGCGGTGGAAAAGGGTCTGAAGCGCTTCACTCGCTTTGCGCTGCTCTCGTGCCCCTGGACTGCTTCTGTCGCCAGGCTCTCACTCGGCCGAAGCCACAGCAAGCCCACCAGAGGCACAGTTAAACGTTGCGAGGGAGAGAAGGGCTCGTTGCGAGGACAGGGGTCCGCCGACGCAGAGCTTTGCCTCGCCGGCGCTGGCCTCTGCTCTCTTTCCTTCTTCACGCATTTCGTCAATCACTTGCCGGGTCAGTCTGCTCTCCACGCAGCCTTCGAACAGCCGCTCTCCACCCTCCAACAACTCCCAGCCCGCCCCGCCGCCTCCTCACCGCGCACCTGACCGCCCACCCTCAATTCTCGCCCGACCCTCCCTTCGACGTTTTTGCTCCCTGCCGACGCACAGTGCTGACTTGTTCTCTCGCTTGGTGGGATTGTTCGAACTCGCAGTATGCGTGACAAGTGGCGCAAGAAGCGGTGAGTCGTCGTGCCGTTCTTACTCGTCGTCGACCGCATCCCAGCACTCGCTTGCTGCGGGCTCGGCTGCCTGGGACCAGTTCGAACGCTCCTGACGATGCCTTCTTGTCACCCACAGCGTCCGTCGTCTCAAACGCAAGCGCAGAAAGATGCGCGCTCGCTCGAAGGTGCGTCTCTTCCCCTTCTCGCCCTCCCCTCGACCTCGCACCCTTTCCGCTCCGCCCATCCGACTAGCGTCTCACACCGCTTCTGTGCTCGCAGTAAACGACTCGCCCAGTAACACCGGCCGACTCGTCCCTACCTCTCGAACGACGCACCCAACCATCCGCATGACCCTCCTCCCCCTTTGACCACAAACAGAGGCGTCTCGACTCCCCTCTACTCTCTCACTGCTCGCTCTCGACTGTCGACGGCACTTCCAAGACTCGACGCACGGCAATCACCTTTTTCTCGACCCGGTTGTAACAACAGAGGTGGGAAGGGGGCGGCTGCAAGGCGGTGGACTTGGGATGCTTTCGGTTGTTAGGGCAAGTGGCAGGATGGCAAGGAAGCTCGATTCACCTACGTATCCATCGCGACTGCGCGAGAGAGAGGATGGTCGTGTGCTTGTGCTCGCTCGGCGGTTGAGCTGGACCTTGCTCAGGCTGGCTTGCGTGCGTTGCTGCCGCTCGCCTGTGACTGCCACTTCGATGCCTAGCTGAATACTCGTCTCTGCATGCTCCCATGAACCATCCTCTCGCCCTTGTTCGCGCTCCGCCCGCCAGCCGCTTCCCGAGCGAGGACGAGAACGTGGTCGGGTCAGCGGTCACTACAGCTCGTATGGCCCAGCGGTCTCGTGAGCCTGCTTATGAGTAGCACCGAAGCCCTTGGACCAGTAGTCGTCCAGTCAGAGAGCGCCGAAGCGAGCGACCCCTCGCCGCCTCTTCCTCGTCAGCACCTCGTCGCCGCAATCTCGCTTGAACTCGTGCTTTCGCTCTCTGTTTGCGTGTGTGTGTCTGCCACTGGATGCTCGCAACCTGCCTCACAAGGACAGGAACACGCGCATCACTCGCACACTTTGCCCGCTCACTCTCACTCCAGCGCTCCAACTCTCACCTCGCTTCATCAACACTCAAGCATACGATGACGGGCAGCAGTCTGCACAGTATTCTCGACAAGGTCATCCCGCACCACCACTCGCGCTCCAACTCGACCGATTCGAGCAGGGCGACTAGTCCGACTCCGACGGGAGCCGGTGCGAGGACCCCTCTTTCTGCGGCGACCAGTCGCAAGAGCGTCGACTCGAAACACAGCAGTTTGCAAGAGGTCGTCCTGGGGTGCGTTGCACGGTCTGATCGAGTCTGATTTCAAGGGATGGCGGCTGATTTGGATGGGTTGCGTCGGGCAGCGAGAACGGCGAGCCGCTCTCGAAGAGCGAGTTGAAGAAGCGTCAGAAGGCGGAGGAGAAGGAGCGTCTCAAGCAGGAGAAGGCGAAGAAGATTGCCGAGAAGGAGGCGGCGGAGAAGGCGGCCAAGCAGCAGGCGGAGGAGGTGTGTTTCCCGTTCTTTCTCGGTCAGGAGGAGCGTAGCTGACGATATGTGCACGGACAGGACTACTCGCCGAACAGCTATGGCAAGCTGCCGCTCAACAACTCGTCCGAGCGAACGGGTGTGTCAGTCGTCCAGCTGCGGTTCGGCTTGTGTTCGCTAACAAGGCTTGCGCTTGCAGGTGCCAAGCGCGAGAAGTTGGAGGACATCTCGGCTGCGAGGGAGGGAGAAACGGTTCTCGTTCGCGCTCGTCTGCAGACTTCGCGTGCGCAGGGTGCGTTCCATTCTTTCTTTCTCCCGCATATTCGACCCGCCCTGACCTGTATCTCTTGCAGGCGCCAAGATGGTCTTCGTCGTCCTCCGTCAGCAAGCCCACACTCTCCAAGGCCTCGTCGTCGTCGAGCCCGAACACGTCTCGAAGAAGATGGTTCGCTGGGTCGAGGGCATCAACGACGAGTCGATCGTGCTCGTCGAGGGTGTCGTCCAGCGCCCGAAGGAGCCCATCAAGTCCTGCACGATTCACGATGTCGAGTTGAAGATTCGCAAGGTGCGCCCGTTTGTTCACTGTCAGGCGGGAGGGGTCGGGCTGACTTTGTGATTCCCGCGCAGATCTTTGTCGTCTCCGAGGCGCCTGCTATGCTTCCCTTCACCATCAACGATGCTCTCCGCCCGATGGACGCCGAGGAAGGTGTCCAGGTCGCGCTCGACACCCGCCTCGACAACCGAGTCCTCGACCTACGCGTGCGTCCGCTCGCTCCTGCCCCTCACGCACATCCTGACCCTGCCCGCGCGCTCGCAGACCATCACCAACCAAGCCATCTTCCGCATCCAGTCGGGCGTCGGCAACCTCTTCCGCGAGTACCTCAACACCCAGGGCTTCACCGAGATCCACACGCCTAAGCTACAGGGCGCCGCGACCGAGTCGGGCGCGTCTGTCTTCCGTGTTGCGTACTTCAAGAGTGGGTCCCGGGCCGCATCGTCCCCCGTAAGAGGGAAGCTGATGGAGCGAGTTTTCCCCGCGCAGCCATCGCCTTCCTCGCGCAGTCGCCGCAGCTGCACAAGCAGATGTGCATCGCTGCCGACATGGAGAAGGTCTACGAGATTGGACCCGTCTTCCGCGCCGAGGACTCGAACACGCACCGTCACTTGACCGAGTTCATGGGCCTCGATCTCGAGATGGCGTTCGAGGAGCACTACCACGAGGCGATGGAGACGATCGACGGCATGCTCAAGCACGTCTTTGCTGGCCTCAAGCAGCGCTACGCCGAGGAGATCGGCGTCGTCCGCAAGCAGTTCCCGCATGACGAGTTCACCTGGTTGCCGGACACGCTCGTCCTTAAGCACACCGAGGCAATCAAGCTCTTGCAGGACGCGGGCGTCCAGCAGGGTACCCCGCCTCAGCCGATCAGCGACCACGACGACATGAGCACGTCGAGCGAGAAGGCGCTCGGCAAGATCGTCAAGGAGAAGTACGGAACCGACTACTACATCATCGACAAGTTCCCGCTCGAGATCCGCCCCTTCTACACCATGCCGGACCCGTCCAACCCCGTGGGTCAGCCTTCTATCCTGACCTTTCCCACTTGCTGACCTGGTCTTCGGCTGGGTCTCGCAGAAACTTTCCAACTCGTACGACTTCTTCATGAGGGGCGAAGAGATCCTCTCGGGTGCGCAGCGTGTTCACGACGCCGCAATGCTCGAGGAGCGCATCAAGTCGGCCGGCATCAACCCGGACGACATGAAGCCTTACGTCGACGCGTTCAGGCTCGGGTGCCCGCCTCACGCCGTGCGTTCGCGCTTCATCTGCGTTGGTACTGCTGAGTGTGCTGACCGTTGTTCGCGCGCGTCCGCAGGGTGGTGGTATCGGTCTCGAGCGTGTTGTCGTGCGTTTCCGTTCTCTCTCTCCCACTGCGCGCCCCGCTGACCATCTCCTCGCTCCCCACAGATGCTCTTCCTGCAGATCAACAACATCCGCCGCGCCTCGCTCTTCCCCCGCGACCCGAAGCGCACGTCGCCTTGATTTTCTTGCCTCGTTTCCGTCTTCGCACCTCTTCCTTTGTCGCCTGCACCGCCCCTAGACTGGCTGTAATTACGAAGCAACTTTTCACTCGGACTCGCGGACCCGCGAACGAAGAGATATGTGGGATGCTGTCGGGCGCAAGCTGCAGGATGCAAGCAGCTGGGAACGAGGAAGAAACGGAGGGGACATTGCGCGCGAGTCTTTCAATTCGACGCGAGGAACAGCTCGATCAAGCAGCCGAGAGCACAGCGGATCAAGGCATAGGAGAGGAAGCAAGAAGCGGAGCAAGGAGAGAAGCAACGGTGAGGGCAAGGGAAGCGAAAGATCGACGTCAATTGCCACGATTCATGCTATTTCTACGCGCTGCCACCGCGGAGACGCAGCACGAGGTGGAGGGTCGACTCTTTCTGGATATTGTAATCCGAAAGAGTACGACCATCCTCGAGCTGCTTCCCCGCGAAGATAAGACGCTGCTGGTCGGGAGGGATGCCCTCCTTGTCCTGGATCTTGGCC